>CAHIKZ030004276.1:1525000-1535000 GCA_903632075.3 Acanthosepion pharaonis
CCTTCTCTCTCGCTCTCACTCTGATACCCTTCTCTCTCGCTCTCACTCTGATACCCTTCTCTCTCGCTCTCACTCTGATACCCTTCTCTCTCGCTCTCACTCTGATACCCTTCTCTCTCGCTCTCACTCTGATACCCTTCTCTCTCGCTCTCACTCTGATACCCTTCTCTCTCGCTCTCTCTCACTCTGACCCCCCTCTCTCTCTCTGACCCCCCTCTCTCTCACTCTGACCCCTCTCTCTCTCACTCTGACCCCCCTCTCTCTCTCACTCTGACCCCCCTCTCTCTCTCTCTCTTTCATTCTAACTCTATTGTTTTTTCTCTTGTTTGCTTACTCCCCTCTCTCATTTTTTTCCTTTAACCTCCTGACAGTCCTTAAAATAAAAACAGCAGCACTATTTATTCACATGCCTGTCTGTTCGTGTGGACATGACACGATTTATTTTGATTTATGTTTTTCATGCAATTCCTACTGCAGATTGAGGTGCAATCTCTGCTCAGCTGTAATTTTGCTTTTGCAACTGATGTATGCGCGAATACACTCAATGCTAGAGAGTGTGCATCAATGTTTGTCTGTGTCCATTGTGCATTAAAAAGAGATTGTTAGCTTATTTTTAAGCATGTCAAATGGTTATATGGTCATTGCTTATCAGTTGTTTGAAAACTTCAGAAGGCTTAATTTTGCACCTAATAACCTTGTAAATCCTGTTTTTTTTTGTTTTGTTTTTTTGGTGGTTTTTTTTTTGTTGTTTTTTTAGAACTGTGCAAACCTGTAGAATTCTTCTGATGATTCTTGTGTTGTTTCACACTGGGCTAAAATGGTTAAATTTGATTGGAAGAGAAAATGGTCAAGAACAATTTATTTTTCTCTTATGATGCAATATTCTTATGACTGAAACTTCCTTTCCTTTTAATATCTGTAAATTGTAAAGTAATCTTTAAAAAGGCAGTGAAATGGATTCTCATTGTCTTCTCTCTGGTTTTGAATTCAGAGTTGTTGTTCTAGATTGGTTACCCTACCAAGGCAAGAGAACCCAGTCTGCCCTAATATAAATAGCAGAAGGATAGAAGTGATAGATTTATGCCTTTCCTAACTAAATCCAAACTGTTTTGGTCAGAATTTGAATTTGGCTTGTCATTTGAATTTTCGATGCTAGTAACCATTATATCACCCATTGTAGCATCAGTGACCAGCACTGAACATATAATTGATACTGTTTTAACCACTGAGTGGGAGATTCCTGAATAGAAAAAAGTAGTATTAGTGTGATTTGTGTTGGATGCTTTATTGATAGAGAACAGAGACAGAAGCAAGTAAAGGTATGCAGGATGAATGTGTACAGCTGGAAAACATTTTGGTATTTTGGAAATTACATTATGAATTACTACTATGCATTCGGATTAAAGTAACAACTTTTAACAGTTGAGGCAAACTGATTACCATTTCAACCACCAAACAGACTTGTGAAAGAATGAGATGTACAGAGGAAAAGATATATACACACACACACATATATATATATTAAAAAGAAGAGAAGAGAGGTGCCGCAAATGTTTTTGGTTGTAATGTGGATTTTTTTTTTTCTTTTTAAATATTATGCTTTATT
This sequence comes from Acanthosepion pharaonis, assembly GCA_903632075.3. NCBI lineage: Eukaryota > Metazoa > Mollusca > Cephalopoda > Sepiida > Sepiidae > Acanthosepion > Acanthosepion pharaonis. Next base: position 1,526,607 of record CAHIKZ030004276.1, read on the forward strand.
TTCCATAATTTTACTACACGTGTTTCTGGTCTCGCGACCGTCTTCAGGTAAAAGGTGGAGATTTCCACATATTATTAAAAATAATTAATTTTTTCCTTATGTTTTTCAATGTTAAATATTCATGTAGTTGGACAAAAAATGCTGTTTAATTAAAAAGACACCACCTACCCAAATGTGAGTATCCATCAAAAATAATGTTTAAATAAATAAATATATATATATATATATATATATATATATATATATATATATATATATATATATATATAAGCATAAAACTTTAATAATCAAAAAATTATAAGAAAAAAATAAGTGCTCAATTTATAACAGTGTAATCATTATAAACAGTAATTCAGATTTTGCAAACCAGATGCTTCTCTGTAGCTGAATCGTTAACAGCATGTCAGGCCAAATGATAGTTCCCATAAGGTTCAATTCCTGTCAGAGAGAGCATGATTTCTACAAAATTTCTCAAACATTTAGGCCTATAAATGTAATTAATACTGTTTAATTAAAAAACAGAGAATTTACTTAAATACATTATTTTTATAAAAATAACATATAAACAGAAAATATATTCAATAATTGTTGGACTTAATCCATTTTATAAATATGTTGCCAACAGAAATAATCAATCGATCCCTCCTGGCCCCAGAGTGAAATATATAAGGGTCAATTGTCTCCTATTATGCTCACACATGATATCATAGTTGATGTTAATGGTATGCCAATGGAGATTGAAACTCTCTGACAATAACTCATAATTTTTTTTGCGATGTTCCAGATAGCAATCTGGTAAAATGGCGTTTGGCATGAAAATGTATACAAAGCAGACATATAATTGAATTCTTTTATGTGGAAAAGATTACTTTGATTGACATTTATTGATGTTTGCTGAACATTGTGGAGACCAAACAGTGGATGTGACTACAGTTAGGTTGCGGGTAATGCATCTCAGCAGTGGTGATAGCAATGTGTCTGACAGACCATATTTAAAAGTATGTTTTGCAGATTTATTCATTGTTGGTGAAAATAGTGGTGGCTATGTAGATAAATAGTGTTTTTGTGTTGACAACTTGCATTTTATATATATATATATATATATATATATGATTTCTAAATTTAATGAGGAGATAGGTTCACTTATCGCTTTATTCACACTTCTTCCCTATTGATTGAATAGGAGCAGAGAAGAGGTTTATCTGTTGTTTCCTGTTTCCGCTTGGGTTTTCAGTTCTGTCTAAAGTCTTCGTATTCTTTTTCACTCCCAGTAGTCCCTTGCATCTTAATGACATTATTACCTAGCTTGAGGTGAAATGATTAAAAAAAAGAAAGAAAAAAAAAAGTACTTCCCTGTGAACAATGACCAACCATGACTTGCACAACCATCAGGTAGTTGACAATTGTTATTTGTGAAAATGGACATTTGGCAAATTCCCTTGGCAAATTCAACATCTAACAATGAGGGTAGCTGATTTGTGCATACTTTGCACACACCAACTAAATTCACCAAGGCCAATCTGGAAATGCTGGAGAATCACTATTACTTAGGAAGGGGTAGGAAAAAACACAAATCCCCAGAGTAAAATCATAAGCATGCCTATAAAATGCTTGGTAGCCAGGGGAAAGTTTTTTTTTTTTTCATCCCTGGTGTGCCTTTATAGCCTACTCTGTTAGGAGTTACAGGACATAGGCGATTATGGCTCTCTACACATTTTTTTTTTTTTTTTTTTTTTTTATTATCTGTGAATTGCTATGACTTCTTTGGAATGATAGTGGTGTAGTTATCTGTTGGCTTCCACGGTTTTGAATTCAGAGTTTTCCTTTTCTTAAACTAGTTGCCACACAAGGCTATAGAGCCTCGTCTACCCAAATGAGAGAAGAGAAAGAGCTGGGTTCATGCTTTTCTCACTTGTATAGTGTTTGAATTACAGTTTTACTTCTTTATTAAATTATTACATGCAAAATTATAGGTGTCTGCTATGCACGAGTAGGGGAATATATTTCTTTTTTTAGTTCTCAATATTATCTTTTCTTCCTTGTCAATGCACTTAATTCAATGGTAAATATTCATCACATCAACAATATACAGTGAAAATTTCAGATCAAAATTACTAATAACCACAAGCCAGGTCAATGGCATTAATTCAACTGGACACTGAAGACAACACCCGAGTGGTGACAGTCTGTTTCTGGCCTGAAGGTTATGTTCAAGCCTGAAACAGACTGTTGCTGCTCAGTGTTGACCCCAGTGTACACTTTTATATTTGTATAGATTCTATTCTGAATATTAAGTACTTTCATCTATAAATATAGCATTTCATTTAAAACTATATTTTATATAATATAAAGTTGAATCAATGTCATACGCACATACACACAATATAATGAAATGGACTAAGGATGACAATTATTTAAATATATTTTTTGTTTATACATTATTTTTATAGATATAAATATTTAAATAAATGATCTGTTTATAATAAACTGTATTAACACTTCCTCTGTAGCTAAATAGTATAGCACATCAGGCTATATAACAGTTCCATGTAGGATACAGGTTCAATTCCTGTCAGAGGACACGTGTTTTCTATGAAATTTCATTGATATTCAGGCCAGTAAATGTAGTTAATACTGTTTATTAAAAACAGAACATTTACTTAATATTTGTATCTAATAAAATATCATATAAACAGTATATATATATATATATATATATATATATATATATATATATATATATATATAAAATACATAAAAGGTTAATGATCAATCGAATCAGACCAGGAAACAGTAGTATTAAAAAGTGTTCAATACATGTGTGAAAAATAAAATAAAAGTAAAAATGTAGAGCTTTTAAAAGTTTTACATGATGTGTGTGTGTATATATATATATATATATATATATATATATATATATATACACACATATACACTGTCATCCACAGACAGACTGTTTCACTGTATCACTAGATCATCTAGACATCCGGTTGCCTCTAGCTAGGATCGAAACCCAACTGAATTGGCTTCTGTCGGGGATTCTACCACTAATCCATTATATATAAAGTTATTGGTCTAAGTTGAATTAGACCAGGAGACAGTAGTATTAAAAAGTGCTCAATACATATAAATAAAATAAAAATGAAAATTCAACATGCTGAGCTTTTAAATTTGAAAAATTAGGAGATCAGCAAATATATTTTCCAAATGTATTTCTTACTACTATAAACATTATATTAATGTTATTATAGTAGATATTCATATTTGAAATACACTCCACATTTTTATTTTAAACAATGTGTACAAGTATCCCCTTCTATAATAATGTTAGAAGTAATAAAAATGGATTAAAAATAAATCCATTTTTAATCCTTTATAAGTAACGATCTAAAGGGTTAAGAATGGATTTAATAATCCATTTTTATTACTTTAAAATTATCATGGTTGGGGATATACTTGTACACACTGTTTAAAATAAAAAATGCAGTGTCTATTTCAAATACAAGTACCCGCTATATAATGATTTACTAAGTTTAGCTTAGATGAGACACAAGGCCAAAAGTTTTGGAGCACTCAATGAGGATTGAAATCATATATATAATACTGAGAGAGAGAGGAATGATGGAGGTGTAATGGTGAGAATCAAAGAAGAGTGAAGGAGGAAGAATTGATCATCCTCTGTCTCATCAGCAGGGTTATTTTTCATGTATGAGAAAAATGCATTTGTATTCGACTTTTTTTTTTCCTAGAAGCATTTTCAAAATAAAAAGACGACTAAAAAGCACATTTCACACAATGGCAGACAAGCTTTTCTATCGCTTTCATTGTGAAATTTCCAACTCTATCAAATAGACAGGAGCCTCGTCGTCCGTCATCCCACCCCTCACCACCACTGGTACCTCAACAATCGATACCGAAACCAAATTGCCCATGTTGTTAACAATTAAATTTCATCTACGTAATGCCTTTCTTCTTTTTCTCTATAGTCAGGTCTTCTTAAAGGGGCCTTTTAACTGCACTTGGCGATCTGTCTGTCTGTCTGTCTGTGTGTGTGTACAGAAGCATGGCTGATCATTTTACAGGGGAACCTAGATGAAATGCAACTATTCTTATAAAGCGCTTGTTTGCATATTTTGCACTCACTCGCTCGCTCACACACACACACACACACTGAAAAAAAGAAGGAAAAAAAAACAATTTTAAGGAATAGTGATAGTGGGGAGGTGAAGAGAAGTCGAAAGAAATCAGCTGTGAGGAAAATTCCGGACTGTTACTTGTGTTTGTTAAAAAATAAAGTATCTGAAAATTAAATAATTTTTTTTTTTTTTTTTGTTTTATTAAGACTTTTCACTTTTTCTTACTCATCTCTCGTTTGTTTTTTGTTTTGTTTTTTTTTTCTCTCTCATCTTTAGTCTCCTCTTTGCTCATCTTTCTCTATCTCATTTGTCTCCCACTTTCTCTCATGATTTTCTACCCTCTCTCATTCTCTCTTGCATCTTTCTTTTTTATTCTCTCATTATTTTCTCCCGTCTCTATTTCTCTCATAAGACTTAAACTCTTTTTACCCATTTTTCCTCTCTCTTTCTCTCTTCCATCCTTGGTTCCCCACTCTCTTTCTCTCATCTTTTCTCCCCACACTCTTTCTCTCATCTTTTCTCCCCTCTCAACTTCTCTCTTTTCTTTCTCCCCCCTCTCAACTTCTCTCTCATCTTTTCTCCCCTCTCAACTTCTCTCTCATCTTTTCTCCCCTCTCAACTTCTCTCTCATCTTTTCTCCCCTCTCACTTCTCTCTCATCTTTTCTCCCTCTCAACTTTTCTCTCATCTTTCTCCCTCAGCCCCTCTCTTCTTCTCTCATCTTTTCTCCCCCCTCAACTTCTCTCTCATCTTTTCTCCCCTCTCAACTTCTCTCTCATCTTTTCTCCCCTCTCAACTTCTCTCTCATCTTTTCTCCCCTCTCAACTTCTCTCTCATCTTTTCTCCCCTCTCAACTTCTCTCTCATCTTTTCTCCCCTCTCAACTTCTCTCTCATCTTTTCTCCCCTCTCAACTTCTCTCTCATCTTTTCTCCCCTCTCTCATCTTTTTCCCCTCTCATCTTTCTCCCCTCTCAACTTATCTCTCATCTTTTCTCCCCTCTCAACTTATCTCTCATCTTTTCTCCCCTCTCAACTTATCTCTCATCTTTTCTCCCCTCTCAACTTCTCTCTCATCTTTTCTCCCCTCTCAACTTCTCTCTCATCTTTTCTCCCCTCTCAACTTCTCTCTCATCCTTTCATTTTCTTATTTTCTTTGTCATTTTTTGTGATTTTTTTTTTCTCTCATTCTTGCCTCTCTATTTTCTCTGTCTCTTCTTCTCTCATTTCTATTCTCTCATTGTCTTCTGTGTGTTTCTCTCTCTTTTTCTATCCTTATTTTGTCTTAAGTTCTTTTAATACCCCCCCTCTCACATTATCTTATTAACCTTTATTACCTCTCAAAATTTATTTATTTTAGTCATTTCCCCTTCACGCCGATTTATATTTACTTTCACTTTTGTTTATTTAGTCTAACTTTTTTTGTCTTCTTTTTCCTCACACCCCAACCGTCATTACTCCCTTGATATCATCTACTTTGTACTATTCTAACCCCATCACCCACATCCTTTTGGTGAGGATTCACTTGCATTCTAGCCAAAGTCTTTTTATCAGATTATTATTATCTTTCTTCATATATGCAAAAACATTTGCTTTATATGAATGCAGATGGAATCACATGAATGCACTGAATGGTATCAGGATGGTAACTTCAATCTGATGGTCATTACTTTGTAGGTAGGTAAAAGAATATTCAGTGGGAAATTGACACCTAAGGACAAACAAAAACAAAACATCTCTATAAAAGTTAATTGTAATGTTAAAATATTTTTTATCAGCAGTAGGAAATTTCTGATATAAAACTTCTGTGTCCTGTACAGAACTTGTGTTGTTTGTGGAAAGTGATAGTGTAAAAAGTTGTAAAGTAATTTCTATTTCAAATTTCAGGGAAATGTAATTCCATCTCCAAACCACACTTGAGAGCGGTTTATATCTCAGTATGTTACATTTTTATCAGTAATATAGTACAATATATACCTTATTTTTATTATTCTCTTACTCTAATCTACTCTATGTTTCTGAGATGAGGTATTGTAACTATTTACATTGTTTGGACTGTTGTCCTCATCTTTATTACTATATTCGCACGTCATGAATATAGCAATAAAGAAGAGGACAGCAGTTTGAACAATGTAATAGTGTAAATACTAAACTACTCTAGTTTAGAAATCTGCCTCCCCCAAAGTCTGTTTTGGTTCCAAGCTTACCAAATTAGTAATATCCAGCCTGTATGAATATTGTCAGATGATTGTTTTTTTGTTTTCTTTTGTTAATGCCATTCTCTGCTGGATGTGGACAATCATGATTATATGAATTGCCATGAATTCTTGGAAAAGACAGTGAAGTCATTTCCTGTTGCCTTGTCCATGATTTGGGTTTAGTTTTTCTTCTTTTAGACTGATTGTCATCCAAGTCGACTCTGTTATTCAAACCATAGGTGATGGGGAGAAATGGATTCATGCCTTTGCCAAAGAGATTTGTGAAAAAGTGAATGTTACAGACTAGGCTGGAATTTGAAGTTGGATCACCAGTTCCACTTTCTATGCTAATATCCATTAAACTCCCTTCCACATGCCTATTTTTATGCTAGATTTTCTGAATGCCAAAACAATTGATAATTCTCTATTGTAAATTTTCTGTACCATAAGTTTGCCTCTACTGATTGAGATTCATTTTGTTATATTGTGCAGATAAACTCTAGCCTAGTTTAGAAGATAGGAGCTACATAATCTTATTCTCTATTTAGACATAAAGTTTCATTTTTCAACTTTAATTTTACTTTTTGCCAATTTGAATTACTTTTCCAACTGTGATGCTAAATTAATTTTCTCTATATAAGTTTCTCTTGTTCTAATATTGTGTTACTGGATTCTGATTGTAGATTCCATATCTTCATAAGATTTCAGCATGTATGTACATTTAGCCATCAGAAGACCTGAAGAAGTTATCAGTTGAAACAGTGTGTTAAAAACAACAAAGATAAAGATAATAGTCAGAAAAATCTGTGGAATTATGAAATATTTCTTTTGAAAAGTTTAGACCATACAGAAAAGTCATAGAATGGATAAGGAAACTTGGCCTCTTTCATCACCTCATTTGAACTCCTTAGACTTCAGCATCTGAAGTGAACTGTCCAGAAAAGTTTGTGAGATACCCCCCCACACCTTGTAACCCACAAGACCTTAGAAAAGCCACCAATAACACCTGAGTGGAAAACATTGATGAAGAATTCATTAAAAAAGCTTGTGGTGCATTCAGGAAGAGGGTTGATGCCTAACAGGTTGGATTTGTGCCATGCTAGTTCTTATCAATTAGAATTAAATACTGGTATTTAAGCTTCCATTTGAACTTTATTTCAATCCTTCATGAGCTTCCGATCCTTAACTATGATTAATTAATGATGATCATGTCATTTTCGTTTATGATCGATTTCATCACGATTCTTCTGTTAAGCTTAGAGAGTAATTATACATTCTTATTGCTCAAAGCAGAGTCCAATAGTGTTATAAAAACCTCAGAGAATTCCAGTAAGGTATCTTTAATTATTTCTAAGATATTACAGTTCATAATTGGACAATTTTGCTGTTACACAATTTGCACAATTTCACTGTTACATGCCATACATATATATTTAACATTACTTTTTGAGAAGATTTTTTTGGATTCAAAACTGAGTAGATATGAAAATTTCTATAAGTCTATGATTAGACGAATTTCACTTAACAGCACTATTAAATTTTGCCTGAATGGACAATTTCTCTGTAGCTCAGTCAGTCTAGAGCACATCAGATCTAACAGCAGTTTGAATCCTGCCAAAGAGTGCATATTTTTCTTTAATAAGATTTCTCAAATATTCAGGTCAGTAGACGAAAATAGATATACTGTTTAATAAATAAACAGAGCATCTACTCACATGCGAGTATCCACTAAAAATAACATTTAAAGTGATAAAATCATTTGGATTATTAGGCAAATTAATAACAAAGTGAAAGAAAGTTTATGTGGCACATTTCATCCTTTAAGACTTCATCAAACTAATATGATGGTTTTGTTGATGAAATTATATATTCAAAAGGGGGAATATAAAAACACAAGCATTTGTTATAATTATACACAAAAAGGAAATGCTGAAAATATTGGGATGCTGAAATTTTAAACTTTTAAATTTAATTTTTTTTTTTTTTTTCTCAGACATGTCTGGTCATGTAATGAAGCCAATGTTGTTTTTATCACTAAGATCTGCCAAGAAAGGTGAAATGTAT
>CAHIKZ030004276.1:1540000-1547500 GCA_903632075.3 Acanthosepion pharaonis
TGGAGTGACTGGTGATGATAAAATGTTACTAGCTTGGTTTTGGTGGGACTGAAAAAATTTTACTTGTTGATTTGAAGTCTTTGAATACTCAAATAAACATTCTAATATCGTGTCTAAATCAATTATTACACACACACGCGCACACACACACACACACATATATATATATAATTAATAAAAATATAAAACTTTTCACTTAGCTAAATGATGTTATATTCAGCACACCAACTGCAGAGTTTCGTAGACAAGCCTTTCTGTAATTGTTTAGTCCACTCATCAGGAAGATTCAAACCTGCACACACAGACACCTGAAAAGTTACTCAGCCCAACCCAAGAGTGGTTCTTCACACAATATATACTTATTTGGTCATATTTTAGGTATATGGGCTGGGCCGAGAACCCCCCTTATATATGGTATGTTTAGGTCACAAGAATTCAACCAAACAAGTTTAGTTGAATTCAACTGACAATGTCTGTCTGTTTTTTATTGTATTTTTCCAATTTTCAAAATATTCTACATCCAAATCAAAATTGTGGATAAAAACTGTTCAAAGTTCTTGTTTTATCTTTGTACTTTTCACTGCCTCAGTCATTATGAAGAACTGGCTATTGTCAGTGTGATAGACAAGATTTTGTTGGCTACATCCTTGCATTTCTAACAGTACTGGAATTTGAATTAGTCCAAAATGATATCTTGTGTAAAAATTTACTAGACTGCATTGGAAAAACATGTACCAAATATTTATATGCTTTCTTATTATTTTGTAAACATTATTTAATATATAATTCAAGATACCTACTTACACAAGCTAAGCATTAACATGATTGGTGATGAAATTCAATTGTGATTTCTGTTTAATTTCAGAATTTGCTGTAATAAAGTGAATTCAATTTTTGTCATGTTTAACAAATCCTGCCTATAGTATTACAAATTGCATAAATAGCTGATTTCAAATAATTTCACTCACTTCTGTGCACTTTTTTGTTCTCTGAATACAGGTAAACATTTTCATTTATACAATTCAAATCATGCCAGTTAGAAATTAAAGAACATTGAATATATTTAATAACATTTGTAATAAAGGTTATATTATAACAATTATTTTTACATTAGATCTATAATTTTATGTTTTATTTCTATCATCTCCAACTTGTGTCGTTTGGCTTGAGAAATTTTATTTTTCAACAGATGTGACACTTTCTATGAGTTTAAATTGATCTTTGAAATTTAAAGCTGATGAACATATTTTTTTGCAAATTTATTAATCTGTTTTTTTTTTTGTTTCTTCTCTTCTTTTTCAGGTAAGTAATTACTTAATCACCTGCTCACTCACATTGGGTAAGATTATTTCTTAATTACTTCTATTGTTGTAATTAAAAATTCATAATTACCACTGCCAAAAATCTTGGACAGAGCTTATATATTCACCAATGTTTGTCTCTGTCCACACAAACTTTCCAGAATTTCTTAATGAATTTTGATAACATTTTGCAAAAGGGTGGCCATGAGTACATATGACTTATACACAAGTCTATACGGCAATTAACTAAATTTTGCTTAAAAGATAAAACAAATTTCTTCACATAAAAATTAGAATTTCTCAGTCTTAATTTTTGCAACAAAGAAAAATCATATCCGCATTACTTGTTTGTTTTTGTATATTTTTGAGTAAAAATTGTTTCTACAAGTGCAAATGTATTCAACTTTAGAATGATGAATATAATTTTGATTTTGAATGTAAATATATGGGAATTTTCCAGAATAATATATATATATATATATATATATATATATATATATATATATATATATATATATATATATATATATACACACATATATGTATGTGCGTGTGTGAAGAAATAGTTTTTAAGGTGTGCTATATTTATGGAATAAAGTGCTCAACATCAGGGAGAGAGCATATGTAAATATAAAAGTGAATATTGAAGTCAACACTCAGCAGCAACACACTGTTTCATGCTGACTGTTGACTTCAATGTTTATTTATATATATAACACTACAGTTCAAAAGTTTGAAGCCACCACCAGAATTAGAATGGGATGAACTTGACAGAAGAGTGAAAAATAAAAAAAACGAAAGAACTTTTAGAGTCATTGAAAGAAGAATGGAATCAATTATCAAACTTATACTTTGAGAAATTTTTGCAACTAATGCAAAAACTTTGTGCTGCAGTAATCAAGGCTAAAGGAGGATATTTTGACAAGAGAAAAAATTAATCATAAAATGCTTTTTTTTTTTTTTTTTTTTTTTTTTTTGCATAATAAAAATTAAAAAATTACCCGGGGTATCCTCAAATTTTTTAACTGTAGTGTATACATAAAGGGTATGGAAAAGGTATGAATCTTCTTCTCCTCCTCCCATCTATGGGTAAATAGCAGGACAGAATGGGTTCTCTAGCCTTGGGTGGCAACCGGTCTAGGAGAAGGAAAAACGAATTCAAAACTGGCCTGGAGACGGTTGGACTTCGTCAGGCTATCTTGCCCAAGAAACACCACTTCTACTGCAGTTGCAGTACACATGGTGATCCTATGACCTTCCGGGTCAGGGGATAAAAATATATATAAAAAGTATGGGATGGAATTTTTTATTTATCTGAAAATTTTATTACTTTTAAGTAATAAAATCTGTATATATATATATATATATATATATATATATATATATATATATAATCAGAATTAACCTGTAGAAGGAAAAATACTTTCCCCAATATCACCTTTCCTAACAGAATCTCTACTCTCCCAAGCCAATGTACACAACAAATACATCAAGAAATCAAAAGAAAACGGTTGAATCCATGCACATAACAATACAAACATTATTTCTACATGTGAAGATATTCTCTTCAGGCATAAAGTACTTGATGTAATTTTTCAGTAGACCATATGAATATACAATAGCATTTCTAAATTCTAGTTGCTAATGACATTTTGTTTGTTGTTTATAGATACTTTGTTTCAATAAATTCATTTTATTTTTTGCCTTGGAAAAGTCCATATTATATGAAACACATCAGTTAAAACTACAGTTTTCCTACTGTCTTTTTTTTACTTTATGTATGATAATATTATTTGGTAATCTGTATGGATAATTCCAAAGAGGATATAGATACAAAGAGAGCTCAATGTAAGAACAGAGCAAATGATAATTATGAAAGTGGAGACTTTAGAAACCCATCGTAATATTTTATTTCGCAAAACCGATACTTCAGTTTCATCTCATCAGACCAAAATTAGTTTCAACAATAAATGGATTTAAAATTTTACCAAGCACAAAACGAAATATTTAAACATGAATTATGTTTAAAAATATAGATTCGAAAGGGAAAAGAAAGAAAGAGAAAAGGGGAGAAAAAAGAAAGATGTCTGTCTAGAAAGATATATAGAAAAGGAACTGTAGTGGATGACAGTAGACAGGTTGACCTATTTCCACCAGATATGAGAAGTGAAGTAGAGAGAGTATCTTCAAAGGGGAATAGAGGAAAAAAAAAGATGTGTGTGCATGTATATATATATATATATATATATATATATATAGGCATGCATAATATTAATATTAATAATATAGTGGGATCATTGGTTTGGTAGTCTTCAAAAACTTTCATGAAATAAGCTTTGGTATAAAGGCTTATAAAATGCAAATGCATTTGATGCACACTATTTTTATGGACAAAGCAACAGAAATCTGAATAATTTAGTTTGACATTAAAACATGCAATAGATTCATTAGATTTGTGGTAGATTTGTCAAAAAAGAGTTTTTGCAAGAAAAATGAATTCTGTAACTCTATAATCCCTGTAAAGCATGCAGGCATACCTAATAATCCACCCAAAAAATATCTGCAGTTCTTAGATATATCTCTGGGGGCACATTTTAATAGACTTACAACCCTTCCCCAGTCTTGGAGACATTCTTTGTATTTCTTTTGCAAGTTAAGTAATAGGAATCATTCTCATTACAACATTTTGTTTTTCCCCTCTTTGTATGTAGACAAGATATGGTTCTCAATGTACCACACAGGTAACATCAGGGGACTGAATTTTTATTCATCTGATCTCCAAGTTGAATAATCTAGCAAGTGAACTATTTCTCTACAGATTATAACTTTGCTTCTTTTTTTTTTTTTTTTTGCATTCTACACTGAATTCCTTTTTTATAATGTCTATGAGAAGCACTTTAAAAATTAGGAAATCGGTTGATTCCGGTACCTTGGTTTCATTTTTATGGTATCCTTGGCAATTTTTATCAATTGACCTCCCAATGCTTTATTTTTAAAAACAAAATAATGAAAGGTATATTATTTTTTTAAAATAAATAAACACGCACATGACGTTGTGTGTGATAGAAAAGGAGGATGTTAAGAAGGAAGGAGAAGAAAAGCAATGGTATTATAAATGTATGGAGAGTGATTGAAATGTACATACTTTTTTATCCAGCATCATATGAACTTAAAGAGGAATTTTTTGTATGTATGCAACAGCTCATGATTTCAGATCTCTGGTTCAAAAGGTTCTTTGGATCATGGAATATCATTATTGGTAATTTTTCCTGTTTGCAGCAGTTGCAAATGTTATTGTGATTGTTTATAAGGCATACATATATATATATATATATATATATATATATATATATATATATAAGGTATGCTATATTTATAGGTTAAAATGCTCAATGCCAGATGTAAACCATATGTAAATATAAAAGTGGACATTGAGGTCAATACCCAAGAGTGACAATCTGTTACATGTTTACATTAAAATACTTTTATAAATGCCTTTGAGATAAAAAAAAAAAAATTGTTTTAAAGTCTTTTGACAGATTTTGTAAATTTTGCTAAGAAGCACAAATTTTCTGTTACAATGAATTTCATTCTTCATTTTTAACACAAGAACTAAAAGAATTGGATTAGAGTTTTATTTATAATGGAAAATATTATTTAATATGATTTGGAGTAAATAGTTACAAATATTTTTTTACAATGAGGTTCACCCTGTACAAGGCTCAAGAATCACTCAAAGTAGAGGGTTACAGAATAAGAGGCACAGTTATACAGATATGTTGGAAAGATAATGATTAACCCTAGACTTGAACGGATTAAGATTATAGTAATTGTCACCTACATGGACACAGAGAAGCTTTTGGACTCTATCAATGCAGGAAACTGAAGACTGGGAAGCTCCTGCCTAGATATGTCCAAAGTTTGGGCTGAAAATGGTTTTATTCTTCAATTTAGAGTGTTTTAATAGTATTGCCCTAACAAACATGTCACTATGATGTGCCATTATTGTTTCTGATGTTTTTTGTTTTTTTTGTTTGTTTGTGTGTGTGTGTTTTTTTTTTTTATGTGTTTCAGTAAAAAATCACCTACTGATACAGAATTCACATCATTATAAAACAGATTCTGTTTTTCTATTTTCTTCTTAGCTGGCTTGAAATGTAATTTAAATTTAATCTAATCAATTTATTTATTTGTTAACCTTTTAATATTTTCACATATTGTCATCTCCCCCTCCCGCCAAGCAAGCCATTTACCTTTGGATGTTGTGGAAAAATTAATTTTGTTCTTGTTAAATATCATCCTGAAGGATGGCACGATAATTTCTGATTTCACTTCAATTCCTTTTCATTAATAACACTTTAGTTCTAGAAACAATTTGAAAATTCTTACCAATAAAAAATAATTTAGAATATTTCACTGGAAGATTTTCAATCTTTATTAATTTTAAAGAAGTGTATTTCCTGCACTACAAGGCATATATATTTCCAAAATCACCTTGCATCTGATACGATGGTTGGGAGAACAGTAATATACAAACCCCTAAACACCCCACACTATTCCCTGATGACCGCAGAATTAAATCTACATGATTATAAATGATTAGAAAAGAATTTGGATTTTTTTCATCATGTTAAACAAGTAAATGTACTCGGTGTCCTGATCCATTTTTCCATTGCAAAATCGATTAGAAAAATTTACAATCTGGGAAAAGAATTATAAAGAAAGATAAATTTTTAGAAGGTTGTGCAAAACGAGAAAGACGTTTTTGTTTTTTTTTCCTTTTTTAACTCAAGTAGCATGATAACACCCTAAAAATTTTAAATACATTAACAGGAAAGAAAATATATATATCATTTGAATAGAATAAATATCCAGTATTTTTTTAACTTAGAATTGCCTGCTTACCTTGGATATCAACATTTGGAATTCTATTTTTTACCTCATTTTGAACACTGTCTGCTGGTAATATAGTGGGAGTAGTATACATCTATTTAAGATTATATCCCCCCAACAACCCCTAAGTCTCTCTCTCCATATATATATATATATATATATATATATATATATGCACTAAAAATGTAGGTTTATGTATATTTATTAATATATATTTCTTAGCTCTGTCTAATTACATTGAGCACTGTTTTGTTTACACCTTAAATTAAGTAGGACTAATGGATAGCAGCTCAGATTGAGGAATTGGAGAGCTGAGTTTGAATTCCATTCAAATCCATTACATTCACTTATGTGCTAATACCCTTGGGAAAGGTATGAATCCTTTTCTTCTCCTCCCAGCTATAGATAATTAGCAGGACAGACCAGGTTCTATAGCCTTGGATAGCAACTGATCTACTGCAGAAAGACATGGCAACCTACTTCAGAAAAAAATCTACCTCATCAATCATGTATTGAAAGATACATGATCACCTAAGCGTGTATCATGCATGGCACATAACTGAAATATCTATTTGCTTATCTGTGTGTGCATGCAAATGCACATGTATACAATTGCTAATATCTAATTATTTGGTTTTTTTTATATAATATATATATATATATATATATATATATATATATATATATATATATATATTTATTATGTGAAGGGGTAATAATGGCTAGCAGCTTGGGATGAGAAACCAGAGAGTGGGTATTCTAGCTCTGGTTGGTAAATGGTCTTGGAGAAGATCAACTCTGTTTACAAAACCTATAGAGAAGATTCCTTAAGCAAGATCTCTATTAAGTTTCAATTAAAGTGCTTAACCAAAAAAAACAATTCATTGAATAAAAATTGTATAATGGATTTAGCAACAACTACAATTACACATATCTATTTCAAAATTTGGGGCACCTCTAGGTGGTGTAATGGTTAGCAAGCTTGTCTTACTAGAACAATTACGACTGAGTAGTGAGTTCGATACTCACTGGGTGCCCCATATTTTCGGCTTTGTGCCACATCTGAGCTACACTTGGAAAATCACTATTTCAAAATTTATTATATTTATGGAGGAACACCATCTGATGATCAGTTAAGGTGTGAAACTAATAGTGACCATGCTGTGTTGGTTTCTATATTCGCACTTTTACTCTCTTTTTCTCTCTCTCTCTCTCTCTCTCTCTATATATATATATATATATATATATATATATATATACACACACACACACACACACCATTAAAGGATTGAACAGGGATTTAGGA
>CAHIKZ030004276.1:1552500-1640000 GCA_903632075.3 Acanthosepion pharaonis
AGGAATTTAGGCAGAAGATAATGACTGACATTATATTTAATTTAACTGGAAAACAAGAAGCTGGAAGAGAGTTCCACAAGCGAGAAGTGTGATAGAAGAAACTGTTAGCATAGAACTTATAGTAACATCTAGCCATTTCAATTGTAAAATGATGAGACCTTCCCACCAATATAATACTGCACTTAAATTCATAAAGTCTAGGTACCAAAGAGGAAAGCTCATCAGAACAATTACCATGAAAATATTTATAGAAGTTACATTACAGCAGTGTAAAAGTAACTGAAGCCAAGATGCCCAGTCAGGACTGATAACATTGCAGATTTTTCTTTGGGTTTTATCAAGAATCTCTAAATATATAGCAGGAGCATCAGACCAGATATGGCAGCAATATTCAATGCATGGATAAATGGTCAACTGATAAACGTGTTAGATTCTGTTTACACAAGCTTGTTAGGTAGGCAACCTACTGTTTCCGTCTGCTTCTTTTGTCTTCAGTATCTTCTGTGAGTGTTAGATTCTCCAAGCTCTCTTTCCTTATGTGCTCCAGACATTTCCTCTGTCTCTTTCTGATTCTAAGGACAAGCATCCTTTTTTGCTCTCATTTTCATTAAAATTCCTCATTGCTCATATGCTGCATTCATGACATTCTCAGCATCTGAATTCTGGAAGAATATTACACAAGAAAAGAAAAAAGAGACTGCTATTGTGTTTTATATATGTAGATTTTAAACTATTTTTTCATTTTTTTTAACTGCATGCAGGACTAAAGTAAAAACACTTCTCTATCGCTTCAAGTTTCCGCTTATTTGATGCTAATGAATTTTTTTTCTGTTTCTTAATACTTTGTTTAGTTTTTGGAATAGTATGAATAACATGTCTGCATTTCCTTGAAATTCATTATCACAAGGTATCTTGCTACCCACAGGCCCATTAATGCTCTGACATTTTGCATCATATTTTCAGTATTTCTATATGATAACTTTTCTGTAGAAAATATTACAATATGTAAAATCTTAGTGTAGGAAAACCTTATTAAATTTAACCTGTTTAGCTTTTTATGAATATGTGGCAGCACATATATTTTGCTATCAAATTTATAAAGGTTTTACTACTTGTTCTTTATTTCATCATGTTGGATTTAAATCATATTTTGAATTCACACACAAACACACATTGCATCATTATTTTATTTTTAGTGTTTTTTTAAAGGATTTTCTACTAGTTTTACCAAGGTGTTATTAACAAATCTACCTTAAATATATTTGCAATTTCAAAAATCTGTTAAAATATTACTTTTTTATTAAAGGTTTCTTTCCTATACAAGATTTTGAATTCTTAGGTGATGTCAGATATAATAACTATAAATTGTTCAAAATTAAAAACTTCTTTCTCTTGAGAAATAGCAACACTATAAAAGGAAATTTTTAACTTCAATTTATATGCATAAATTTAACAAAAAAGAACTTTTCTTTACCATTTCCTAGTTTAAATTTAAAAATTTGATTCTAAAGGTTTTCTAAGTGCTAAAGAATTTTTTGCTTCTATGTTTCACTGTTGAGAAATAATTTAAATTGTATGATAATTATCTTTTTAAGTGTTTGACACTCAGGAGACCTCATTTGGGCTGTTTTTATCCAAACAAATTTGCATATATTAACTTCCAAATTAGCTTTTACCAAACAGAGTAAACTTTTTCTGCTATCCAAATATCAGCAACAAGCATTGAATCTATGAAATAATCACATCTTTTTTGGTTTATTCTTTTATTTATTGAAGTGGGAGACATGATTCCAAAATTCCTTTCACATACTTGTCTACGCAAACCCCTCCCTTATCCCATCACACTGAGCCTGCTTGTGAATTAATGTCACTCATGTCATTATAGCCAGGATGAGAAAAGACTACAAATTTTTGTCTTGGAGCCAAACAATTTGCATGATTGGTAACTAATTTATTTACATGAGGACTTCCATTAACCTTGTTGTTAGTAGAGATGTTATTAAAAGACTATAATCTGAATATTCCTGTTAAACAAGAAAGATACTATCAGGGAATGCTGCTGCTGCTGCTGTTCTGGGGAAATGGACAGTTACACAAGTACATGGATAATTTAGAGTAATAGAATTTGTAAATGTTTGATGGAGTAATTTTGTTTTATTCTCTGTTTTTAAAGGGTTCAACATTTTGTGCATGGGAACATGGTTGACTCGGGGATTACTTTCCTTCCTTTTTATTTCAGGGCAAAGTATTCTGAGTGATGAGGACTTTTAGCTTTTTTTACATTTTAACTTTTCTCACGTCAGCCAAACATGGTACTATAATATGTGTGTATAGTTGTACTCACCCCCATATATACTTTATACATTTATAATGGATACAAATTGAAGGACAAAGGTATATTAAAGAGGATGAAACATGTCACAACATTAACAAAAGAATTTATTTTAGCAAACAAGCTTGAATTTTGTCAGCGTGGGAAAGTAAGAAAAGGTACTGAGTTTAAGCATTTTACATGTTGTGATGCCTGCAGAAGTAGTGCTTCTTATTTATTTCTATGGAAACTACAGTGAGCAAAATAGCACTGTTGAATAGAGCAAGTTTTCCAGTCACCACCATTGATTATGGAACACTAGCCTAGTTGATTAAATCATTAGTTCATGAATTTGGTGACATTGTAATTGTGAGTTCAGTCCCTGATCTAGCAAGTGTGTATTTAGAAACAGAGCAAGCAATAACTGAGCCATACTAAAAATAAGAACTATATAAGATATCCCTATGGACAGTGGAACAAGAACAGTCTAACCCTGTATATTAAATAAAGGGTCCAGTTCAGAATTTTCTGTAGGTTACCTGGATAAGTATGAACCTGATCAAAACCAGAGGACATAACATCTTCCAACAACAAAGATGAGGACAATAGTTCATGTGAAAAAAAAAAAAATCCTAGCCTGCATTAAAATATTTTAAGTCAAAAATATGCTGATTTTAAAAGTTTAACAAAAAAAAAACATCAGATTGTATGTGGTTCTTTTATCCATTTTTCAAAATTTGTATGAGGTTACAAATGGATGTTTTGTTCACAATCAGTATTTAGCACTACAAGACCTTTTGAGATTTATTTAAATTTATTTAGTTTAGATGTGTTTCTATTTAAAATACAAATATATATTTATATAAGATTTTTGTTTAAAGAATTTGTGCAAAATATTGTTGTCTATCAAAAGTGTCACTTTTTTTTTTTAATGAATATCTGTCTTGGTTTGTTCATATCTATTTTTCTATGTCAGTTTGTTCATATCCATCTATCTATTCTTATATAATGTTTTATATATGGTATCTTTCAATAATCCTAGATCTTCTAAGGAAAAAAATGTTGAGTATGGCCTTCATGTCTAATCTCTCTTGAATTTTAATCAACAACAGATGATCATCCAATTTGGATTTTATTTCAAGAGATTAGTTAGCGCATTAAAAATTTTATACCCATTTTGAGCAGAACCGTCATATTTTGTTTCATTTCCTTCCATTTTCCAAATTTTGTGTGCAGTTTCTGTGACATTTAGTCTTAGTTTAAAACAATGTCTCAAAATTGCCAGAATCTTAATACCTTTATCTACCAATATCTGAACATCAGAAACAAAATGTGCAAATGAACTGTACAGATCATATGATAATAATAATATAATGTAATCATTGAAGTCTATATGAAATAAGCTTTGGAGTAATGATCTGTAAAATATGAAAATATAGTTGATACGTCCTACAAATTCAAATGACCAATCCCAGGTCCAAACCATTTTGTTTATGCTGTTCACTAAGATTGTAGCCACTGGGCTTCTGCCTAGCCAGTCCAGAAACTACCAAAAGTTAACTTTGTCTTAGAGAATAATTGAACAGAAATTCCCTAAACACTTTTGCCAGAAACTAACTTAAATGAGGCTTGCGATGGAGAAAACAGAAGAATGATTAGATTAAAATGTTTACGCAATTTCTGAGGTGAAGATGTTTTCAGTTAGCAGATCATAAAAAAAACATAAAATTTGTTTTATGTTCGGCTTACAAAAGTAGATAAATTTCTATACTAAATGTTTTATATACACATGCATACATACACACAAGGTGTTTCAAAAAATTTGTCATCATTGGAGAGGTAAATATCTGAGTAACTACATAGTCCAGACAAATGAACTAAACAGGATTATTGTTGAGCTAAGTAAGATTTGTTCGTCAAAATTTGAATAAGAAATTAAGATATATGGATTTCATAAGTTTTCAATATGCACTCGGCCTGTGACGTGACACATGTCAAGTTGGTGCAGACAGCTGCCCTTTTTTTTTTAAGCACCATGTCCAAATCTCCATTGAAATTGTTGCATTTTTACCAAATTCTCTTACAAATGCATGTTGCACAGACTTGTTTGACTGTGTTCAATCATACTCTAACATGCAAAATACCTTTTCTTTTCCAGTGAATGGCATTTCATTTCTCTATCTGAAAAGAAAAAAAACATGAATCATGGAATTTTGAGTTGTTTTTACACATGCTGTTAAAATTTGAGATCATTTGAATATATATATATATATATATATATATATATATATATATATATATATATATATTTATATTTGGGCAGCATGTTTCATTGAATAATTTAGACAAGGTTTATCTACTTATTTTCATTTAGATCCTTTCATATTCCATGACAAGCATTTTAGGTGTCATTATTAAAGGAAGAGAGAAAATTACTATGTTGATACATGTTATTTATTCTGAGTACTGATGATGACATTGTGCTAATGTCAAAAGTACCCAGAATGAATATATATCAACACAGTAATTTTTTCTCTTCCTTTAATAATGACACCAAAAAGATTGTCCGTGAATATGAAAGGATGCAATTGAAAATAATTAGAAAACTTATCTAAATTATTCAATGAAACATGTCTCTCTCTCTTTCATACATGTGTGCATGTGTGTGAATGTCTTTGAGTATTTGAACATCAAAGTTAAGCAATATAGATCCAGATCAGTGATTAGATAGGAAACCACAAGGGGAAACCTGGTATGGTAATCAATGACAGAGGTCATATCATTGTGATATGATTTGGGCACTAATGACCATGCCAGAGTCTTAGAATCAGTTTACTCAAATTATATACAGTGCAGACTACCTCTAATTTTGGTTCTTGGAACAAAGCTGTATGATGCTGAGTGATGTACAAACTATGAATGACTTTGAACAATCACATGGGCAAGAACCTTTCATGGTACAGAAACCTGTAAGCTTATAGGTATACATTTATTACAAGAACTAATTAAAATAATCGATAAAAATGATATAGGTCTGTACAGGAGCATAATGTTGCAAAACTGTAACAGATAAAAAAACAGACAAAACCAAAAAAATAATCTTAAATTTGTTTTTAAAATACAAGATTCAGATATAAAAACAAACCTAAAAGGAGCTGATTTAACCTAAGAAAAGGTACATATCAATCATCTAGAAAACCCAACAACGAACAATTTTGCATGCACACATCTTCCAACCACCTGCCATCAATAATGAAGTAACTGCAGGTTACCTGACAATTCTTCCAATGAAACCATGAAAGATTATGCAACTGCCCTAAAAAAATAGTAGATTTTCGGCAACACTCACATACGCACTACACATCACAAAAAAGCAAATAGGAAAAGAAACAACAAATGATTTAACAACACCATAAAGCAAAAATGTAAAAGCAAATGTAGGAAAAATAATAATTAAACTCATACACAAACACTCCCCGCATCAAGCACTATCCGCAAGATATTCAACAAAAACATAGTAAAATCGGCTACAGTTGCACCAAGATCCTGACACAAATAATAAAAACACAACATAAAAATAACCTACAAACTGCCCACATAAATCAAACCCATGTAAAACTGCAGAGCAAAGAACAAATGTACCTTAAACAACAATTTCTTGCAAAACAATGTAATATACCAAGCCACTGTAAAATCGGTAGATAACAAAGAAAAAATATACATAGGAATAACTGAGGGATTCTGAAAACAAAGAAACTACACGCACAAAACATCCTTTACATAGTAAACATGTGAACAGCACAATGAGAGTACACATGACCTGAAAATTGAAGAGTTGACATCTGTGTGTGTGTGTGTGTGTGTGTATATATATATATATATACACTAGTTTAAAACCCACCCTGTTGGATATCATTTAAGCTATATAAACATATGTGCACAAATCCTTTGTTTTTGAGTTATTAAGTTTAAAGTTTATGGTAAATTCTGTTAAATGTACTTTTAAATATACCCCAAATACTTTTACAAACTTTGAGGGTTCCTGATTCTACCATAAACTTTCTTTAATGAAAAATCTTAGTTCATAATTAAGTTTTACTGAATATCCTGTTGATGATGTTATTATTAAACAATTCATTGAAAGTTGCTCATCTCAAGGTTTAAGGTGTCAGTAAATGACTTTGATATTGGCATTTGTTGTACAAGTTGCTTGCTACTCAAATTATCTAAGTTAAGGAAATTGTAGAGCCAAGTAATGAATTGAATCCTTAGAAAATCTTGCATGACTCAAGGAAATTTGATTCATCCGTGTAAACAACAACCTCTGTCTTCTATGTGCTGTATCTCTTCTGGATGTGGATGATCATGGCTTTCCACAACCTTTCTACTCTTTGGTGCTTTTACTAAAGTTTATCTTTTTACTGGTCTCTTTTAGTCCCTATTCAGCTATCCATTTATACAAGTTTGTTAGGTTGGTTACTTTCTACTTTTCTCTGTTCCTCTTATTACAGTATATCCTGGTGAGTGTCAAATTCTCCAATCCCTCTTTCCTCATTATGTCTCTCTTTTTGATTCTAAGTAGAAGCATCTATTTTGTTTCCATTTTACTTAAAACTTTGTTGCTATTCATATGTTTATCCCATGGTATTTTCTGTATTCTTCTGTAGAACCACATTTCTTTCACATCAAGTCTCTTCATCTGTGAGGAAATTGCCCAGCTGGGGCTGTAGAATATGCCAACTGCACCTCTGCAGAGGGGTCAGATCCCTCCCCCCCCCCAATGGGGCATCCTGGGTATGACAATAAACTACATCCACATCCTGAGTAAGACAATAAACTATGTCCAGCAGCAAGGCCTCTGATCAGGAGGTTTTGAGGAGCATGGAACCACCTCTTAATTGCTGATGTTCCCAGGTCCACCCGAACCCAGGGTGGTAGCACCTGTTAGGGTCCCAGCTATGGGAAAATAGTCAACCCTGAAACTGGGGTAAAAAACACTATGAAAATGTAAAAAAATTATCAGCAATAAATTTTTGAAGAAAAAAAACTATTACCAACAATACATTTTTGAAAAAAAAATTATTACCAACAATACATTTTTGAGGAAAAAATTATTACCAGCAATACATTTTTGAAGGAAAAAATTATTACCAGAAATAGATTTTTGACAAAACAAAATATTACCGGCAATAAAAATTTTGTCGGCATTAAATAACCCATTGAGGTTGATATGCCCTAAAACAAAACAAAAACAAAATTGCCCAGCATTCCATGCAATATAGAAGGATTAATATTAAATAACAGTTCAGTAATCTTTTCTTTGTTTCTGTTGCTTCAAGTCTGTGAGGAGATTGTCCAACATTCCCTATCATATAAGAGGACTGATATTACCTTCAGTTCAGCACTTTTTTTTTCTTTGTTTCAAATAAAATTTTCTTGTTGATTAATACTTTGGTTAATTTTTGGAAGGCATCTTTCACTATTCCAATGTGGCTTTAGATTTCAGTGTCACATTTTCTACCTTGACAACTAAATAGAGAAAAAGTAATATGACTGTGGTCGCAACACTCATTATCAAAATGCACTATGGTTTCCAACTAAAGCATAACATTCTAACATGTAACAAAATAATTTTTGTCAAAAAAAATGGCCCTAAAGGAAAATTCAACTCATCACAATCAAATTTAACAAGACAATCAGATTCTGATTATTGTTTTTATATCAAAAGGATAGAAAGTAGATATTATTGTTAATATTGGTGGTCAATCAGTGTTTTTAATGATTGACTTTGGAGCTTGTATTAATCTGACCACAGAATTTATGATAATATACAGAATATTAACATTAAACTTGAGAAGTGTTTACCAATATATTTTACATTTCTGGTTCTATATCCCTCTTCTACTTAATTATATATCTTGGTTCAGTTCAAGATATTTCAAGAATTATTGCCGCATCCATTTTTTCTAATGAAGACAGCAGGACAATTAGACATTCTCAGCATTCTGGGGAACACTAGTGCAGTATATACAATCAGTTCTTCTTTTAAATCTTTAGTATCTAAATCTAGCTTTGTATTTCTGAGAATTAGTAAGCTGAAGAAATTCCAACTTGAACTCAACATTGTTCCTTTATTAAATCCATTCTCTCAACACCTTCACCATTTTCCATTCCATTCCCAAAAGAAAGTTGGCATTAAACTAAAAGAATTATTAGATCTTGACATTATTGAACCAGTGACTGAGCCAATGCCCTTGGTTTCTCCACTGATAGCTGTAACTAAAAATAATAATGATATTCAAATTGTTATTGACATGCACAAATTTAACCTTGCCCTATATCTATTCTTGATAAATATTCTTAAAGAATATAATGGCTGTACGATATTCAGCAGAATTGGTTTGGAAGGTCTGGGTAGTTAAGTAGTTTCAGGAAACCACCTTGACCTAAAACTAATTAACAAGGTTTATATTAAACTTATTTGCATTTTTTACGTGCTGACTATTGTCCTTTTCTTTGTTGTTATCACAATATTCATCATGTCCTCCAACCTTCATCAGGTGAATGTCAATCCCTGTAGGCTAGCTGGATTAACATACAACTGATGAAGGCCAAAGGGCACAACTGCTGAAACGTTGTGAGGACAATGTAAGTAGCATAAATAATAATTCCTCATCCCAGAAATTCAGGCAGAAAACTATTCTCATAGACTCGTCTTTGAGACGAACTTATTAATCAACATTTTACTCCAGATGAAGAGATTCTTTCTGTTTTCAGTCATAGTTATATGAATTTATTCTATAAACAACCATGTGTAACAGACGCATACATTAAACATGCTTTTAAATAAACTTTTTAGCTTCTTATCAATCATGTCCTGACTGACAGATTGATAGCTTGTTTGGCAGTCAATTTAGCCATATCAGTACAACCATCATAGCATGAGACAAATTTAAAATATTTTGTGAGTTCATTTATTACAAATTGCAGTAAATAGTTCAGTAAAACAATTGAACACAATAACTGTACTGGGAATGATTCTGTCACTATAGAATTTATATCCTGACTTAGACTAGTCAAGCAAAGGCTTAGTTTTCAGAATAAAACTATTCTCATAGACTAGTCTTTGAGACAAACTTATTAATCAACATTTTACTCCAGAAATGTTAAGATTTGAGGGAATTTGGCTATAAAGATTGCGTTATGCTAATCTTTTAAGTAAGGTAAGTGCAATAGAAAATATAGAATCAAATTACTGACAACAAAAAAAATCAAATTCTTACTGGCTATCTTTATTTTCTGATTCTTTTTTTTTCTTTTAGATTAACGTATATCAATTCCTTTCCTTGTAGATAGTTGAAATGATGTGGATATGTACTTTGTTGGTGGGGAGGATTTAATGTGTCCTTTTATGGCAAAACTTACTTCCAACATATCACTAAATTGACCTCGGTGTAGACAAATTATTATAAATTCCCTGTAGGTTAAATGGATCCAAATGCACCTGATGAAGGCACAACAGAGGAAATGTTATGATTACAGTAACAAAGATGAGGACAATAGTCTGCATGTAAATAATGTAAATAACGATCACTTCTGATACCAGAAATTCAGACAGAAATTATATTAAACTTATCTTCTGAAACTGTATCTTTGTGTCAGTTGTTGCAAAAGGACATCTGTGGAGAGGAAGTGATGACTTGGGGAAGTATTTACCAGGCTCTAAAATATTATCACTAGAAAGCATTCATTTTAATCCAGCTCTGAAAACAACCTTGCTTGTGGGTGTTGAGCTGATGAGACTTGGTTCTATTTTGGCTCAAAGGCAAATTAAGAGAGGGAGTAATTATTGTTTGAGATTGTGAAAGTTTTCAATTAAGGAATTAGAACATAGAATAGGCTACAAAATCAAAACATAAACCTGAAAACTTAAGTCATGTTCTTAAATAGCCCCATCAGATCAAGATTTTCATATGGATGTCATACATGGCACCAAACCTGCTCAGAAATATCTAAACAGACAGTTGTATACAACTGCTTTCTAAGATCGATTGTTAAAAATGGCTTTGAACAAGTGAAGCCTATGGATCTTAATGAAGACGACATTTCTTCAAAACTTGTAAATTGGTGCTACAGAATCACAAAGAACTGTACCAAATAACAAAAAAAACATTACTTGAGGACTTTCAACAGCAGAAACAGCTAAAATGGATATCACAAGTAAGTTAAAGAGGAAAAAATGACATAATTAAGATGTTGGCCTTCCACATTACTTAAAACAAAAGGTTAGGAATGAAACTCCAATCAAACTGGAAAGAGCAATAAACAGCTACTGGACTTGGGAAACCTATTTTCCTGAAAAATTGTTTTAAGAGGAAGATTTTATAAATTTCAACTGGCAATAGAATAAGCTGTTCAATCAATGAATGCTAAATGTTTCTTTATAAGAAAAAGGCTAATATTGCCATTGACTGTTACCATCAAATCATCAATGTTAGAAAATTCTGTATCACCATTCAGGCTGACTATAAGAACGTATCTTTCAATAGGACTTGTAATTGCAAAGCTATTAGGTGTGTATGCCTGGACGCTTAAACCCAGTTAATAGATTGTCAAACCATTACAAATTGTTGGCCAAGTTGCTACAAACAGGGATTCCACTGAAGTATATTTCAATCAGATACTAATGCCATCCCAAAGGTCATATTCTTATCCAAAAGTCTTCAATATTCTTGAGCTGATGCCACAATTCAGGAAGTTGTGTAATGAATTAAGAATAAGTCATGATCTGATCCAACCTTCTGCAAATATTAAGAAAGGGCTTAAATACAAATCTAGTTGTCTTCTGATAGGTGCTTATTTTTCACCCCCAAAACTACTTGAACTAACCTATGAGATTCATCAAGATATAGATAGAACAAATGTTTTATTATGCTAAAACAAAAGTCAAGTATAATAGCTAAACATAGATAGGATATAAAAAGCTTAATAAAGAACTCTTTGTGGTATTTAAGTGTTTCAGTATCAGATATAACAACCAATGAAATTAAAAACCAAAATAGGATGACCTTGAGGTGAAAAAGGTACATACTTATGCATATGACCTTTTCCACCTGACGGCAACATGTAACTCATGGATGCACTCAATGTCCAAAAATTCCCATTATTCAATTCGCAAACTCCAGACATTCATTGGATTTGACTATCCTGAAACTATTGTTATTGATAATACTCCAAACATATCCAGCATAAATATCAGTCCATTTTGGGAACCAAATGGCATTTGGCACCTGTGATCTATCTGCATTCATTCCAAAAGAAATGCTGAGATAGTGCAATTCTATCCTATACAGCATAAGGCAATTAGAACAATGCATATTGATGGATGAGACTTGCAAATACATATATTCCAGTCTCTTCTCATACATCGCAATACATTATGTCCTTTCAGCCTCATATCTATTGGTAAAGTTCCTCATTAGTAGATTGATGTGGGGTAAAATTCCTGCTCTCCTTTCAAAGATGTGTGAACTGCACAAGCAGGCAAAACACGCTGATACTACACATTGATAAAAATTTCAATAACATATATCATACAAAGGTAAATAATGTCAATACAGATTGGTATTGTTCATATGCAAAGTTTAAACAAACTGTCAACTTCATATTCCATACAGTTCTTATGTTTTCATTGATCAAAGGGAAGCTACGGTAACTGTTCAGTGATATGACAAAACAGGTTTGCCATAATAATGTGAAGAAATAATTCCAAACTATGACTTGAAGAGATGCATTGGTGCTGAATACAATGACTTCTACAATGATGAGTATGATGATGCTAGTACAAATTATTTCAAATATAATTTTTGGTCCTTGAAAAGCTTCTTGCTTATACAAACAAGAGACTTCCTTCTTCCTCATATTTATTTGAATGAAGCCCATAGCTCTTATTGAGGACCATCCTTCTTCAAACCTCATACGATCACCAAAGTTAAGCAACATCAAGCTTGGTCAGTACTTAAATGGTTGACCGCTTGGAAATACCAGGTGCTGTAATGTGCAGGTGGTGTAACAGCTTGGAACTGGAACTTGGTTCTCTGAGTTCCAATTCAAGTCAGGTTCGTTATAATTGATAACATATATAAATTGAAGAGAAAATGATGACATCATCAAGATGCTAACATTCCACACAACTTCAAACAAAAAGTTAGGAAGGAAACACTGAATAGAGTAATAACAGCTACTGAACTTGAGAAACCTATTTTCCTGTTAAAATGTTTTTAATGGAAAAATTTTATAAATTTCAAATGACAGTGACTGCTCAGTCAATTAATGCCTTATAAGGAAGCAGCTAATATTACCATTACCAAATTGCATTAGATGTTGTATAGTTTTTGGTCATATTTTACTTAAGAATTTACATCTAACTATAAAAAGGAGAAAAGTCTGAACTGGATGAACTATAAATATGGTAAAGATCTGAAAATACAGCAAAGATTAGAAATTTAGTCCCAAAACTCACTTTTGGATTATATAAGCAGAGTTCTGTTGCAAAAGCAATTACAGACAAAATAAGTTCCCTCTCTTTCTTTTTCTTTTTTTTCTCATTTTATTAAGGATAAATTTTCAAGTTCTTAAAAATTGGTTATCTCTCATAACCAAATTTCAAAGAGCAAAATCAATGCTTTTGCAGGATTAAGATAATTTTAGGAGATACTTCCCCGCAATAAACCTTTTGCTTAATCCTCTGAACTGCAGGGCCCAACAGCAAAGGTTCTATATTTAATAAGTTAAAAACACCTCCTTGATTTTTCTCACTGTGCTTTTCAAGACATTCGTTTCAGCCACTCCCACCCCCACTTTTTTTAATACTCTTTTAAACAATAATGGGTGTGACAAGAACCGACCCCATATCATTTACAGTATAACATGAAAAAAGAAGTAAAGAAAATCTGCTGCTTTTAGATGATGAAAGGCAAAAACATCTTCCCTTGGGGGGGTAGAGTTTCAAAACATTAAATCTGTTCAGTGAACATGGTGAACAGGGAAATGTTTTTGCAAAAACCGTTAACATTTGTTTATCCTAAGAAAACATATGTTGAAGAAGAGTCACTCAAATTTTGTGTATTCCAGATTGTTTCATTGATATGTGTTATCTCTCAGATTGGTGGACTTTCTTTTTTTTTTTGTTTTGTTTTTTATTTTACTTTTCTCCCACAACTTATTGTTGAGATAATTACCGTGAAGACAAATTTACTGTTGCACTCACACAGACAGTATCCAGTACCCCCACCCAAAAATATCCCCATGCTTTGAATTTTTAGATCTGCTTTGTCTATTTTTAATTAGGATAATTTTATACTTAAGATTGAAGTGTTAGAATAATTAAGTTGTTTCCCATCTGAAAAAAAGTTACCATTATCTATCCATCCATCTTATATACATATATATCAAAGAGGAAAAGTTTACTTGTGATGCATTTCGTCCTTCAGGACTTCATTAGACTAAATTTGTTATGTTGGTAGGACTACAAGTCTGTATGACAGAAGGGTGCTGGGAATTTTAGAATTTTTTTTTTTTATCTAACCAAATTCATTTGGAGTCTTTTATATATATATATATTATATATATATATATATATATATTAACAGATGTTGTTATCAAGCTCTCTGACAAATAATTGTATACTACACAAAAGTGGGAGCAGTTAACATTTAATTAAATTTGTTACTATTAAAGCTCATTCTCTTGATATTGAGCTCTTTACTTATAAAGACTATTTGCCGCAAAAGGATTATCAAACAGAAATACTCTGGTTGACGTTTTTATTTTTTTATTGTTAAACAATATTTGTTATTATATATAATCACCCAATAATGATGTGTTTAATTTTTTTTCCATCCATTATGATTAAAATTAAATGTTCCATTAAATATTGTCAAATATTAATAAGTTTGTCTTTAGAAAACAAAAAATTATAAAAAGTTAAATAAAATGAATAAATATTACTTAGAACATCTGTGGTTCTGCATCTGTATGTTTCTATGGGAGGTTCTGCCAAAAAGGTATGGCGAACTTAAATGAGGTGTGAAATGTCCTGTATGTCACAGAATATGCTGTATCATTAACAGATTGATGAATTTATCCAAATTCCATGAACTATTTATTAGGTTCCACCACACACACACACATATATAGGTAAAATGAGAACAAACAGAGTATAATTTCACTGTACATAACATTTAATTAAAAAGAGGGCTCAATACAGAGTAGAGCTAAATATTATTTTAGGATATTAAAACAAAAACATGTTAAAAATCACTACACAATTACAATCATTACAAGACTGGAATTGTGTAGCAATTTTTAATGTTTTGTTTTAATATCCTAAAATAAATAATATATAAGAAAACAAGAGAATCTTACCTGATAAGTATGCCATTTAGTTACATAACTAATGAGTCTACTTACAATGATTAAATTCCTAAGGAAAATAACTTTTTTTTTTTTCTTTTTTTTTTTTTTTGCAAATTTTTTTGTACATTCTTAAAAATTCTATCTCACCTTATTTTTTTAAAGTCAGAATTTAATTCCAGTAAAAGAATACCATAGTAGAATTAAGAATAAGAATTCTTTTCTGCTTTACCAAAAAGTTAATCTGAGCTGGTATCAAGAAATTAAGGAAAAAAAGACTTATTCATTTCTCAGTTAAATTATTTACACTATTTACATTGTTCAGACTGTTGTCCCCATCTTTACTGTCATATTCACAATGTTTTAACCGTTGTATACTCCAGCCTTCTTCAGGTGATATGTGTTTGAATTTTGAACTGAAGTCTATTTCATCCACCGGAGTAGATTGTTCTAATTCCACGTGCTATGTCTTTTCTGGATATCTCAGTTTCAATATCTGTCTATATTTCTGAGATGTGGTATTGTAACTATTTACACTATTTACATTCTTTGGACTGTTGTTGTCCTCATCTTTATTGCCATATTCACAACGTTTTGGCTGTTGAAAGCTCCAGCCTTCTTAAGATGATTGGAATACATGATCCAGTGGATAAAAGTGTTGGTTGGATCCAGTGACTTGATCCAAACAGTTGTGAGTTCAATACCTGACTACTGAAGTGGTGAACATAAACTTGGAGAGTTGAGTTAAAAGGGACATAACTGAGATATCTGGAAGAGGCATGGCACATGGAACTAGAACAATCTACCCCAGTGGATGAAATAAAGGGTTCAATTTGAAATTCTCATCACCTGACGAAGGCCAGGGGGATACAATGGCTGAAACATCAGGAATATTTACAAAAAGATGATGACAACAGTCCAAAGAATGTAAATGTAAATAATATCAGTGTCAGTTATTTCCTTTTAGTAACTCAAGTCTCCAAGTTTTTGTTCACATTTGCTGTGGCTAGGTATTAAACTCAGAATTCTTTGGGTCAAATCACTTTTAGATTACTTCAAGCAATACTTTTATCCACTGGGTCAAATAAGGCCAACAGTCCAAAAAATGTAAATACTGTAAATAATTACAATACCTCATCTCAGAAATATAGACAGATCCTGAAGAAGACCAGATCATCCAATGGCTGAAACATTGTGAATATGGCAACAAAGATGATGACAATAGTCTGAACAATGTAAATAGTGTAAATAATTACAATACCTCATCTCAGAAATATAGACAGATCCTGAAGAAGACCAGATTGTCCAATGGCTGAAACATTGTGAATATGGCAACAAAGATGATGACAATAGTCTGAACAATGTAAATAGTGTAAATAATTACAATACCTCATCTCAGAAATATAGACAGATCCTGAAGAAGACAAGATTGTCCAATGGCTGAAACATTGTGAATATGGCAACAAAGATTATGACAATAGTCCGAACAATGTAAATAGTGTAAATAATTACAATACCTCATCTCTACAATATAGACAGATCTCTGTTAAACTTTTTAAAAATTTGTAGTAAATTTATGTGACTTTTTTTTTTTTTTTGTATCACATATTTTATCTTCCCTCCAGTGTAATTATTTAAAATCTATGTGTATGAGAATGTATACCTAAAAACTGATTTAAAAAATCAAATTGCTTTTCCATTTAATTTTTTTCCTTAACAACGTGGGTTATTCTCAATTGATCAATGTTTCAAATTTACTAGGTATATTTTCTCAGGTGTTTTATAATCTATTTTTTCCACAATAAATTTTATTATTGTTAGATTTCTTCAACATGATCAAATTTGAATAAGTAAATTTCAGAAGGTTTTGAGGTCAGAAATAAACTGGTTCAATAAAATGACTCTTATCTCTAAATGCTAAAGATATTTTTATAAAGACTTCTTTTAACTATCTTAGGATTTGATGTGGAAATGCCTTGTCTATTTTTGAAATATCATGTGATGTTATCCTTTGAAGACCTGGGTGGAATTTTATCCAAGAAAAGGATTTTGGGTGTCTATGGCTTCAATTAAAATAAAATAAAAATAATAAACTTTACTAATTGAAAAGTTTAAAAGTCAGAAATATATTTCTCTAAGATTATTTGTATTTTTTAAGCAAAGTATCTTTAGCAAAGAAATAGGATTTATTTTCAAGACAGTCTTTAAACTCTTCTCAGTGAAAGTAAATTTATTTGTATATGCCAAGAAAGCACATATATCTTAGATTAGCTGTGAATAGAAGTAAAATTACCTTTCCTATTGAGACAATATAATCCGAACCAAACAAGAGAAAAAAAAATAACATTTTTCAAAAATTTCTTGACATTATGTAAAAGCTGATCAGTAAAAGACAAAAATAATTGCAATTATTATGAAGATAAAAGCTAAATAATAATTTCTTTCTTCAGTTATTCGGTTTCAATGAAATTCCAGACAATTGTTTTATTAAAACTGTTTTCATTGCATTGACACTTAACCAAAAGCATTTAATTAACTTTAGATCTTATTTCTCTATTTAGTCTGTGTTTGAGTTAGTGATTAGTGATTTAATCTTTTAACCATATTTAACTACTTTTAGGTATATTTTTAATAATTAGTTTTCTTTTTTGTCAATTAATATTAGACTTGTCAAGTCATTTATCATAACCATCTTTATTGAAAAGAGAGAGAGAAAGGGGGGGTGTGTGTGTGTATATATATATATATATATATATATATATATATATATATAATATATATACAGGTTTCACCTAAGCAGATCGTCAGGGAAAGCTGGCTTTCCTGACGATCTACTTAGGTGAAAACTGGGTAGGTTTGTCTGGCTCACTAGGTTTATCTAGGTCTGCTCTACGGTTGTATTGAGCTCTTTTTAGTTAGTTAGTTGTTTACTCGTGTCGGTTTTTTTTTCTTTGAACCTGTATCTATGCGATTTTTTTTTTTTTCAACAGACTTTCATGTTTCTAGCTCTTTCTTTTTTAAAACCTTTTTTTTCCTTCAAGATTGATTTGACAAATCAAAAATTGAAGGTTTTTTGAAACAGTATAGTTATATATATATATATATATATATATATATATATATATATATATATATATATATATATATATATATGTGTGTGTGTGTGTCACCTCAGGAATTTACCATTGCCCAAGGAGACACATTTGCAGTGTCAAAACATGATTACTATTGTATAGCGACTTTTAACATGTTTTTATTTTAATCTTCTATAATAAATTATATTTAGCTCTACTCTGTATTGAGCCCTCTTTTAAATTAAATGTTACAGACAGTGGAATTGTTTCATTTGCTCTTATCTTACCTGGATATATATATATAATTTATTTTTAATCTGGCATTTTATTACTTCTAAGTTATTATAGTGGATACATGTATTTGTAATAGATGTTCCAATTTTTTTTTTTTTTTACTATAAAATGTGGAGGATGGAGGTTCAATTCCTGCTGGAGAGAACATTTTCTTTGAGATTTCTCAACTAAGCATCCAATAGGCATGATACACCATAAAGTAAAAATAAAAAGTGGGATGTCTATTTTAAATAATGCTTTCCACTAAATAATAACTTTTGAAGTTAAATATATGAGATAGAAAGCAATATATATATATATATATATATATATATATATATATATATATATATATCAAGAAGTAATAGCTTAGTTTAAAATGCATTTAAAAAGTGAAAACTCTTTTTAAAAGCTTTAATTTTAGCTTTAGTTCTGAGCTAATAGATTAAATTTAATATTCCTAATAGGCAAAAATTGAAAAACTAATATTAAAACTAATACTCTTTATAATAAATCAGGTTTTCATCTTTATTTACTTAAAAAAAATACACACTTTTATTTGAAGTTTCCTGAGAAAAGCTTTTTCACACAAAAGTTTGTATTAAAAAACCTAAAACTTAATTTCCATCAAAAATTGTATTTAATTTTATTTTACTAATATATTTCTTTGGCATAATTGAACTTTCCCGTGTTAAATTATTATGGCATTTAAAATATTTTGAACTTTTTCTCATTTATTTTTTATAAGTAGAAGTGTTAAAAAAGTATTTTTATCCTGTTTTTTTTTATCTGGTATGATAAAGCTATAGTTTCTTCCACTTTTAACATGATTTGTTTTAATAATTTTAAAATAAAACTAGTTAAATTTCATCTTATAACAATCTCATAAATAACTGAAAAAAATCAATCCCCTGTGAAAAATATGCATTTACAGTTAAATTCATCCTTATGAAGATTTTAATCATTTTTAATTTTATTTTATTTTAATGCTTTCTAACAGTTGAATCTCATGCCTTATAAAAAGATCAATTTGGATATCAGCATTATTTAGCTTTCAACTTCCTATATTTTTTAAAATTTATTGTAAAGTTAGCTAAAATTGCTTATATCTCTTTAAAAAAAAACAAAAAACCAAGGGATAAGTTTTTACTTTTGATTCTTTTTAGAAAATATTAAATTTTTTTAGTTGTGAGAAATTTATTTCAGACAGTAAAAATTATTCGTAATTAAATTTTTGAGATAAGATTGAAGACCCATTATTATTTGATTCTTATTAAATGTCTGTATGCAAATTTAAAATTTACATTTTTTTTTTTTCACTGATCTGCAGGATTAGGTACTCTTTGTACTTTATCAAAATATATGCAAGCGTTAAACCACAATATGATGCCTTTCTGCTTAGAGTATTATTGTTGCAATATTATATATATATATATATATTATTAGGAGGATTTGATAATAATAATTAAGTAATTCATCAAGTCTGAAAGAAACCTCAACAGAATGCAGAAAGCACTGGACGGCCGTTTCGTCCTATATTTGGGACTCATCAGCAAAAGCATCCACTGCTGAGAATTGAAACCCGGACAGTTAGGTTATCAAGCAAACATCATACCAACGGTTCCAATGGGCCTCGGTGATGAAGATGTAGCAAATCAAACTCAATATAGCAGTATTTTTCACATATATATATTTTTTTTATATATATATATATATATATATATATATATATATATATATATATATATATATATATAAAAAAAAAGAACAGCAAGATATATAATCCCGTGTTCTTATAGATATTTTTTTTTTACAAAATAGTGCTCAATGTAAATTTACAGAGCATTAATATTATAAATTAATTGATTTAAAATATGGTTTTTTCGCTACACAGTTCTAACCCTGTTTCAAAAATGGAAGCTAAAAGCCACAAATTTAATTTTGTGATTAAATTAAAGACATTAGTTCCATTTCATCCTCAAGCAAATTTTGGAGTAACTTTTTAAAATTACTGGATTTTAAATACACAGCTAAAACAAAATTCATGTTTCCAAGGTTACAGATAAATCTATTTTTCTAGAAAGGGGTGACTGGGTTTTCAATATGTTTATAATTTAATGTATTAGTTATTGCTACGTTTGGGTCGTGGGAAGGGATGCATTTTTCAATGAAATCTAACTTCCGTTAAAGCCTGTCGTCTTATATAAGGGTCTCTCTTATTTTTGAAGTGCATGCTGAAATTTAATTGTCACCCCTAAATTTGTTCCATTCATTGAAAAATGCCATGTATAAAATTTTAAAGAGATTACATAATAATTAGAGAGTGCCTTTGCTTGTTAAAATTCAAAATATAAAAGGTGGAAAAAATAGCACTGGATCACTGCAAATTTTCAACAAAAAAAGCACAGTTCTAAGAATTATTCCATTAGAAGTAACATACACTGCAATAAATATGTGACAGTACAGCAATTTATTATTTCATATAGTAAAATTTATATCAAGAGATAATGTAGCTATAATGGTAGCAACAGTTGTAAAAGCCCTATATTAGTCATTACCTTGTTTTCTACACACCTTGCAGTTGACCATTAATGATGCCATCTTTTCACAAATGTATGTGAAGGATATGCTTTCTATTTGTAAACAAATAGTTGGGTACTTCAATCACTCACCTGCAGCTTTTGAAAAGTACCAGGAATACCAGAAAAAAATTTAATTTACCAGATCATAAATTTATTCAGGATGTCTGGACATCCTGAATAAATTTATGATCTGGTAAATTAAATTTACAAGATTGAACAGTTAGTATTAAACCAACTGTAGGGCCTGAAAATAACAAATTTTAATCATTGTAGGAATCAGAATCGGGAATCATATCGGAATCAGAAATTTAGAACTGTTGTATCAGAAGCAGTAAAAATATTGGTATCGTCCCATCACTAATAAATATATAGTTTGTCTGACGATCGCTAAAGCATGAAACCCAGGGTCACAAACTCACATCAATCCAACCAAATATGTTAGCTCTATCTCTGATATTGAGCGCTTTCTAATAAGTACCACGCATATAATATATAAATAATTATACATATATATATTTGTTTATATTTATATACTCTTTTCACACACACACACACACACACACACATATATATATATATATATATATATATATATATATATGATAATAATAATCATCATCATCTTCCTAATAAGCTGGTTTGGAATAACCTGAATTTGATCCTGTAAACTAGACTAGCTACAATGGTTAATTTAAATGAACTGGAAATAACATCCTATAATTTAATTGAAATTTACTTTGAGATAATTTTCTATTTTGATCACCATTTGCCCCATTCATCTTCAAGTGACACAGCACAGAAAAAATTTTTTTCATCAGCAGTACATTAAAAGAAAAAAAGAAGACTTTTTTTTTTTTTTTTAGTGCGTAGGTGTAGATTTATTTTGTCATTTACTCTTTCTCAAAATAATTTTTTAAATCATGTTTCAGTCAGTAGCATCAGATATGATTTGCCTTCAAGCAAGACCTACTGAAAAATATCAATGGTTTCCACTTAAAACATTGATTAAAAATCTGAAGAGGAATAAATGCTGGGGTGAAGGTTTTATCTTAATAGTACCCTCTTAAAATGAGTGCATCATTGGAATCATTAACCCTTAACATTTATTCACCTCTTTATACATCCTCAGCATCCGACCTAGAGGTGTAAATATGCCAGGTGAAATAATAGGAAAAGGAATAAAAAATGATGAAGGAAGCCATCTTGAAAAACTTCACTTACAGGGTTTAAGCTTTCCAGTTTTCTTACTCTCTTCTCTTAATTAACCTGTGATGGTATAATGAAGACTATAATTAATATTATGCAGTGGGTTGTATTTTTAGATATTCCTTTTATGTCAGAAATTAATTAGTTTTTCATTGAGTTTCTCATGAGAAAAGATATAACCTAATTGTTATGTTAGATATCTTACTTTCCCATCATGCCTCTGATAATGTGTGACAAATTATCTCTGCTTTTAAAATATTATTTGGCTGTCTGTCAGTTAAGCCTTTTTTTTCTTTTGGCTGACAATTTTCTGAACAATATTTGCAAAGTTATAGACCTTTTTTTGACAGTTTCTTTTATAGATTATTTTTGTTTTGTGGGCTGTAGAAGATAGGTTTATAATTTTGTGGAATTTACATTTTAAAAATATCTACATTTGCATTTTATTTCTAATCTTTCTTCCTCATTAGAAGAACAAATGCTTTTTATGTTAAAATGTACAAAGTTGAAAACTAAATATTGTAAAAGTCAGATGTGACCAAAAACTGGAGTATTGCTACCATATAGGAGCTGGTGTTGCTCAATTCATACTTTCCTTCCTTGATAGAGTTCAAAATTTTTTATGCAGTCTGGTAAAGAAAACTTATCCTCTACTTAGTAATTCCTTTCCCACAAATGCAG
This sequence comes from Acanthosepion pharaonis, assembly GCA_903632075.3. Lineage (NCBI taxonomy): Eukaryota > Metazoa > Mollusca > Cephalopoda > Sepiida > Sepiidae > Acanthosepion > Acanthosepion pharaonis. The sequence goes on from CAHIKZ030004276.1 coordinate 1,575,042, forward strand.
CATCTCAAGTCTATTGCTACTCGATTACAAATGTACAGATGAGATCCATTCTTTAATTTCGCCTGTTCAGATTTTTTAAAGTTAGGACACACCATGCCATTTCCACAGAGTCAAATCACATTCATTTCCTCCATATTCCAAGAAAGTTTCACTCAGACATTGGAAATATACATTTCTCTCCTACACAGATTAGACAGCCCCTACTCTGGTAAAGTTGGAGGCAAGAATAAACCTGTTGATTTTTTTAACCCCCCTCCAAAAAAAGAAAAAAACAATTATAAGATTTTATTGAACTTTTCAGAAATTATTCAGCAATAAACAGAATTATTCTTTTAAAGCTTTTTTAAAAATTTTGTTAAAATATTTTTAGGTATTTGAATGAAAATGAAACAGACATCAGTATCATGAAGATTAACTTCCTTTTATGTCCGTGGTAACTGGAAAATGTATAAGTCAGCTCTTTGAATTCATTTTTATAACTCCTTCAGTATTTAAACTGAATATATTTTATAATAAATGTCATATTTTAAATGAACTAATAATTTAGATTTGTAATCATTTTGCCATAAGTGAACTGGGCGGGGCGGGGGGTGTTGGCAGGAACCAGTTTTGTAAAAGATTAGGGTAATGGTCATAAAATGTTGTTAAACTATTAACAAGTTTATCAAGCCTTTGAGAGTAACCTATTGGCGATATAATAATGGTCAGCTACTGGTTTTCTGAGTACACCTGTATGCTAGGGTAGCTAGCCAATCCCTATTGCAGATGCCTGCTCGAGCACATTTAGCTTTGTTCAACACCCACAAAGCAGACCTTTGTTACAGTTTCTGGAAAGAGCTTATAATCCTTCTTGATCAGTAGTTTGAACAATGCAAGTACGCTTAACCCCCACTGTTAGTATGGCTTGTGACTTTGTGCAAACACAACTATCAACGCCTTTCCAAAGTTTTCCAATTTTAGCCAATTTCGCTCACAGGGCTTGGGTCAGCCTGTGGTATTGTTTTAAGGCACTTTCCAAAGGTGCTGAATACTGATAACATCAAAAAAGTCACCTTTCCCACAAGTTGACCCTGGGGAGATCTGAACCTGGGTCTCATGGTTAGAAAGCAAATGCCTCAACCTAATCTCAAACTGGGAACAGATCAAAACACCTTGACCCTCCTGAATCAGCTGATTAATCAAATGGTTAAATTTTTATTAAAATTATTCCTTCTACTTGATGTAATTTCTTTCTGTCCCATTAATCCTAACAATTTATAGCAATTAATGATCTAATATTTGTTGTTTGCATATCATTTTATATGAATTGTAGATACATGTTTCCGTTGTGTGTGAAGTAAGAATGAACATATTTCTAAGTCCTTGCAAAAAGATGTCAACTTGTCATGATATTTTAAAATGATGAGTAGATTCCACCTGTTTGTTGACTTGTAAACATGTTTCTGCCAAAACTAAATTGTTCATAAAAAGTGCTTGCAAGTGAAATGTAATCATCTTTACATCAAGTCACGTAGATGATTGAAATAACAGATGCAGTTGGATAGGTTTTCTTAACACACACAGTTCTAGTTACAGTGTTAAGTTAATATACTCAGATTTACTTGATGTCATATGTGAAAATATAGACTTGTTGAACAAAACTTTGGTAACAGAATAAAAATTTAAAACTTCCAACTGGTTTCCATATTACATTGTTTGAATATTTAATGTCAGTTATTATGAATATACATATATATATATATATATATATATATATTATGAAATGAACAAAGTCCGATAATTATTTTGAGACATTTTTATGTTTATACATTCTTTTTATAGATACAAATATTTAATTAAATGTTCTGTTTTATAATAAACAGTATTAAACAACATTTACTGGCCTGAATGTCTGGGAAATTTTCATAGAAAATATTTGTCCGCCAACAGGAATGGGACCTGTATCCTATACGGGACGTCATATAGCCTGGACGATGTCTTAACCCTTTCAGCCACAGAGGAGTGTTTGGTTAAGGCACGTCAGGCTATATGACGGTTCCGTATAGGATACAGGTTCGATTCCTGTTGGCGGACAAAAAGAATGTATAAACATAAAAATGTCTTAAAATATATATATATATATATATATATATATATATATAGTACAGGATCCACTGGTATATAATCTGGGTGGATCCTAGTAATATTAATTATTAAAACTGATCCACAGAGAGCTTGATATATTTATTATAACAGAGCATATGTATATTTTTACAGCAAAAAAACAAAAAGTGCCTCAACATGGGGATAGTCTATTTCAAGTTCTGTATGATAGCTGAATACAGAATGTCTTTTAAAAAATATATTGCAATAGTTCTGGTTTTTAATAAAACAGTAATATAACAACTATTAAGTATATATTAACAAATATACATATTATCCCTCACTGCTAGCACAACTCTGAGTGTGACACAATCTCCAGGTGCTGAGTTACACAATTTTATGTAAATTCTTCTAAAAATATATGCAACTCCCATAAAAATATGATCTGTCCCTTAAGCAGTCAATATATGACTGATAGTATTATATACTGAGTAAACATACATTCTGGTAACGATGTTAAATTTTATTTTGGTTCCACATAAAATCCTTGGAAATTTTGTTTTTACCATCATAAAATGACCATAAATGATTTAAAATACAAAAACAGCACTGTTCTCTCCAAATATTTCTGGTAATTAAAGAATGATGGCATCTCACTATCAACTGGGAAATTATATCTAGGGCTAAGGCTTGTAACGGTAAAGGAAATAAAGAAATGTATTGATGATTACATGTAGGCAGAAAAATAAATATCTGCTTAAATATGTTGATCCAGATTATTTTTTTTAATTTTTATTTTAATTTTTAATTAATTTTTTAATTGTTATTTTTAATGCTAACTACAGTCTCTTTTTAATACATTACTATTAAATATATATTCATGTTTTAATAAGAACAAGTAATCTTCCTTTAATTATATTATTTTTTTTGTTCAAATTAAAATATGAATATTCCTCAAATATATAATGGGGTGGATAATATGTACATTTATTGATATATCTGTTATATATATATATATAATATTATCTGTTTATATATGTGTATGCTTTAATTTTATATGAATCTATGTGTATGCATTTGTCAAGATATATCTACATGGATATATGTGTATGCACGTGTGTGTACATATATCAATTTATATAAATGTATGTGAGTATGTTTTTATATATTAAATAAAATGACTGCACAAAAGGATTAAAAAATGTTCACTGTCTCTTTTAATTAACAAAACATGTTTCACAAATTATTTCAAGCTAAATATACTATTATTGTGTGGACACATACATGCATATATATATATATATATATATATATTTGTGTGGGTGTGTATGTATGTGTGTATATATATATATATATACATACACCAAATGCCCTTACCCATTTTGCATTTCATGGGTTCTCATCCATCAATATATATATGGCATATTTAGGCAGCAAGTATTCATTCAAATATGTTTGGTTAAAATAATAAGACCTTGCCACTTCTTTTTTTAATCAAATATATATATATATATATATATATATATATATTGCACATTGAGTACTGATGCTTATAAAATGATAATAACAGAACTATAGTTTATGTCAATAATAAATATACATTTTTTTTCCTCAAAGGTGGCACGACTATGAGTTTCATGCACAATGCAGTCATCAAGTGCTGATTGAAAACTGAATAAATTGGCTTAAATCAAAGAAGCAATTACTATTAACTTATATGAGAAATATTTCTGGTCATTTGTAGGTTTCTATCAAAAAGAAAATGAAAAAAATTTTAATTATATTTTCACTATGATTTTCAGTGTTAAACTGATGGTATAGTATAATTTTAATTTAATTTTTAAATTTGATTTCATTTTAATTTTAAAAGAAGTATAAATCCTTAGAAGAAATAGATGAAGAAAGTGGGTTTGGAGAATTTGACACTCACATAACATTGAAGTCAAGAGGAACAAAATAAAGCAATGTTAACCTACTTAACAAGCTTATTTAAAGGGAAATGAAAGATTCTCAGCCTAACCAAGAAGGAAATGACCAAGAGTCATCACATACTACTTCACTTAGTCATCCTATACTTCAACACATTTGGCACATTGTTTTTCAAATTTTTTTAACTCCTCCTCAAATTCTGATGTTTGGTCATTGAAATATTGATTTCAGGAAGTGGGTCAGGGTGACAAGTTTTCAGCACTTCCTTGTGTGCGTATGTGTGTGAAATAAAAATCACATCAAAGATCCCCAAGTAAATAATCAGAAATATAAATTTTCTCAATGTTTTCATCAAAATTCATGTACACCCTTTCTTTATATTGTGTTTGTGTAGATGATCCTTTGTTTATATCAATGCATTCTGCAATGGACATTTAATATGCTAAACATTTCACGACTCCCTATTGGCCACAGCAGGTGGTTTCTTAAACTGAATACCACTCTGCCTGTGTGATAATTGTTGGCTTATACAAGTACAATTTGAGATAACCAGTAGTTATTGAACTAACTTGGCAGAAAATGGAAGTCTCACATTTGGGTGTGCTGCTGCCTGCCACAGATAGCAGAAAATTTCCTGATAAAAGTGACACAATTGCCCGTACATTGAACCAAAACATGTCCCTGTAGGATCATTTCCTGTGAAGTTACTTGGTTGTTTAATCTTCTATGTCAAGTTCAATTGTATCCTAATCTAAGTCAGTCTCTCTCTTTTGGCACTCATCTGAAAGAAAAGATAGATAAAAGCAAGCATGATGGATTGAAAAGTGACTGTTAGTGAGACAGGAGACATGGATTGTGGGGTGAGCTTCAAGTTTATCTTGATATAGACCCATTGTAGCAGCCCCAGATTTTAGCAGAATTTGATGTAAATATTGGTAGCTGTCCAAGTTAGTTGCAGAAATATATTTGAGATAATGCAACCTACAAAAACGGATGCTTTGAAATATTATATTGCAGCCATTTTGAATAGTGATAAATGGTATGTGAGATTGTATCTGATGTAATTGACTTTTAGAATATAAACAGAGTATATAATAAGTAAACAGGGAAAAAACTTTCAAATTAGTGGTGATAATATTAACTTGATATTTTAACTCATATAGTTTATCTTGACAGCAAACAAAAACAGTTATAAACAAAACGAATTCTGGCTGGGTTACAATATTTTTTGTAAACTTCACTTTGGAGGCAGATTTTAAGAGGTTCCAAATAAATATTGGTCAACTGCTATGATTAATTACAATAATATTATCTCAAGAAAGACAAACTGTCTGTGTGAGAATCTTTTTAGATACTATCATACATCCTACAAGCAAACATATGACAAGTTTGTTGTATTCACTTTCGCATAAATACCCTTGAGAAAGGTATGAATCCATCTCTTCTCTCTCTAACTATAGATTAAATAGTCAGACATGTATCTGAAAAAATCATTGTTATTCTCGGAAAAAAGAAATTGTTAATGCAATATTCACTCATGAAAAGAAATGAGTATTTTTATAATCTCAAATATTTTTTGCCTTTCAATAAACTCTCCTCAGCAAGGTTTCATAAGCCCTATAAAACAAAAAATTGATCTAGTAGAAACCAACAATGAATTTGATGTTTACAAGTGTTTCTTTTCTTTTTAGTTGGAAAACTGAAATAAAATTACAAATTTAACATTACAAATCTTAAACAAAGTTTAGTGGAATCCCCTTAGATTTTTTTAAGAAATAAAATAGTTGATCTTTCAAAGGATGTCAACACTTATTCGTCTTAAACTGCAGAGAAATTGACTTTTGTAATCATGGGGTGGATCCAAATGCAGAAGCTGCACTAACTCTTTTCCACAACAGTCTATTAATGGCAGCTATCAGCAATTCTGATACAGTCATGCCTGTCTATTTTTTAACATTGTCCAACCAGTTTTTGCATTGGTGTCCTCTCATATATCGACCTTCTATGGTGTCTTGCATGATTGTCTTGCACAGACTGTCATGTTTTGTAATGTGTCTAAACCACACCATTTTTCTCCATTTGACAGTGGCAAGAAGTTCTTGATATCCCACAAAACTTTCAACTCTTTTCTACACAAACTGATTGTTTTTTTGTTCCCAATAGAAAATGCCAAGGAGTTTTCTCATACATTTGTTCTCAAATACATGGATCCTTCTCTCTGTATCTGCCAACAGTGTCCACATTTCACATCCATATAGGAGAATGGAGATTACCAACAATTTATACAGAGCAATGATAATAATTGGGTAGATGGAACTCTTGTGGACCATCAATAGCTGTGCTAGCACAAAGCCACAAATCATTGTGGCCGAGGGTTTGAGCATGTTGGCCTTGTTCAAATTGTTGATCATGTTAGATAACACGCTCTTGCCCAGAAACTGTAACTAAGGTCTTCTCAGCATAGTTACAGTAAAAACCACAGGTGAGCTCTGTGGGTGTTGAGCAAACACAAATGTGCCTGAGCAAGCATCTGCAATAGGGATTGGCTAGCCACCCTAGTAGACGGGTAGCCTCGAATACAAGTGGCCAGCTATTATATATATATATATAAATAAAATGATGGTATCTCTCATTCTTTCTCTTGACGATGTACCAAATTAGCTCTGTCAAACATTTTTCTAATATATCTGTAATCAAATTGAGAAAAAATATATTTGATAAGAAAGTTTATAAATCATTGCTATCTGACATTGCTTAATTTTTTTGGGTTGCTTGCTAATATATATATATATATGTGTGTGTGTGTGTGTGTGTGTGTGTGTGTGTGTATCCATAGCTATGTATATTTAATTACTAAACTTAACTTAGTGTGACACAAGGCTGTGGTAATGGTACACTTAATGAGCATGAAACTTTCTACTCTCATGAATTAGTCTCTGTAAGATGAACATACGCATCACACTATATTAGGCATTCTAATCCAGCTGAACCACTCTTTCTGTCTGTCTGTCTCTCTCTCTCTCTCTCAGTAATGGGGTGATACCAATATTTTTATAGATTCCAATACAATTTCTAATCCTGTTCTAAATTTCTGATTCCAATACCTACAATGATTAAAATACATTATTTTCAGGCCCTGCATTTGGTTTGGGAAACTTAATGAACAAAGTACATTTATTAATAAAATATTCAGTAGAAAAATGAATACAAAAGCTTATAAAATAAAGTTAGATATCCTTTTTATTTAAATTGGGTAAGAGTTTAAACAATAAAGAAAATAATTTCTTTACATAAATTACTTAAGTAAGAATCTAGCTACAGTTGACATATTGCTTTACGTTGGTTATTCAAAGCCGACAGACTGTTTCATCATCTAAAAGAAAAAAAACAATCAGGTAAAATAAGAAAAAAAACGTAAATTGTTCAATACATTAAGTAGAGCAGAGTATAAGAAATCCTAGTAAACCAGGAACTACCTACCTACGTTTCACCTAAATTGTTTAAAAAGATTTTTTTCTTTTTTCATTTTTTTTCCAATTACATCACCATAGACAATTTTAAACTTTCATCTTTGTAAAGAATACCAGGATGTAGACAAAAATTCTGCCTATTTTAAAAAATTTGGCTCTGGTTACTGTTTTCTATGTTAGGTTATCAAAGATGCCAATTTGATAAGAACAGAGGTGACTCTACCAATCCCATCTGATCTCGCTAATCTCTGCTAACAAACAACCTTAACATCCGGTCCTCTGATTTTTTTAAACTGTAGTGTTGAAGTGGTGAAATGCAATAAAAGTGTAACTTTTAAATAAATAGCAGCACAAAATAAGTTCTAAAAACAACAACGATGACGATTATAATCCAAATGATATATGGAATGATTTACATTCATCATCAAAGGATCAGCATCACTAAAAAATAGAAATCCATCTTTGGATGACCTTTGATTTTTGTTTGACAGAGCAATAAGACATTTGACCCACACCTTGAATATAATAATTTTCGTCATCAATCCTTCCCTGATGTACTTGGGAATGATTCAGCTGAGACAGCCTTAACTGACCTTCTTCACTCATCTTCCACCCTCAAAGATCAGCAGTCTCCATGATTGACCTTCTTTTGAGCATGTGTCTAAATGCATGGCACAGTGCCAAAACGTGTCGAGTCACAAATTTGACATGAGAGCTGATCACGTATTGAACAAAGGATTTTAACTCCTGAGGAACAATTTTTAGATTTGACCAAATATACTTCATAAAAGAATGAAATCCAATATTTGTTTGGTGATTAACAGCATTATGCTAAATTGTTAAGGAAAACATTTTAAATAAGTTACCCCAAAAGGTGAACCAAGTGACAATAAAGTAAGCAATATTCTCAGAAACTGGGTCAGATTAGTTCTGGAGGAATTTATTTTAAAATTTATGAAATGAAAAAGAAAGACTGAAAACAGCAGAGTTTATAGTGGCTGTTGCCAGCTGTGCTGGCAGAGGAGATTGGCCTTTGTCATGTTTCCTGATAGGGATGTCTAAATGAGAAAACTGAGATTATGTCAAGGTACAGGCATTTAAGTAAATATTTTTTAGGTACCTATTGTTATATTCCGTATTTAGTTACGTGGGCGATGTGAAATCAATGTGGGCGAAATACTGCGTTTGGTTGCAAACAATGGAATTCAGAATCGAAAGAACAAGAAAGACTGTAGATATATTTTATAATGTCTTTTAGTGAGGAAAAATAAGAACAAGTAAAAAGTTCAGATTTAAAGAAGTTGAGGAAAGGTACCCTTTGACAAGGCGTCGGACGAGAGTTCATTAGCAGCAGCAGTCACATGCTTCGTTTCGTCGCCAGGCCAGTGTGTCAGGAGTGAGCGACGTGACCCTTCTGCCTCCGCCGTTGAGTGGCACTCCTTTTGACTTTCCCGTGTTGAACTTATACACGCCTATCGGCCCCAAATAGCAATTTTTTGAATACGCGGGAGACGGTCCGATTGGTTGATTTAATTCTTTTCATTTTTTTTTTCGAGTTTATCCCAAACGGAAGTATCTGCGTCGAGCCTATGCGTAGACGTGTAGTTTTCATTTCAAGTCGGGGACTCGTGATGGTAACTTCCGTTTATCGAAGCAGGGCAAGATCTCATCTTGTAACACTATGAACCCAGATGAGTGAAATAAAATAATTAATCACCCCACCCCCATCCCTCACTTACAATTTTTTTTCACTCCCCTCTCTCTTCTCCCACGATCCTCATACTTTTATCCTCTCACTTCCGGTGTTTTCTTTGGCTTGTAGTTTTCTTTGGCTTGTACATCCTTCCACTTGCCTGAGGAGACCTCACTGTCAAAACCCTTATTACAAAGTTGGTTAGCATTTTAACCTTTTATTTATTTATTTATTTATATATATATATATATATATATATAGTTGGGCACCTCTCAAGGCAGCATAATGGTTAGCAAGCTTGTCTTGCTAGAACAATTATGACTGAGTAGTGAGTTCAATTCTCACTGGGTGCCCCATACTTTCGGCCTTGTGCTGCATCTAAGCTAAGCTTGGAAAATATATATATATATATATATATATATATAGTTTTAAGGTATGCTATATTTATGGGATAAACTGTTCAATATCAGAGATAGAGCATATGTAAATATAAAAGTGAACATTGAAGTTAACACTCAAAGCCGACAGACTGTTTCAATGCTCACTTTATATATATATATATATATATATATATATATATATATATATATATAAGAGAGAGGGAGAGATTGATTATATATTCAAGAGTTAATGACACATTTAGCCAATGAAGAATCTTGCTTACCAATCATACTTCTGTGATATCAATAAAATGTATGTCTTTGCTTAAAATTATTTTAATGTAGGAAAGACATCATGTGTACATAACACATGAATCGTGAATATGGTTAGAAACATGGTTGAAAATTATCAGTTACTGACATTCAAATATTTACACTGGTTTAACCTAAACATATGCTCTCTACATAAGTTAATTTTCCAAAAGAAAAATTTTTTAAATCCTTGTGCATCATTTTCCTGGCACATATTTGTGTGTCTAACATGAACCAAAAATCATTTCACATTTACATCTGCTAAAAAGCAATTGACAATGATTTTTAAAGCTGGAAAATTGGTCTCATCTCTTGTTTCTTATTTTTATGTTCTTCTTCCCAAATGAATCATAAACCTCATTTACAGTTTCTGATAAATCTCTGTGCTTGCAACTACTTTCAAAGATAGAACAAAATAGTGGAGACCCCAAAATGAAGCAAAAATAAATATCTGGTAAGTGTTTCAACAGTCGACAGAGAACATGATACCAAAATCTAAAAGCACGTTGGAATAGTGAAAGATGCCTTTCAAAAGCTAAGCAAAATATTAAAAAATGGGTAAAGAAAATTGTACTGAACTGTTCTGTAATATATCAGTCCCCCTTTATGGCAGTGAATGTTGGACAATTTCCTCACAGATGGAGGAGAGATTTTCAACAACAGAGGTATTGTTTTACAGAGGGATGCTGAGAATACGAGGAGCTGAACATGTGAGTAACAAGAACATTTAAAAAAAAAAAAGGAGCGAAAAGGATGCTTATAATTAGAATAAAAAAGAGATAGTTGAAATTTCTTGGGCATATAATGAGGAAAGAGTGCCCGGAGAATCTGGCACTCACAGGACATATTGAAAGTAAGAGAGTCAGAGGAAAGAAGTGAATAACTTTAACAATTTTCTGTAAATAGATGTCTGAACATGGAGTGGAAGGGATACTGAATAGACAAACCTTACTAAGAGATACAAATTATAGGAAGTTGTAGAGAACCATAATTGCCCTCGTGTTTTTCTAAGTGCTGACTCAGCACTTAGAAAAAGATAAATTGTATGTTGCAATTGACTGCATAAGAAGTAAATGATCCATTCGCCTGTTAGAAAGACTTAAAATACTGAGTGAGGGTGATAGTGGCGGCGAGGTGACACTACAAAAATGGTGCACACAGTCATCCTACTACTGTTTTTTAAATGACTAGATTAATCTGTAAATATCTGTGTGATTTATTCACAAGGAAGCATTAGAACATTTCTCCTGTATTAACCCTCCCAAACCTACGTACACCCAAATTCTCACTACCCCATCATTAGAATGATGCAAGTCATGCCCTTATATTGTTGCTAGCTAACCCATCTCAATTCATTTATATTGATAGTCTGCATTAATTATCATATAAATACATCAGTTTATGCCCTGGGAAAATGGCTGGCGAAAAATAGATTTTAAATAAATTACCATCTCTTAAGTGTTATTGTTTGTTAATTTTGGAAGTTTTTGACCGTTATCAAATTTGTCAATGATTATTTAGTCTGCATTCTTGAAACAGGACTTTTTCTTAGAATCTGTTCTATGAAATTTTCCTCAGAAAATATGACATAAACTGTCTGGATTCACAGCCAACCTGGAAAACCAGGAATTATCGGGGAAATTATTCTAATTATTATTCATCTTTACATGCATCCAATGATCTGTTTATTATTATTTTTTTAGATTGGAAATTGTTTGAAAAATAATTCTAAATGTTATTTATGTGATATTATATATATGTTTTCTGGCATTAGCAAAATTTGAATAAAAATGTTTTTTTGTCCATTCATCTTTTAAGCTGTGATCCAGCAAAGCTATATAATTACTACTTTCTGTTATGTTGTATCTCCAAATCAGAGAATCTCAGTAGAATTTTTCAGGGAAATTATCATGGAATTCTATTCAAAAATTAGGCTGTTGACCCTGTCTATTTAGTAAATGTGTTTGAGTAAGCTCATTGTTTAATGTTTACTTGATATTCAAGTTGATGTATATATATATATATATATATATATACACAGACACATCAAGTAGAAATAAATCTTGAAATCTAAATTATATTTAAAAAATGCAGGTCTATTTACCACCAAAAATTCATATCAATACTTCAGTAATTTTGTAGTTGCTCTGGTTATTATTTTCTGCATGAGGAATTTGGGATTTTTGGTGATACAATTACCTTCATCAGATGTCAGAAAGAATTCTGTTTCATACATTATTAAAGGTAAACATATCCAAAGAAAGCTAACACAAAAATGCAAGAGTATTTCAAACCTGATCTTGTTATTTATTTGCTCGTTGATGTCAAATAATAACAGAATTTCTCATTAGTAAGTAGGGAAGATCAGGCTGCATGACCAATAAATATAATCACATTTTGATTTTAAAATAGATTCATGTTCTTGTGTTGAAGAAGCAATCCTATAAATTGGTTTGTCAGCCAGCTGCATACGTCAGGCTTGTACATATTTCAATATTGTGTGGTTTTCTTTGTTTAGCAAAGTAGACTCCCATAAATATAATTTGGAATCATCAGAGTACTTGGTGTACCCATCATTTCAAAATGGATTGGTCTAGTATATGCATATTAATAACCAGTTCTTTCCATTGTTATTTTTGTTTTTTCCTTTGATACAGTAGACTCCCTTTTTTCTTTTTTTAGCTGATGGATTACATGTGATAAGAAATAAATGATGAATTAACTGAACACCAACAAGTATCGTGTCCTGTGTAAGACAATAAACTACATCCAACAGCAAGACCTCTGATCAGGAGATTTTGAGGAGCATGGAACCATCTCTAAATTGCTGATGTTCCCAGGTCCACCCTAACCCATAGTGGTAGCACCTGTTAGGGTCCCAGCTATGGGCAAATAGTTAACCCAAAACTGTGGTCAAAACACTATGAAAGTGTAAAAATAGGTTTTAATACTAGCAATACACTTTTATAAAAAAATTATTACCAGCAATACATTTTTGAAAATAAATATTAAGCAATAAAAATCTTGTCGGCATTAAATAACCCATTGAGGTTGATATGCTGTAAACCAAACCAAACCAATCAACAAGTATATGATGAAGGAATTAAATTGCCCAAACAACATTGGGGAAATGACTCTTCTCAAAGTTATAGACAAAAATATATTTGAAAAATTGTACATATATATATATATACGTAGATGACCTTACTGAAACTTTCACTTTTATAAAAACCTTGTTCACAAAAAGATAAGTAAAGCTTACTTTAGTCTGGCACAGGGACTACCACAATAGAGCATTCATCTGTATATACTTCTGAGATGAGCTATTGTAACTATTTACACTATTTACATTGTTTGGTCTGTTGTCCTCATCTTTACTTTCACATACATGATGTTTCAGCCGTTGTATGCTCCAGCCTTCTTCAGGATCTGTCTATATTTCTGAGATGAGGTATTCTAACTATTTACATTGTTCAAACTGTTGTCCTCATCTTTATTGCCATATTCTCAATGTTTCAGCCATCATACACTCCAGCCTTCTTCAGGTGATATTAATTGGAATTTCGAACTGAACCCTTTATTTAGTCTACAAGGGTAGATTGTTCTAATTCCACATGCCATGCCTTTTTTTGGAATACCTCATTTTCAGTTAATTCCCTTTAGTAGCTCAACTCTCCAAGTTTTTTGTTTCTCTCTGCTGTGGCCAGGTATTGAACTCACAAGGCCCAGTGGATAAAAGGATTTATTGAAGTGTTTCAAAAAGTGACTTGACACAAGAGTTTACTTAAAAGTAATTATCAGGCCTGACAATTGCATTTAAGTAACAAACTGTCATTGCTAGGTGTTCATCTCAGTGTCCTCTTATATATGGATGTATGGCCAAGTGGTTACAGTATTTGATTTCTTACCATGAGGCCTGGTTTGAATCTCACTATGTTTGGTCTGTCAGGAAGGTGACTTATTCTAGGCAGGTGATGCCAATATGTCACCTTTGGATAATGCCCAAAATCGAACCAAAAAGTAGACCTAATCCTTGTGAGTGAAAGTGGGTTGACAGAAATCCCCAGATACCATTGATGATTGCACTAACACAAAGTGACAAGACATCATAAACACAGCTTTGAGTACACTGATCTTGCTCAAACTGCAGATTACACCAGATTATATGTTCACCCAGTAACAGTAATGAAGGTTTGCTACTCAGCATAGTTGCAGTATAAACTACTGGTGGGCTGGGTGGGTGTTGAACAAAGCTAAATGTGCCTGAGCAGGTGTTTGCACAAGGATGTAGCTACCCTAGTAAATAGCTGTGCTCAGAAAACAAGTGTGTGTGTGTATATATATATATATATATATATATATATATATATATATATATATACATATATGATGAAGATGTAAGGAAGGTGTGAATGTAAGTAATGTATTTGGGTTTGCATGTCAGTGAAGCTTGTTACCAAATCTGCTTTTTAAACTGCCTGTTTGTCATTGATAAACTTATTGATTATTCTATTGATTAAAATTAAACCAAAGTAAGAGATTCCTAGATTCTGTTCTATTTCAATTGCACAAAGGCTTGTCTAGCTTTAGAATTCTCATGAAATGTTTGCTTTTGAAAGTTTGGATTTTATGCAAGCAATTCAAAGGTTTTTAGCCAACATGTGAATTCTCCAAGTTCGCAATCACATTTATCCTCTATGATAAAGGCTCTTCAGATTGTATTTTCACAGCAGAAACCGATTCCTATTGAATGGGTGATCTCATAAACAACATCCCTGTCAAAAACACTATTCTACTGTGTTTGATGCTGATAACAAAAATCAAAATTCTTCTAACAATTGGTAAATCAATTTTATTTAGCCCTACACCCCTGGATATATATATATATATATATAGTCATCCACAGACAGACTGTTTCAATGTATCACAGCTCATCAGTGTGGCTAGACACCCGGTTGCCTCTAGCTTGGATTGAAACCTGACTGAATTGGCATCAGTCAGGGATTCTCCCACTAAGCCATTGGTGCACAGCAGGGATGAAGGTGAATTCAAGCATATTTATTTTTTAGATAAACACACAGTGACTGAGAGAACTTGATTTGATTTTACCGAAGAGTCTTGCATTATTAACCATAATAGTCACTTTTTACAAACCCACACTTCCTCCCCAGAGAGCTAAACTGAAATAAATTTTTTACCCTGTTTTGCAGATAGAACAGTGTCATAAGATGCAAATCTGTTGGTAAAACATATCAAAGTAGAAATTTTCCAAATTGTCTTACGTATTTACCATTCCAACTCTTCCAACCTTACTCAAATATGAACACTTAACAGATCAGAACTAATTTACAAAAGACACTAAAAAATACCTACTACTACCCTATCAACAACCACATCACAGCTCCAATGACTAAACAGATATTAAAACATAACCTAAAAAAACACCAATCTTTAGAAACTGAAGAAAATATAGAAAGTTCATCACCATATTTCCTCTTTTATGTGCTGTCTCCCTTCAGGACATAGGTAATCATGGCTTCCCACAACTTCCTATTGTTTGTAGTGTAAGCAATGTTTATCCTGTTACTATACCTCCCAGTCTATGTTTTGCCATATATTCATATAAGATCATTAGGTATGTTACTCATTATTTCCTTCTGCTCCTCTTATCAACAATATCTCTGGTGAGTGTCAAATTCTCCAAGCCCTCTTTCCTCATTATAGGTCTTTGAACTACAAAGTTATTTTTACACAGTACCAAATTCTATTTCACAGTCATAGTGCATTAACTCACATTCATTTCAAACTTTAATCTGTTAACAATACAAACATTATACTATTTCTAGACTTCTTATCTTCTTTCCTTGAAAATAGTTTTGTTTATCAGCATATGAACTCCAATGTGAGTTATTTAATGCCAGAATTATTTAGTATTAGAAATAAAGGTTTGGAATATGATTCAGAAGAAGAAAATGAAAGTCTTTAGGGGTGAAGTCACAGTTGAGGTACAAAGTTTTAAAATTAGTGTAGAAAAATAACATGTTTAAGATTTTGAGGTTATATTTTCATGTAGAATCTGCTTTCTTTCAGGAATTCGATTATTTTTTGATGTACAGAAGGTCCTCGAATTACATTGGACCAAATGTATGGTGTTTTGTGGTTACAGCACCTATCTCCCATAATACATCATTATGCAGCGCTATATGAGGAAGACAGCATTGTTTTTTCACCAGTCGTACACCATATTAGATTGTGCTACATTTGATATCTCTCATTTTTATCATTTTTTCTTTTATGGAACTTTTTGCCCTTCATTATGGCTCCCAAGTGTAAAGCAGACTCATGGCAGCTTATGTAGGTGAGTTCTTACCTATGTTGAAAAACCGGTTACATTGCTCCGTAGAAACAAATCTCCAACATAAGTCAAGAACCCCTTGTATTGACTTTGTTGAAGAGTTCTTTCAAGATGATTATTTGATAATATTGTGTTCAGATTGGGTTTAGACCGCTCCACTTCATTAGACCCTGCTTCACTGCATATTGTTCATCATGCAATACACATTAATGGTCATTCATTTTTCAGTAGGTGATGTGTAATTTGAGTTTGGTCTTTGCAGATCCTTGAAAATGACCAATGATGTTTGAAAGTACTTTAAGCTTAACACATAACTCTAACAAGTTCCTTTACATGTTTCTAACTGACATCAGATGTTTTATTTAATACCAAAAAAAACTTACCAAAAGGGTTAAGACATTGATATTATGATATTTAAGCATATATTTATATACTTATATTTATACCTATGTAATATACAAACCATCTTTCTTTCTTCTTTTACAAAATTATAATAATATAAATATTATAAATATTTATTTGAAATAAATATTATAATATAAATATTAATGCATATTAATCCTATAGATGAGACATATAATAAATTTTTAGATAAATTACATAAAATGTAAATATATAAATGGATGTGAATAAATACAATGAATAATAATAAATGAATCCTTTTTCTTCTCTACAATTATTGAATTAAAATAATAATCAATAATAATAATTATGAATAAATTTATAACAATCATTAAATTAAAATTAATTTATTTCATTATTTAATTAAATTACTTAAATATTTATTATGTTATTTAAATTTATTTAATTAAATTTTTAATTAAATTATTTAATTAATTTATAACAAACATTAAATTAAAATAATAATGAATAATAAAAAAATCAAATAATAATAAATGGATATTTTTAAATAAATTTTAGATAAATTTTTATAATAAATTTATAATAAATCTTTCAGAGCCATCTTTATTTTTTTATATATATTATCTATATTAATCCGATATACTAATCATATATTAATCCTAATATAAATATTAATGCAAATATACTGTTATTTATCTATATCTATTTCAGTCTCTTCATCTTTTTCTGTTAACTTCTGTTTATGTTTCTATATCTATCTCAGTCTGTTTGTGTCTATCTGAGCACTTTGCCATATTGTTTTGCATTTTCATCTTGCAGGCCATTACTATTGTCGGGAGTCTGATATTCACTCCAATAATAAAGGTCTACACTCAACACTTGTGGCAAGTCTTAACCTATAATTGTATTTCTCAGTATTATTGCAACATATCCAAATATTAAAGCTGTCTATTTTGAGTTTTACTAAACAATTCCTAAGTCATAATATCAATACTTTAGTACATCGTAATACAGGTTATATGTTTTGTAAATCAATTATTAATCACATAAGGTGGCAAAATCTGGTGATTATAGGAGGGGATTCTGAAAAGCTTTTTTTTAACCAAAGAAGTAATAAAAAAAATTATGAAAGAAAACTTTGCATGGAGGTTGTTTTAAAAGGTAGAGGCAATGCTGGGAGAAATATGTAAGTTCCTGAGAGGAATAAATTGTAAAAGACTAAGGTGCTTTTTCCCTAAGTTGGCTGCTTTTTCATTTTTTTTTTTTTTTTAATGACAGTATTGTTTTCAGACAGACCTCATTTTATGTATCAACCTATTTATATGTTAGAAAAAGTCAAAGCAACCATATGTTGCTTGTATTTTATGCCAGGCATCATCTGGGCAAAAGTGAGAAAAATGGTCACAAGGAGCAGAAGGCTGATTTGCATGACTGTTGCATACGCAAATCATTTCCTCTTAACATAAAATGCTGGCATTGAGACTGGACATGATAGAACACCATGACAAGTCATACTATGTATACAAGCATGCAAACACACAGGCTCTACTTATGTATTGAGCACTGTTTTTTAAAAATAAAAACAAAAATACTAAAGAACTTTGTATTATTAACCTAATGGTTCTTTCCTATTTTTCTATATATTTACACACACACACACACACACACACACACACACATATATATATTCAGTTGTATGTATATTAGATTGTAACCCTGGGTTTCACACCTTTGCAATCACAAAAATGTGAAACCCAGGGTTACAAACTAATATCCATACAACTGAATATGTTAACTCTATCACAGATATTGAGCACTTTACACTAGGTACCACATACACACATATATATATAGTTTTAAGTTACACTATATTTATGAGTTAAAGTGCTCAATAGCAGGGATAGAGTGTCTGTAAATATAAAAGTGCACATTGAGGTTAATACCCAGCAGTGACAGTTTGTGTCCCGCTTAAACACACTCAACAGGCCTGATTATTGCATTTAAGCATGAAACAGACTGTTGCTGTTGGCCTCACTATATATGTATGTATGCATTCATATAGACAATTTCTATATGCATGTTGTGTATTGGAATGTGAAGGAAATGAACTAATGAAGATATACAGCAGAGGTTATACAGTAGAATCTTTGGTAACAATTTGTCATCTGCTTATCTCAGTAGGTGGGTTTCCCCAGGCCAGAATTAGAAATTAATTAAAAATTACCGTTGGTGATTAAAGGCATCAGTATAAATGTGGCTAAGAGAAGAGGTTAAAACCAGACAGATGAACCCGAAGTCATAAGCCATAAAAGACCAAATAGGCTCTTCCTATTTCCTGATGAATAAAGATCATGATCCAATTGATCATGTATGATGTTTTAAGATTGAATTTATCAGAATCTTTCATCCAAGTAATGCCAAAAAAGTTTTATTTTTCTTATGACATGTTTACTGTTTGTTTTATTTTGAAAAACAACAAAAACCAAAGTGATACCGCCAACCAATTCCATTTGCTCATCTACACCTCCTGCAGATAGTTCAAATGTTTCTCTAGTGCAAACATACATACATACATGCATGCATGCGTGCATACATACATGCATACATACATGCATGTGTGTATATATGTGTATATGAGTGGGAAATAAAAGGTTCTTGGCCTCAGTTTTCCAAAAAGATTAATTTTTAAGGGATTCATGGCTAAGGTAGAAAACATTTCATCTTCCCAGATACCTATTTAGCACATGGAAGCAAAAGGCATTGTCTATAAAAAGCTTTTTCACTTTCTTCTATTATCTCCAGACACACACACACACACATATATATATGTGTGTGTGAAATAAATCCTAAAGACCCAGGAACAACCTACCTAGGTTTCACCTAAACGGATCTTCAGGGTAAGCGGCTTACCTTGAAAATCTGTTTAAGTGAAACCTAGGTAGGTTGCTCCTAACTCTTTAGGATTTATTCACACACACACACACACACACACACACACACACACACACATATATATATATATATATATATATATATATATATATATATATATAGACTCTTCAAAGTTTAATTGAGTCACTGTCAGTCACTGGACATGTTTCTAAAATAAATATGCTAAAATCCACCTTCATCCCTACCGTGCTTGACGGCTTAGTGGTTAGAAGTCCGACTGACACCAATTCAGTCGGGTTTCGATCCTAGCTAGAGGCAACGGATGTCTAGCCACACTGATGAGCTGTAAAACAGCTAAACAGTCTGTCTGTGGATGACGTTATATATATATATATATATATATATATTTGGTTGATAGATGTGAGTTTGTGACCCTGGGTTTCACACTTTAGCGATCGTCAGACAAACTCATTAATGTTTTAAAAATTTGGGTTTATGTAGATTGCGTGTATTGGTGTTATTGTGGAAGTGGTGGGGGAAATTTCGTCGTTTTGTCATTCATTGTACTAACGCAAACATCGATGTATGCAGACACATATACATACTTGGTCGTCCGTCGGGACTCATACATATATAAACATATGTAGACAGTTTCGGCTATGACACATGTATGTATACGGGTGGTGTTATGTCTATACATACGCATTTGTATGTTGAAATGTTGAAATTTAAACATTGGAAGTGTGGCGGAAATGTCTCATTAATGTCTCCATGTCATATTATGAAAATATTTTTTTTTTTTTTTTCGTTGAAAAATATTTCCTCGCATGTATGTATATACGTATGGTGGGGTTTGTGTAAAATTATGATAGGTAAAAATTATTATTATAATTATTTATATTTATTTTTAAATTTTTGAAAAAATGGGGGTTTATTTGTTATATTTAAAGCTGTTTATTTGTTTGTTTTTGTTGACTGTGTAGATGTAACAGGTAAAAATTTGTAATCCTTATTGTTTAATTTACTTTTCACATATATATATATATATATATATATATATATATATATATATATATATATATATATATAAATATACTGTTAAATAAATAAATGGAGCATCTACTCAAATATGAGTACCAACTAAACATTTTAAAGTCATAAAAAACAGGTACATCAGTAAGTTTAATGAAGGAAAAAAACATTGATTTTACAGAACAAATCCCCTTCCTTGTCAATGCCCTCAATTACATAGTATGTATTAATCACAAATCAAAAATTACATCATGAAAATTTCAAATCAAAATTTTATATATATATATATATATATATATATATAATCCCTTACTGATAGTACAACTCGGAGTTGTGCATGAAACTTAGTCATGCTATCGGTGAGGGATAATATGTATATTTATTAATATATGCTTAATAGATCCATTGTATTACATCGAGCACTGTTTTATTAACACCAGCACTATATATATATATATATAAGATCTAGGGAGAGAGCCATCTTCATGATTTTATTTATTACCCAGTGTTAAATTTGCCCTAAATCTAATTTCTTTCATTTTGCTTTAAATTAACTTTTATATTTTTACACTTAAATGTATTCTCCGTTTTTACTTCCCACAGAAATAATATCAGAATATCTTTTTGATGGTTGATCTGCCAAAGTTAATATTTGTGCAATCACTACAAAGACAAAATACGAAAAAGATCAAATGATTTTATTGTGCCTGATTATTGATTGATTTGATTGTGACGCTAACGGGGGAAATAATGAAAATAGATTAGGTTTTTATTCCATATTCAAAGTTTGCATTTTATGAGAAGAAAATTGAATTTGTCTTGACATGGGACTAGAGTTGGCTTTGGCTTCAAATGATAACACTTTTGCTGTACAATAAAAATTCCACAGAGATCCGACAAATGACATTAATCCGATTTCCCATTTAAATAACATAAGTGAGCAATCGTTTCTCTTATTGTTCTTCATACAAAACAAGTCAAATAATTGCCTGAGATATTTATTTCCAATTCTCATTTGCTTTTTGTTTAGTTGAGCAGCTTTGATAAATACATTTTTGTCACAATTTGATCCAAATATATTTAATATGCCATTGTAGTTGAAAAAGCTACTGAAAAATAATCTTGAAAATTTAACCCATGACAGAACCTCAGATTCTAACATCTTTTATTATCCAATTTAGGGATCACAAAATGTGACTGATGTAAATGTAACAGATAATTTCATATATTGTTTATGTGGAGTGAGTAGCCATAGTCAACTATAAAATAAGTAACAGAACTGTCAAAGAACAAAAAAAAGAATTGACAAAATAACAAAAAAAAAAAAAAAAAAAAAAAAAAAACAGAGCAAAATATAATACAAAGCAATCAAACATTATATCCAAGGCAAATCAACAGTAATATGGCAAAAAGTTCATGAAGAACTGGCATTGATACACAAAAGCAAGTTTGGACAAGTGAACTTTGCATTCTGACTTCAAGACAAAACAGACTGCAACAGATGAAATTGAGAACCAGCCCATTTTATTGGCTAGGAAAAAATCCTAGCATGCATTTGTGGGCTTCTGCTTATAAATTGGGGAGAGGCAAGTGTTTTGCAGTAATTCCCATTGGGTTGGAACCAACATTTTCATATATGTTAATATATTGTTGATTGGAAATTACCAGTGGATTAATAACATCTAAGGTTTAGGGCCACATCACATTGAAACACTGGTTCTTGTACAATCACCGAAGTTAAGCAATGTCAAACCTAGTCAGTAGCTAGATGGGTGACTGCTTGCAAATACCAGAAGCTTGAATGTGCAGGTGGTTTATTTGATAATGGCTCAGAATTGTTAATCAGAGAGCCGAGTTCCAATTCCAACTGGGTTTGTTATATTCACTTCCATGCAAATACTTTTGGGAAAGGTATAAATCCACTTATTATCCCTCAGATATGGGTTAATTAGTAAGATTCATATCCCTAAACAATTATTATCTCCAAAAATAAAATACAAATTGTATACAAAATTTTGGTATTAAGTAACCTATACAGGTTGAAATGCCACTAAACAAATACAACAAATACTTCTAATTAATATGGTTATTGTATCTAAAATAAGATATTTTGTATTTCTCATATCATTGGTGAGGTGTAATAGACAGAATCAATACAAAACTGTTCTGTTGGTTCTTCACATTATATTGGTCTACTGTCTATTCAGCATGAATAATTGTTTTCCTCTATGAAAGCTGGGAAATCTAGTCATTATTTTGGAAGGGTCTATTTCAAGAAAAGAGAAAAATGAAGCCATTCTAGAATTCTGGTCTATATATTTTTTTTTTTTTTTTTACTTACATATTTCTTTAAAACAGCAACATTTATAAACATTTATACTCAACTTTTAATAAATCTTAAGCAATTCCACTACTGATATCAGAGAGTTTTTTTTTATTTTAAACAGTTTTGTTACTTCCTGAAAATGATAATGTTTTCATTAAATACCAAGAATTTTCCTCATTCATAATAAATTTGATTATATCATTTAGTAATTTTAAATCCATAATACTCTATTCTTATAAATATTTATTTTTAATTAGCTTAAAATCTTTAACAAGTTCTGTAGTTCTCATATTTGTATATAAATTATTATATTACTTAAAAGTTATATTCAGTGGATAATCATATTTGAGTAGATGTTCTGCTTATTTATTAAACAGTATATTTATTTTCGTCTATCAGCCTGAATATTCAAGAAATCCTACTAGAGAAAAATATGTGCTCTCCAGCAAGATTTGAAACTATGTTCCCTTGGGGGAAACCATTGTTAGATCTGACATGTTTTAGGCTTCTTGGTCACAGAGATGTATAATTAGATAAGATATAATTAAAGATTAAATCCGGATATGAAAATCTACTTGATTGATGAGCAATGGCTCTTTCTAATTTTGCAGTTTGGATGGTTGAAATACATGGATTTCTGTCAGCATTAAGTGCTTTTGATTTATTCAATATGTAGAGAATGATGATCCTGGCCAGTAGACATTAATTTCACTCTTAATAAAAAGGATGCATATTCAAATATGTGTACCAACTAAAAAAAAACATATTAATGAAATTATAGGCATATACAGGGTGCGATGGATAAATTATCGCCTTTTTCTTTTCTTTTTTTTTCTTTTTTTATTTTGCCTATGCGCATTGTTTTTTGTTTTGTTGACTGCACCATATAGTAAGCTCAATTGGGCACCATCTGCAAGAAAAAGAACAATATGACGCAATTCATTCCACCAGAAATTTGGAAACAGCATGCTGTTCTGCTTGACATTTATGCCGGAAGCTCCAATACAAAGTGTTTGGATGTCAATCTGAGGACAGTGCAGAGGATTTGGAAAGAGTTGGATGAGTCTGATGGTGATTACAAAGTTATGACAGCTCAAAAAACTCACTCTGTTTGTTCTGATAAGAAAAGAACTCACAAATTTTTGGTTATGGCCTTAGACTCAAGATGGAGACCTACAGCAAATTACTTGCGTATGTAGTGCTGCCCTGGATCAAGAGGGTGGCTGCAGGAAGACCCTATGTCTGACAGCAGGACTCTGCAGCATGCCACACAAGCAGAAGAAGGCCACCTAACTCTCCAGACTGCAACTCTTTGATTATTATGTGTGGAGCACAATTGAGTGAGAGAGACCAACAACACTCCTTGTAACACCAAAGATGAACTGAAAGCAAGGATTATAGCAGCATTTACCAACTTAAACAAGGAGAACATCTAGAAGAGTTGCAGGAGATTCCCAAGTCATCTGGAGACTGTGGTTGAAGCCAATGATGATTTTATTGACTAAATGTACTCTTTAGTATTTCAAGCTATTTTTGTGTAATTTTGGTAAATATATCGGTTAAAATGAGATATCAGTGTTATTTTCATTTTTTCATAATTTTGATGACACTTTATCCATCGCATTTTGTGTTTATATGTATGTATGTGCATGTGTGTGTGTGTATATATATATATATATATATATATATAATCATCATCCCCTTGACTTTTGTAATTGTAGGGGGGTCTATCAACAGCAGCCACTAATTTTTTCATCCTGTATATTTCTATAAGTTTAGAAAATTGGTCACATTGATTTTGTTGCTTCCAAAATATTTTAGTCAATTAATTCTATAGATCTTCTATAGGATGCTTTTTGCTTTGTTTTTCAGGCATATAATCTTTATAAACAGTAGAGCAATATCTTGTCTCTCTGTCCTTTTTAGGTGGAGAAAACTAGTAAATAGCAATGTACTGTTTAAACCAAGCATTGGTTACTATATTCTGATTTTTCATTTACCTTATAAAAAGAGACTCCTCCTATTTCTCTGTAGAATTGTACACTTGAAAAAGGCCTTAGAATGAATTGGCTGGAACAATGTGCTAAGAACTAAAACAAGAAATAATGGGCTCTGTGGTTCTAACAACTCTTGGAATGAAAATGACATCTCAAGATTACAAATATTTTGCTGGACCTTCCATGAAATATTAAATTTAATTTCTAAGCAATATTATGATAAAAGTGTGTTAATTCCAGATTTTCTTGTCTAGTGGCTGAGATAGTTGTGTATTTCTTACCAAAATAATGTTCATAACTTTAATACTGATTTTCAAAGTTATCTCTCCTTCTACAAAAAGTATTAAGACTACACAATCTTCCTTGTGTGTTTCTGTGTGATCCTATGTCAGACTAAACAGAATAAGCATTCTCTGCTATTAAATTTTGTGTATTTATTTTTTCAAAAGAATTCTTTCAAATGACTATCCTATATAGGATTCAGTATTACGTAAATACCACCATCTTGTCTGTTTGTAAAGGACTTTTTGCTAGGATATATGGATGATTAGTAACAATGTATCTGCCAAAAATAATTTAATTAAAGCATTTTCTTTAGTTCAATCCTGGCACTTGTCTTTCTATTCTATATTCTTGATCATCAAGAATTTGGCAAGGTGAAGAAGAATTTTGGTAGATAATTTTATTTTTATTATTGACTTATGTCAGATTTGCATGTGCTGCTGCCAAATTGGTATTTCTTATTCATCACTCTCTCTCTCTCTCCACTAACCCTGACTTTTTCTCAGACTCCACTCCCAATTGTTGGCATTGTCTTTTTTTTTTCCACCCCCAACATCATCTATTTAGATATTCTAGCTTACTGTATTCACACAGCAGTCCACAATCCCCACTTCACCTGCTCTCAATGTGCACAGATCCATACTCTTATCTTGTTCATGCTGAGAAGAGGGAATTAGGCCAAAAATGAAATTACAACTGCAATATGCTTGAATGACCTAAAGTCAGTGGTGCAGTGGGAATTTGGTCATCATAGCTTAGTATGGCACAAGAACATCTATAGTGGGGGGAATGTAGAGAAGAAGATTATCATGCTTATCTTCCAAGCAGGGAGGGCCTGTCCCCCTAGAAAAATCAATGTTCAAAATCCTAGTTTTTCACATTAACACAAACACTGCTTTCTAATTGGTAATATACATCTATCTCAGTAGCAAGGCAAAATTACTACAGCATTTTTATTTCTAATAATTATCATTTGGGAGAGATTCTTTAAAGATATTTGTGTTAAAGCTTTCAATTGCAATTGAAATCCACATATTAAACACACAATTTTTTTTTTCTACTTGATCCAAGAAAAAAATGCTATTAATTTAAATAATTTAATCTAATTTATTTGAGGCATATTTTATGAAGCCAAAATCTTAATCTATTAAACAAACATTGTTTTCTGTTACACCTGTGATTTGTTTATTTGCTGTGAAGCAAAAAAAAAATGCTGGGTGAATAATTGTAGTGATTCCATAGTGCTTGCCATGAGTAGTTTATACATGTATGTGCATCGAGATATATATATATATAGGCACATGCCCAAGTGGTTAGAACATTCACTTTCTGACCATGAGACTCAGGTTCGAATCTCACCAGCGTTGATTTGTCAGGAAGGTGACTTTTTGATATTATCAGTCTGGAGGAGCAATCCCAGAGTGCAGCACCCTTTGGAAAGTGCCTGAAAACCATAGCATGGGTCAACCCAAGCCTTGTGAGTGAAATTGGGTAGACAGAACCTTTGGGAGCCATCAATGATTGTTCTAGCATGAAGGCAAAAGTCATCATGACTGAGAGTTTGAACATGCTGGACTTATTAAGACTATTATTTTGATCATAATCCTTTCATACTGGCAAATATTTTTCCGTATATTACAATAAAATAAGGCAAGAAATGCACTGTAATAATGAGAATCACTTTTATTTCCCAAGTATTTTTCATCTCTTTCCTTGATGAGGATCTCAGAAAGAGATAGAAAGTACTTGGGAAGTAAGTGATTCTTAATTTTCATTTGTATATGGTGTAAGTGTGTCGTTGTTGCTCTCTCTTATTTATATATATATATATATATATATATATATATAATGTGTGTGTGTTTGAGAGAAAGTGAGAGGTGTATATGGAGTGAATAGAGACAGAAAAATCTCTGAGGACAGAGAAATAAAAAAATTTATTGCTACTTGTGTTTCCCTGTTTATCAGTTGTGATGAATTATCTCCCTTGAATGAAGACAGACCAACACTTTTCATCTATCCTCCCATCATTGATATATTGCCTTTGTCCACCTCCTACAGAATCTAGTCTCCAAATCAGGATTGCTGTTCCATTATTTTGACAAAGATTATTTTATCTTAAGGTTTTTTAATAGATTTTATATTTTTAGACATGCCTTCTTGGGTGCTTTTGCCTATAGATATATTTCAGAAATTTCTTTATTTTCATAACACTGATATTTTTAAGGCTTTTGCTTGAGAAGATGGTTGCTTCTATTGTTTTAATCTTTGTATTTATTTGTAATATATATATATATATATATGACAAAGTGGGGAAAAGTTTTTGTGTGACAGGTTTCATCTTTGAGAACTTCATTGGACTAAATTTGTTATGTTGGTGTAATTACACATGTGCATGAACAAGGGATCCTGGGAATTCAAAATATTTTCTTTTAATCTAGCCAATTTTATTTAGATTCTTTTTGTTTCCATGCCATCCACTGTAAATTTGTGCCTTGGTTCTTAAACATTACACCATTCCTGGCAGAACTTCTATTCTAACAATGTGGAATATCTAATAACAAAAGTAATGGAAACAAAAAGAGTCTAAATGAAATCATAGAAACCAACAAAGTAAAGCTTAATTAACCTTTTCAAGAAAGGCACTTCTCTTCAAATTTTTCAAAGTCTATCCTCTAACTTCATTTTGTACATGAAATGTTATCAAAATCATTTTTAAAGCAGTGGCTCTTTTGTTAACATTATTTCTTATTACTAGTCTTTCAATGCCCAGATTGCAAGACATTAATTTCATTATGTAAAAATAGGAATTTTTAGTCAAGTACATCTACTCACAAAATATGACATTTATGGTAATAAGAAATAATAATAATAATAATTATAGATTTTTTGGTAATTCATCTACTCAGGGTCACCAATTTGTGTTACAAGATAAAGTGTAGGGCTGTTTTTTCACTGTGTGTGGCTGGTATCTGGAAAATGGGTGGCTAATTAGAACTGACAGTTGACAGCCAAAAGGACCATATACATTTAAACTGTAGAGATAAACATTGAGACCCACCCAGTCTGAGCCTGAATTTCATGCAAAATGATGTAATGGTCTCACACACACACAAATACATACAAAAAGACAATCCAAACTTTATCTCCTTATAAATATACTTTTTTAAAACCAACCCACCCCCACCCCATTTGCATTTTGAAATAAAGTGTTTCTGGTTGACATAAAGAAAACATTGTTTTTTTTAACATATTTTATTCACATTTTTACTTCAGTAGAGTAATGTTCTTGATAATGACTCGTGATGGTTGAAAGTCCTCAGAAATGTTATAAAATTTGGCCAGAGGCTACCAGAATCAGAAACAACTAGACAGACCTTATGGCAATATCAACCATTTACTGATATGGAAACATTCACTGACTGAGAAGCCAGTGCAACTTTTGGTTGAAATTTATAAAATCTTTCAATTAAAACAATTTTTCAAGAAATCAAGTTTCTCAAGTCCACTCTTATCACTCATTCCAATACTGATGAGGGCTTTATTCCTAACCTGACATTTGAAGAAGTTTGGAATATCAACATCTTGATTATGCCATTATTTTCTTTTTTTACACGTGCTATCCATTTCAGTTGTTGTTACTGTTGGTAGTCTCCAAGTGATATGGTTTAATTTATTATCTGTTTGGGGATGATCAAATAGATGAATAGATATCTATGAACATAGATACATAGATATACAGAAAATAGGATAGGCAGATATGCAGAGACTGGGGTGGATAGTTTAGATATTCTGAGATAGATAGATAGCTACCCAGAGACTGAGATAGATAGATAGCTAGCTACTCAGAGACTGAGATAGATAGATAGCTATCTATTCAGAGACTGGGATAGCTATCTATTCAGAGACTGGGATAGCTATCTATTCAGAGACTGGGATAGATATCTATTCAGAGACTGGGATAGATATCTATTCAAGTATATTATAAAGTATATTTTTATGCACTTTATCTGCAGAACATGCATACTTAATTCAAATATACATATTTAATGACCATTGTTCAAGTCTAAATCTAGATGAATAGCAGGCAAGAAGATTGTGTTGCATCATCTTTCAGTCAAGTATGACTGACTTGAAATTCCAACTGATGGTGACGATAAAAAAAGACCAAAGCTAACTCAGTCACTTGGCTGACCACACATAATAATCTATAAATTCCATAGTTAGGAGGAGGAGAAATATTTTATTTGTCTCAAAAATATCTATCTGTGAAATAAGAAGCCTCAAGACAATTTTGATTGTATCACATGACTCATCCTCTTAATTTCTCTTCAAGTGTTTTCTTCCTTTTCAAAGACACTCTGTAAAATCTGTATTTTCCTATATGGCAACAAACCACCTATTTCCTTACTCTATATACCTTCAGAAAAATAGTGACTTTTTATCATTAGCACCAACTATCTTGCTTTCTGCATCCCAAAAAAGAATAAAATAAAATATGCTTTTCTCTATTCTTTACTGCTGCTAATTTAACCCTTATATCTTATCAGTTATAAATACCAGAGAAGATAGTCAATGATGTTGTTCACTATAGTTGCAATCTTATTGCTTAAAGCTTTTCTTTACCTTCATTTCTGTTAACTTTTACAGTTCAGTGAATTTTATAACACAGTTGAATGTGGCATGTTAGTCGGGAGGTGGGAGAGTCTTTTTTTTCCCCCTCTGCATCTTTGCTTTGGATGTCCAGGAATTACACTGACTTCATTTTTCAGCATGACTTTACTTCATTTTTTTTGTCTTCAGGCTCTTTCCCCTGCAATCTGGAGTTGGCTTAGATTTGTTTGCAAATGATCTGGGGAGACTAATTAAACATAAGCTATAAATATAGATAATAGTGACTAATTTTGGTGGATTTCCTATAAGGAACGCCCCACAGATTAATCATAAAAAACAAATAAGATGATCTTAGAAATGCAAAGATAAGAGTTAAGATCTGCATCATTAACAGAAGCAAATAGCTATATTTTGTGTTCTTGATTGACTGAAAGAAATTCAATGGAAATATTATTTTAACAAAAAAAAAAAAATAAACAAAGTAAAAGCTATGAAAGAAAAAGACTAATGTCGATGAAACTTGATAGGGATGAAAGAAGCAGAAGACATTTTAATGAAGATTTATTGGTCCTTGTTACCAGAAATAGTGGCCATAAACAAAATCAAATTAAGACATGAAATTCTACTGGTTATAATTTTATTCAATATTGATATTGTTTGGCACTGTTGTTGTCTTATTTGAGATATATATATATATATATATATATAAGTTATAGATATTTAGCCAAAATAGACAAGCAATAAAGGAAACCCAAAAAGATTTTCATGTATTTACAGCTATCTAATGAAACTATTCTGAAAAGCATTATTCCAAGTGGGACCCATTTGTTTATGAAGCCTGTTAGATTTTTCAGTCAGTTATTTTGATTAATATCACATTTTTGTTTCAATTCTTTCATTGGTAAGAATTCAGTTTGTTTTTCTAAATACATGAAAAGAAGAAAATAAAAGCTAATTAGAAAATGACTGGTGCTAAGAAAATAAATTATATGAGAAATGATTAATATTTTATTCCAAATATATCTGCTCAAATCATCTCTCTATGAAAATGCTACCTGAAATAATTGTCTCTTTAACCCTTATGCAAATTGCCAAGTAAAGCAGGCATTGTCAAAGACATTGGTAAGTTTGTCTGAGAAACTGAATTCCAGTTTCCTACTTTCATGTACTTTAGTTATGGTTGAAGGTGACTGGAAATAATTTTAGAATATTAATTTATTTACATTATTTTTTGTCAAACTAATGCCCTTACTTTTTCCTTTAATATATTTCTGTGTTTATTTTATCCCATTTTACTGGTCACATTTTGGGTATTTTACAGCCTGACCTTCTTCAGGTGTCTGTCAATCCAGGGGTAAATTGTTCTCATCCTTGTATCTATATCTAGGGATCTCTTATTTTTTTTTGTTTAAGTATTGCTCAGTTACTGCTTTCAAGATATGCAAATAAGCCATCTCCTCTTGTAAGATTAGTGTAATACAATCTTCTGCTTTCTTATTCTGTCTTGTTTGACTTTGTACCAGATTATCTATCTTGACCCAACTAAAAACTCTCCAAAGCAAAATCTTTTTTGACATTTGGTCAGCCTTAGAACTTGTATCACCATCTTGTAATGGGATATAATAAAAAAAAGATAAAGAAAACGAGAATAAGAAATTTCAATCGATGTTTGGAGGAGAAACTGGAAATAATTCAAGAACATGGATGGATTAACAAACAAAAGGAATTAAATTATTTCAAATTGTATGTTTGACACATTCTTTTTGAAAAATGTGAGAAAGAACTAATAGGGCATGGGGGCATCAAAGAAAACAAATGCCCATTTTAAAAATCCCACTGCATGAAACACTGTTAATGGAATTTTTTTTTTTTGTGTGTGTGTGTGTGAGTGTATGTGTGTATATATATATATATATATAATCAATCAGTTATGTGCCATGCGTGATACACGCGTAGGCGATCATGTATCTTTCAATACATGACAGACAAGGCAGATTTTTCCCGCAGTAGGTTGCCATTTCTTTCTGCGGTAGACCAATTGCCATCCAAGGCTATAGAACCCAGTCTGTCCTACTATTTACCCATAACTGGGGGGAGAAGAGGATTCATTACCTTTCACAAGGGTATTAGCATGTAAGTGAATGTAATGGATTCAACTGGAATTCGAAGTCAGCTCTCCAATTGATATAAATAAACATGAGCGGTCTTCCTTCAAAGGAGGACACAGGGTCAAAATCCTGCCAAAGAGTTTAGATATTCTTTATTAAGTCTCTTGAATGTGCAGGCTGATAGCTATATTTCACTATTTAAAATAAATAAAAAAACAGGGAGTCTATTCAAACATGTGTATCCACAAACATAATGTTTAGAGTAAAGAGAAGTAATGTTGGAATAAAAACAAAATGCATTAATTCCTTATATATATATAAGCATGAAACAGCCTATCACCTCTGAGTGTTAACTTCAATATTCACTATTATATATATATATATATACACAATTAAAGACCAATGGAAGATTTTTATTTTTATTTTCCTATAGTTTGGTTCATTTTTTTCTGGTTTCCAAGGAGAAATTGAACATAAATTTGTCCAATATATTTTGAGGGCTTAACTTGTTATAGAGTGTTTTGTGTGTTGATAGTGATGTGCCTGCATTGTATTTCTTTGGTGGTTTCCAAGTGTTACCTCTTCACATGTCTGTGGATGTCATGTTATTGTTTGCTTTTTTCTTCTTCTTTTTTTTTCTTAAGTATCAAGTCTTTATGCATCAGTTTATGGTGTTGTGTGGTGGTTTTTCTTTTGTTTTATCTTAAATTTGATCATGGCTTATGAAAACCAAAAGTGCAAAAACTCTGAGAAATAAAAAAAAAATAAAAATGTTGTCCAAGATGCATATGTAATCTTTTCAGATGCATGTATTTGCCTACAGATGAAGGCTTACTGAAAATATATGATGTATGTATACATTTTTATTAGAAGATTGCTGATAAATCTTTGCATAGTTTATTATTATTATCATTATTATTATTAATGTTAAAAATTGAATATTTGGGGAAGACTATTAGTCCACAATGCTATCATTTTCCCTGGTAATTTTAAAAGACAGACTGAAATGGACAATTTCAATTCATTTGTAGAGAGCCAGAGTAAGAGTCCATTTACAGAAAAGGGTGGTAGGAAAGGTCCACAATAAAACTGCCAGAATTTGTGTCATCATAAGAGTAAATTTAAGTTTTGTTGAATAAGTGCAACCCATGATGCTATCCAAATTGGTGGTGAAAAGCGTTTGGCCTGATTCACTTCCCAAAAACTCTATTCTGACACTTGGTCAGTGAAATACTGATTTTGGGAATTGGGTCAGACTGAGAATTATTCTGCACCCTCTTCTTTTATACTTTAATAATATATATATATATATATATATATATATATATATATATATAATAGGCTCAAAAACTAATATTTCATGCTTATAATTTATTACATTGGAATAGTAATCATGATCTAATTGATCAGACCTACAAATTCTGTCCTGGTCGTTGAGTTCTACCTGGATTCTATCCTCTTAGGAATTTTATATATATATATATATATATATTGACCACTAATATTATCTATCGATATATATATATATATATATATATACCACTAATATTATCTATCTCTCTCTCTCTCTCTCTATATATATATATATATATATATATATATATATATATATAAACCACTAATATTATCTATCTATCTATCTATCTCTCTCTCTCTCTCTCTATATATATATATATATATATATATATATATATATAGACCACTAATATTATCTATCTATCTATCTATCTCTCTCTCTCTCTCTCTCTCTCTCTATATATATATATATATATATATATATATATAGACCACTAATATTATCTATCTATCATCTCTCTCTCTCTCTCTATCTATATATATATATATAGATCTGCAGTCCAAAATTCTGGAAAAATCTACTAAGATATATTACTCTATTAATTGAACTCTATACTTAGTTCATGTCACGTTAACTGGAAAGCACTTACAAAAGAATTTGTGGATTTACCACATTACAAAATTCATACAAAAAATTCCCACTTGAAATATTTGGACGCTAGTGTTGCGATTTGCACATTCCAATATTATATAACTGTTAATAAATAACACATTCTTAAAAAAGCATCTTTTAGTCTACTTTACATTTATTTTGTCTTGGAGTTTTATTTCTCATGAAAAAATTAAAGCCTGGCGATGAGAACATGAAGTTTTCGAAAGTACTTGCTGCTCTAAAAATACACCAGATCCATCTGAAAATTTTATGCATAAGGATTGTGTCATTCGGTGGATTATTAGTAAGTTAATGCTTATATTAAGTCTGTGAGCAAAAAGAATTTGCTATCAATTACATTAATATTATTAAATGATTCATTGTATGATTACCTCTTTATAATATATATGTGTGTGTGTGCTTGTGTGTGTTGAACTCTCAAATCCTCTTCATCATATGAGGGTCAAACAAATCATCTACTCAGAAGAACTAAATACTGAAAACTCGTGCACATAGTGTGCTGCAAGGTCTCCAAACGACCTCCTCAAGTTTTAATTTCATTGTTGTCCTTCTCCTGAACTCGTCAACAAAAACTAATGTGCCTAGTTTGTCTTAATATTTAACCCATAGCTAGGGTGAGAAGAGATGGATTCATACCTTACCAAGTGCATAAGTGAATGTAAATTTTGGGATTAAATGACCCATTAAGATGTTGAACAGACAAATCAATTAAATTATTCATTTTATGGAATGGGGTAGACTGTTCTAGTTCCACGTGCCATGTCTAATGGATGTCAGTTATCAGTTATCTCCTGTTAATTCCCCTCTCCAAGTTCTCCACCACCTTAACCAGGTATTGAACTCACACTCTTTGGGTCCTGTCACTAGATCTAACTAACACCTTTATCCACTCTGATTCAGTGAATCCAGTGAGCGAAATAAAGGGTTCAGTTCGACATTCCAACCACCTGAAGAAGATCGGAGTGTACAACAGCCAAAACATTGTAATAAATATGGCCACAAAGATGAGGACAGTAGTCCAAATAATGTAAATGGTGTACATAATACCTCATCTCAGAAATATAGATATATACTGATAGTTGGGTAGGTTGAGAGAAAAAAGTGATAAGTTCTTTTCAAAGATCATTGATGCTAGATTAATCAAACTACCCCGGCTGGATTTTGAACTTACTTTGCGGATTTCATTCTCTGTATCTGAAACTATTACACCATATGCACTGCGGAATGTTGGTATAGTGGATATGTTACTTGCCTATTTACCTCCAGGTTAGACATTTAAATCAGAGCAGGATTTACTTGCATATTATATAATAGAAATATGGACCTAACATTGACAAAAATACTGATATACAAACAACAAAGATAAAGAGGCTAGACTTATAATATAAGAGCATACTTCATTTCAGAATTTCAAATTTATATTTGTTTGGTTCAGTTTCTCATTTGTTAATTTGATGGGCACCTGACTTTTTGCAACAAACATTGCCAATAATACCAGTTTATAGAAACACTTCAAAAACAAGATGATCTGACCCTAGTATCTGATCTCTCATTTGATCTATCTCTAACATCTCACTGGAAAAATACCTGACTTTTAACTTTTAATACCTCAAAAACCAAGACAGTATTATTTTGTCATTCACCTATGGTTTTCTCCAGTCACAATAAACTATTGCTCTCTGAGGGAGATGTCTCAATGCCAAACATTGGAACTCAAATTAACTCCAGATCATATAGTGGAACTCATATATAAAGATGCTGTTAAAATATAGAGAAAATGGTTGACTCATTGTAATGTGCCAGAAAGTACTCTTCTTCCTTGATTTCTTTTTACAAGAGACTTCTTGAACCAAAATTGGAGTAATGTCACTATATCTGATTGAAGCTCCCTAATACTTTCCATCGTTGATAGAGAACAAGGTCATTTAAGCAGCCTTTTGGTGGGGTGACATCTTTTCCGCTCTGCAGCCTCTTTCCCACACACATTTTGTCACATACTCTACCACTGTTTCCATAGCAAATGTTCAAATGATATCCATTCTTTAGTTTTATCACTTCAAACCTTTAAGGCTAATAGCTGTCATGGTACACCCACAGAATCGCTTTCGTTTCCTCCATATTCCAATTGTAAAGAAGAAGTTTCACTCAGTCATTTGTTACTTATCTGCCATATCCTCATAATCTTTGCTTCCTACTTCTTACTCTGACATGCATATCATAGACCTCGTTCAGTTACCCTCTACTTTGAGTGGCTCTTGAGTGAACATTAGATAAAACAAAAAAAATAATGGAGTGTAAATGTGTAAAAAAAAGAATCTTATCTCTGTTCCATCAGAACTGCTTCCCTGTATTAATTGCATCATGGTCCTTCCTATATATATATATATATATATATATATATATATATATATTATATATTTTTATCATTTTTATTTTTTACTTTTTGTTATTTTTTTTGCTCCATAATCCTGCAAACATATCTATGTCTGCTTAGAGTTTCCCTCAGAATTTATTCCTCAATTCTGTGGTACTATTGTGTTATTGATTTGCAACACAGCTACCACCTCCACACACTCCACAGAATCCTACTTGGCTGGTGTGCTGAGGAATAAATGATTCGTTTTAATGTTACTACAAGCATCAGTGGATTAATTTTCTCCTGTTCTCAAAATTTGAAAACCACTTCCATTGAATCCTGGTTTTACCATATTGCTTTTCTTCTATCTTTATCTTACGTTCTCTCTCCTTTTTTTTTTTTTTATTTCTCTCTTTATTTTCTTCATTTCTCATTTGATTTTTTCTGTCTTTTCTTAACATTACCTTAATTTCTTATTGTCACTTTATAGCCCTCTCACCGGACTTTCTCTTTATTTCTTTCTCTCTATCTCTATCTCTCTCTTTTTTTCGCCCTCTCTATCTCTCTCTTTTTTTCGCCCTCTCTATCTCTCTCTTTTTTCCCTCTCTCTCTCTCTTTTTTCTTTTTTTACCCTCTATCTCTCTTTTTTTTACGCCCTCTCTCTTTTTTTCGCCCTCGCTATCTCTCTCTTTTTTTCGCCCTCGCTATCTCTCTCTTTTTTTCGCCCTCGCTATCTCTCTCTTTTTTTGCCTTTATCTCTCTCTTTTTTGCCCTCGCTATCTCTCTCTTTTTTTGCCCCTTATCTCTCTCTCTATCTCTTTTTGCCCTCGCTATCTCTCTCTTTTTTCGCCCTCGCTATCTCTCTCTTTTTTTTGCTCTCTCTCTCTCTCTCTCTTTTTCGCTCTCTCTCTCTCTTTTTTTTCGCTCTCTCTCTCTCTCTCTTTTTCGCTCTCTCTCTATCTCTCTCTTTTTTTTGCTCTCTCTCTATCTCTCTCTTTTTCTCTCTCTCTATCTCTCTTGTTTCTCTCTCTATCTCCTCTTGTTTTTGCTCTCTCTATCTCTCCTCTTGTTTTCGCTCTCTCTCTATCTCCTCTTTTTTCGCTCTCTCTCTCTATCTCCTCTTGTTTTCGCTCTCTCCTCTCCTCTTGTTTTACGCTCTCTCTCTATCTCCTCTTTTTTTAGCTCTCTCTCTATCTCACTCTTGTTTTTCGCTCTCTCTCTATCTCACTCTTGTTTTTCGCTCTCTCTCTATCTCACTCTTGTTTTTCGCTCTCTCTCTATCTCACTCTTGTTTTTCGCTCTCTCTCTATCTCACTCTTGTTTTTCGCTCTCTCTTCTCCCTCTCTCTCTCTCTCTATCTCTTGTTTTTTCGCTCTCTCTCTATCTCCCTCTTGTTTTCGCTCTCTCTCTCTCCCTCTCTTTTTTCTCTCTCTCTATCTCCCCTCTTGTTTTTAAGCTCTCTCTCTATCTCCCTCTTGTTTTTCGCTCTCTCTCTATCTCCCTCTTGTTTTTCGCTCTCTCTCTATCTCCCTCTTGTTTTTCGCTCTCTCTCT
Organism: Acanthosepion pharaonis; assembly: GCA_903632075.3. NCBI lineage: Eukaryota > Metazoa > Mollusca > Cephalopoda > Sepiida > Sepiidae > Acanthosepion > Acanthosepion pharaonis. The sequence continues at coordinate 1,612,752 of CAHIKZ030004276.1, forward strand.
ATCTCACTCTTGTTTTTCGCTCTCTCTCTATCTCCCTCTTGTTTTTCTCTCGCTCTCTCTCTATCTCCCTCTTGTTTTCGCTCTCTCTCTATCTCCCCTCTTGTTTTTCGCTCTCTCTCTATCTCACTCTTGTTTTTCGCTCTCTCTCTCTCTCTATCTCCCTCTTATCTCCTCTGTTTTTCTCTCTCTCTCTATCTCCTCTTTTTTCGCTCTCTCTCTATCTCACTCTTATTTTTTCTCTCTCTCCTATCTCTCCTCTTGTTTCGCTCTCTCTCTATCTCCTCTTGTTTTTTCTCTCTCTCTCTATCTCCTCTTCTTTTTTCGCTCTCTCTCTATCTCACTCTTGTTTTTCGCTCTCTCTCTATCTCACTCTTGTTTTTCGCTCTCTCTCTATCTCACTCTTGTTTTTCGCTCTCTCTCTATCTCACTCTTGTTTTTCGCTCTCTCTCTATCTCACTCTTGTTTTTCGCTCTCTCTCTATCTCCTCTTGTTTTCGCTCTCTCTCTCTATCTCCTCACTCTTGTTTTCGCTCTCTCTCTATCTCCTCTTGTTTTTCGCTCTCTCTCTCCTCTTCTTTTTCCGCTCTCTCTCTCTATCTCCTCTTTTTTTCGCTCTCTCTCTATCTCCTCTTGTTTTTCGCTCTCTCTCTATCTCTCTTCTTTTTTCTCTCTCTCTCTCCTCTCACTTTTCGCTCTCTCTCTCTCTCCTCTTGTTTTCGCTCTCTCTCTCTCTCCTCTTGTTTTTTCTCTCTCTCTCCTCTCCTCTTCTTTTTTTCTCTCTCTATCTCTCTCTTTTTTTCTCTCTCTCTCTATCTCTCTCTCTCGTTTTTCGCTCTCTCTCTCTATCTCTTTTTTTCTCTCTCTCTCTCTATTTCTCCTCTTGTTTTCGCTCTCTCTCTCTCTCTCTTTTTTCTCTCTCTCTCTCTCTCTCTTGTTTTCTCTCTCTCTCTCTCTTGTTTTGCTCTCTCTCTCTATCTCTTGTTTTGCTCTCTCTCTCTCTCTCTTCTTTTTTTCTCTCTCTCTCTCTCGTTTTTCTCTCTCTCTCTCTCTCTCGTTTTTCGCTCTCTCTCTCTCTCATTTTTCTCTCTCTCTCTCATTTTTCTCTCTCTCTCTCTCTTATTTTCTCTCTCTCTCTCTATCTCTTTTTTTCTCTCTCTCTCTCTATCTCTTGTTTTTCTCTCTCTCTCTCTCTCTATCTCTTCTCTTTTCTCTTGTTTTCTCTCTCTCTCTCTATCTCTTGTTTTTTCTCTCTCTCTCTCTCTCTCTCTCTCTTCTCTCTCTCTCTCTCTATCTCTTGTTTTTCTCTCTCTCTCTCTCTATCTCTTGTTTTTCGCTCTCTCTCTCTCTATCTCTTGTTTTTCGCTCTCTCTCTCTCTATCTCTTGTTTTTCGCTCTCTCTCTCTCTATCTCTTGTTTTTCGCTCTCTCTCTCTCTCTATCTCTTGTTTTTCTCTCTCTCTCTCTATCTCTTGTTTTTCGCTCTCTCTCTCTCTATCTCTTGTTTTTTTCTCTCTCTCTCTCTCTCTATCTCTCTTGTTTTTTACGCTCTCTCTCTCTCTCTCTCTATCTCTTATTTCTCTCTCTCTCTCTATCTCTTGTTTTCGCTCTCTCTCTCTCTATCTCTTATTTTTTCGCTCTCTCTCTCTATCTCTTATTTTTCGCTCTCTCTCTCTCTATCTCTTGTTTTCGCTCTCTCTCTCTATCTCTTGTTTTTCGCTCTCTCTCTCTCTATCTCTTGTTTTAGCTCTCTCTCTCTCTATCTCTTGTTTTTTTGCTCTCTCTCTCTCTATCTCTTGTTTTTCGCTCTCTCTCTCTCTATCTCTTGTTTTTCGCTCTCTCTCTCTCTATCTCTTGTTTTTCGCTCTCTCTCTCTCTATCTCTTGTTTTTCGCTCTCTCTCTCTCTATCTCTTGTTTTTCGCTCTCTCTATATATATATCTCTCGTTTTTCGCTCTCTCTCTATATCACTTCTGTTTTCTCTCTCTCCTGTTTTTTCCTTTCTATCTTTCTTATCTCTCCCGTCTTTCTCTCCCCTTTTCTCTCTCTCCCATATTTCTCTCCCATCTTCTCTCTCTCTTGTTTTTCTCTCTCTCTCCCATCTTTCTCTCTCCTTTTCTCTCTCTCCCATCTTTCTCTCTCCTCTTTCTCACCTCTTGTTTTTCTCTCTCCCATCTTTCTCTCTGTTTTTTTCTCTCTCTATCTTTCTCTCTCCCATCTCTCTCTCTCCTCATGTTTTCTCTCTCCTTTTCTCTGTTTTCCTCTCTCTTTCTCTCTCTCCATTTTTCTCTCTCTCTCTCTCTCTTCCTTTTCTCTCTCTCTCGTCTCTCTCTCTCTTTCTCTCTCTCTCATCTCTTGTTTTCTCTCTCTCTTTTCTCTCTCTCTATTTTTTCTCTCTCTTTTTCTCTCTCTCCTTTTTCTCTCTCTCTTTCTTGTGCTTGCCTGTCTTTCTCTTCTTTATTGCTCTTGCCTTTCTTTCTCATTCTTTCTTGTCATTCTGTTTACACATCAACATTTCTATTTATTCACTCCTGCCTCTATCCTCTCACTCACCTTTTTCTTATTTCTTTTCTTTCTGTCTCTCTCACTAAAATGATAGTTTTAATGTCCAGCCTCCTATATTACAGGAATTATTTCTTTCTTTTTGTTAGAAAAATATATGAACATAGTCCAGTTAATTTTTTTTGAAAAGCATAAGCTAAGAGTGCTAATAAAGAAATTTTTAAAATGATGCTTCTTCATCCTGCACCACAAATAAACTCATTCCAATGTAGCAATGTTGATTTTTGATTTAATTATTGGGAGTAGATATTCTTTGGAACTCCAGTAGAAAAATAAATATGCAAACCAGTTGTTAGTTATATGTTGATCTCAGTTTCATAGATGTTGGCTTTGAATCCTATGTTTAAATATAAATAAGTTGTGTTGCATTTATGTCTCTCTCTACTAAGTATTTTGCTCTCTCTCTCTCTATTTATTTTTTCGCAGGGGAAACAGAATTGTATTTGTAATTCTTCAAAAAACAAAAATAAAAAGACCGGTTTCACTTCATTGATTGCTTTTCCCTTATACAACTTTGCCCACTTAGCCATTCTTGGAGAATATATATTCTTGCTTTCTAATAAATACCATAAAAGAAGCAATCATCAGTTTTTCAGTTGATAAAATCTTTCAGGTCATTATTTACTGATCCACCCCAACCAATCTTTTTTGATAATTTTTTTTTTTTCCTCCATTTTCATCTCCTGAAACCAAACAGAAAAAAATCTTGGAAAAAAAATTAGGGATCTCTGTTGAAGAAGCCATTGCAACATCTGTTTTACTTGAGTCATGAGTTAATGCTTCAAGATTCTCTCTCTGAATTCTTTGTTTTTCTCTCTCTCTCTCATCTCTTGGAAAAGCTCTCTTCCTAATGACCCAAAGCTCTCACAATAAAAAAATCTCTTGTTTTGCTCTCTTCTCTCCCTCTTGTTTTCTTTGAATAACCCTGTTTCTCTCCCTACCCCTCTTTCTTTCTTTTATTCCCTCTTGTTTTGTAAATGGAAAAACATGTCATCAGGCAATTTCTTTTTTATATCTCAGCATTTCCATTCGAGTTTTGCATGAAAATCCATTTTTTTTATTTTTTAACCTTCTTCAGATTGTATGTATCACTTGCTTTCCAGAACTAAAAGTTATAATTTACTTCATTGATTTTTTTTTTAAGGTTCCATCTTGCCTGGAGTGTTTTTGCTCCGAGATCAACAAAAACGAAGCTTTATACATACGTCTTTCTATATGCTGCTTCATTTTCCCCTCTTTGTATTCATTTATGTATACAAATAAATGGGCATATATATGCATACATATATATTCTTGTGTGTGTGTATATATATATATATATATATATATATATATATATATACACTGTTTGCTTTTATTATGCAACAAAATTGGTATTAACCAAATGATGTTGGTAAAATTTTCAGTATAGATTTATATTTATGTGATGAATATACTGAGTGAATTTTATCTTCTAATATCTATCCTTATGAAAAAGATTGATTATAAATTGTTTTGAATGTTACATTTCATTATGCAAACAAACTAATTACAAAATAGTTTAATTTATAATTAAATTGAAACAACATAGGCTATAGAAATATAGATTTGATAAATACAGTATCCCATATAATTGAATAAATTGTTCTTTTATGCTTATACATGTTAACATGGGTTTCTTGACATTCTGTAATCTTCATTGCTTTGTCATCCATTGTTTTTTTTAATAACTTTCTACTGTTTTGATTTTAACATCACTTTCAGCTGTTTTTATTGTTTCCTAGAATATTGTTTTCCATTTTGTGAACCACAAGTCTTATATTAGATTAATATCTGGGAAGGTTGTGGCCTATTCCATCAATTTAGTATCTTTGAAATTTTTTTTTTTTTTGCAAAGTAAGGAGAAATATTGTTTTGCATAAATGAATTTTGCTTTTTTTACCTTGAAGCTTCTTAAAGTTTGAAAATTTGATTTTACTGCCTACGATGCTAGCTCAAAACTTGACTTCACTTCTGTTTAATTAAATGAATTTTTTTTATGAAGGATCCAATTTCTAAGAGAGCCATCAAGTTCGTCCAATGTAGCTCTACATTCATCACTAATTTTTTTATTGAGAAAACAATTCTGTTTTAATCGCTTTGAATGGACATTCAATTTTACTACTTTCAATACTGGGCCAAAATATTATTTCACCTCCCACATTGTTTTCTAAGTCATGTTAGTTGATCATTTCTACAAAAGACCCAATCTCTAATCTGACCATTAAGTTCATCCAATGTAGCTCTACATTAATCACTAAAATTTCTTGCTTATTAGCTTAGCTTCTTCATTTTTCTTTTTGTGATATTCATAAAGTCAGTTTTTTTAAATTCTTGTGATGGTTTCCAATTTCTTTTTGATTAATTTCTTCATTTTTTTTTATTTTTTTTTATTTTTTCAATTTCCAATGTTGTGCTCTGATCACTCAATAACTTTACAATATCTTCTTTCTCTTTTGAGCTTATATCTTATCAATGGCAATCTTTATAAATCTGAAATTAAAAAATAAATATCAATAACTATACAATTTATGATGAGGAACCACTCAAGCTGCATTCTCTCTTTTTTGGTGAAGTGAAATTCCCATGGTATATTTAATCATATAAATATATCTTGAAAATTTTACCAACATCATTTAGTTAATATAAATTTTATTGTGAAAACATTGACTTGCTTAATAAAATCTGATATTGTGTGTGTGTGTTGATGAGATGGTGCTGAAAAGTTCTTGGTCTCACTCACTCTCAAAAATTTGATCAAATTAATTTGGGAATCCACACACATGCACACATATATATGGATGCATGGTGGAGTAGTGGGTAGTGACTCGAACTGAGGGCTTGGAGAGCTGAGCTTGAATTCCAGTTGAATCTGTTACATTCACTTACATGCTAATACTCTTGAGAAAGGTATGAATCCTCTTCTTCTCCCTCCAGCTATGGGTAAAATAGCAGAACAGACTGGATTCTATAGCCTTCTTCTTCTGGTTTAGGAGAAGGACAACTCTGAATTCAAAACCTGTGGAAAATTGTTTCTTTCTTTTTGTTGAAAATATACACCATGGTCTCTGTAATTTTTTGAAAAGCATAAAAAGTGTGCTAATAAGTTCTTTTAAAATGATCTTCATCCCACCACAAATAAAATCATTCCATGTGCAATGTTGATTTTGATTTAATAGGAACTATAATATTCTTTGAACTCAGTAGAAACAAACTATGCAAACCAGTTGTTAGTTATATGTTGATCTCAGTTTCATAGATGTCACTTTTCCTATGTTTACATAAATAAAGTTGTATCCTGATACTGATCTAAAAATACATATTAACCCATAAATTTATGGCATAGAATTATATATATAATTCTATAAAAAACAAAATATAAAAGATAGTTTCACTTCTTCTTTCAAAACAGCTTTTACTCACTACATTCTTGAAACTTTTTTTGCTTTCTAATAAATACCATCAACATCAGTTTTCAAAATGGTTTTCAGGTCAATTCTCGCCGTTACTGGTAAGCCAATCTTTTTGATAATTTTTTTTTTCCATTTGAAACCAAAAATAAAGAATGAAGCAAAAAAAAGGTGACAAAATTGAAACAATTTTTTTTGTTGTTAGTAGTTTGTTTTGAAGGATGGGTCAACAAGTGTTGCTTTTATACTGGCTAGTCTGGGAAGATTCATTTTCCCCGATAAACGATGGGCAGATGTTATATCATCTAAATGGGCATCTTAATATGCATACATATATATTCTTTGTGGTAGTATATATATATATATATATATATATATATATACGATGGAATTAGGTAACAAAATTGGTATTGTAAATAATATTTTAAAGTTTTAATTAGAATTTTTTTTCCTACCTACAAACTACCTACAAGGATTTTCATCCGACCAAATCTGAAATTGGGATTGAATTAAATTGTTTTGAATCCTGGAACATTTGTAAACAAACAGATAAAACAAAATAGTTTAATTTCATCAATTGGTCAGTGCTACAGAGATGATTGATTTGATAAAAGCCTCAATATAATTGAATAAACAACAGCTTTTTCTTATATTTGTTAACATGGGTTTCTTGACATTCTGTAATCCATCCATATAAATAAAACCTTTTTTCAAAACAGATTTTAACATCAATTTGCAGCTGTTTTTCTTGTGATATTTCTAAGGATTTTCAACATCATCCTAAATTTTATAAAATTAATATAATCCACAACAACGAGCAATGGATAAAAAATTTTTTTTTTTTTGCAAAACTTTGAATGTATTGTGGGATCATTGAATTCTGCTTTTTCATTGGACTTGGTCAGACTGATTTTCTGCTTACGATGCTAGCTCAATCTCACTGCTCTGTTTAATTAAATTATTTTTTTAAATCAATTTAGAGGCCATCAAGTTCGTCCAATGTGATGGTCATAAATAATTTTATTGGAAAACAAAGGTTTTTTAAAAAAATTGATTGGAGAGTGTTTAAAATCTTTACACCTGCTGGTTAAAATTAATTCTAACAAGTAGACTTCTTAGATGTAACTATTTACCTAACTTAAACCTAAATAAGCCAATAAATTGCCATTAAGTTAACATGTAGCTCCCCAATCACTAAAATTAAATCTAATTGCTTTGTCTTCTTCATTTTTTTTAAGCATATCCATCATTTTTTAAATTCTGTATGGTTTCAATTTCTTTTGATTAATTTCTTCATATTTTATAAACACAAAATTGTCTATAACAAAATCATCACTCCAATATTTTACAATATCTTCCAAAATTAAATATCTTTGAAATTTTTTTTAAATCTGAAAAAACAATATATCAAGGAGACAATTTTGGTGATACACCTCCCCTTCAACAAAACTTTCTGTGACCAAATTGGGACAAGTATTCTTAAAATCTAATTAAAATCTTTTCTTTGAACATCATTTAGTTAATCTTAACCACAATACCTGAAAACAGTTATAGTTGTTTCTAAAATCTAGATAAAATTATTAAATCACACAACAATAGAATACTGAAATTTCATAACAATAAAAAACCCAACATCAAACAAATTCTAATACACCCCAAGAAAAGAGCTATGTAATTGCAGAATAGATCAATGTCCATTATCAAACAGGTGGCTTAATGAAATCCATTGAATTTGTTAGTGTATCTCATCAAATGCTAATATCCCAGAGATATTAAGCTATATGTGGGATCAACTAGGTCTTTTAGCTTTAAGGATCTATATTACAATCACATGAACTCCTTTACAAATGCAGGCAAATGCAAATGACATCACTTTGAAGGTTTTTTGTAAACCTTGTGGGAAGAAAGACACCTAAGGCTAAATGGAAAATCCTAAAACAAAGTGACACAATTTCTAAAATGAACCTTGCTTTTTATGTTTGCAGGAGAAAATATGTATTGAAGTTTTGAACAAACAACAATTATTAAACAAAAGATATGAAACCGTTTTTTGCAGAAATATTAAGGATCTAACATTACAATCTTGCTAAATTCTTAATTCCATAATTGTAAACATATAAAATTATAACTAATCTCCTTTAATATACTTCCTACCCTCTTATTTATCTTAGATTATGATTCTTAAAATAATTTTTGTTGCATATTACTAGTAATACTTTCAGATGAATTGTTTTACACCCATACTTATTCTACACATTATATTGTCTGAGACTAGGTCAAAATTAGATTATAAAAGCTATATTAATATCAAATACTTTTTTATATATATATTTTTCTACTTACATTTAATTTCTAAATCAAAACGCCCTTTTTTTAAAACTCAAATAACTTATTTATTCAACATACCAAGAAAAATCACTTCTAAATTTATTAATTTACAAAACACTTTAATTGATTACAGAATTAGTCTGTTTGTTTATGTTCCAACATAAATAATTGCAATTCAGCTTTGGCTTGATAATTTTTTTTTATAGTAAACCAAAAAAAAATTCCCAATTACTACTATAACTATTGCTAGAATTTATCCCTTCTACCTCTTCCATCGTATTACTATCTCCTCTTCCCACCTTTACTCCCACACCCCTCACTCTTAAGACGTTTGTGAGATGATGGGCCTAAACTTCTGCCCATCGTTTATCGGCAAGGAATCTTCCCAGACTAGCCAGCATTCAACACTCCACCCATCCTTCACCAAACTACTATCAACAAGCACTATTGTTTCACTTTGTCACCTTTTTGCTTCATGTATATTTTTTTCTCAAGCAAATGGAAAAAAGGAAGTGACATTTCACATACAGCTTACCCACAAGGAGAATTGTTCATAACCATTTTTGGTTCTCACCTGTTGAGGTGCAATTGAAGTGCACAAAACAAAGTTTCATCTTTGTAGTGAGTAAACTGTTTTTGTCTAGATGATAAAATTATAATAATCATTATTCTACTATCGGTATCGAGTAGTCTTTTGGATTAATGCTGTGAATGTTAGAATTTATATATTACTTTCATTCTCATTGCATTGGATATATATATATTCATATTGGGGAAATAAGTAATTTGGCACTTGCAAAATATTTATTTAATAGATGTCCAATGCTTACATTTCCATTAAATTTATATAGCTGATGTGTTTTGATGGAAAGTTAGCAATTACTAAGAAAAAATACTTATTTTCAAACACAATGTAGAATAAAATATAAACACAAGTGCATGAATGCACAAAATAAATATGTACAAACACCACATTCTTCCAACTCACCTTCTCTTTCTCTCTCTCTCCCCCCCTCGATATAAATACACGCACACAAGGGAGAGATTATCGTTATTCCAACAAAAGAAAAGTGTATATTTTAAAGAGAGAAAAACCTGCAAACATTTTTCATTATGATGTGGATTTATTTTATATACTTTATATATCTATCTATTTATATAAATAAATAAAAAAGTGAACATTGAAGTCAACACTCAGAAGCAAAAGGCTGTTTCATGCTAGACAAAATTGTCAGGCGGCCTGACAATTGCAACTAGCATGAAACAATCTTTTACCTCTGAATGTCGACTTCAATGTTCACTTTTATATTTATATTTACATGCATTCTATCTCTGATATTGAGCACTTTATCCCATAAATATGGCACACTTTAAAACTATATTTCTTCATATATATATATATATATATACACATATATATGTCTATATATATATATGTCTCTATATATATATAGATATAGATATGTCTATATATATATATATGTCTCTATATATATATATATGTCTATATATGTATATATATATATATATATATATGTCTATATATGTCTATATATATATATATATATATATATATATATATATATATATATATATATATATATATATATATATATATATATATATATATATATATATATATATATATATATATGTATATATATATATATATATATATATATATATATATATATATATATATATATATATATATATATATATATATATATATATATATATATATATATATATTTTCAGAAAGTATGGTTTGCTGCTTTTTTTATTTTTTGTGCAATCCAATCATTACTGTTTTTTGGAGGTTTTTTTTTTTTTTTAGTCATTTATTTATTTATTTTTTAATACCTTTCTTATTAACTCTAGCAAGTTTGTTTTTCTTACAAAAATTCTTCCCTTATAACTCCATGGGTTTTTCAGGGTCAGAAAAAAAAAATTCTCTTTTTTTCTTAATTTTCCACAAATTTCCTTCAATTGATTTCTTTTGGATTCTTCTCAATTTATTTTACGTTATCTTTCCAATTTTCTGCATCTGTCTATTCACCAATGCAAAAAATAATTGTTAAAAAAAAAACTTTTTTTTATTTATGATCAAACAAAAATTGAATTACATATTTGCACTGCATTTTTTAAAATGTTTGCTTAACACTTTTACATAGCTTGATGCCGACCACTTCTTTATTTATTGAACTCCAGTTTCTTTATTGATTTTTTTTATTTTTGGTTGTTTCTTTCTTTCCTTTGTTGTTGACTTTTTTTATAAATTATTTTCTGAGAAACATTCTCAAGTACACACCTCCATATTACTATTTAAATTAATGAATGTTTTCCTTGTTTTCTGTTTTTGACAACTAGCTCTCTATGATTTATTGGTGTATTCTGTTTCTTCAAATATCGAGCAATAAATCTTCTTTTTTTTTTCTTTAAGAGTTTTAATTTATTTTATGCTGTTGAAACTTTCATTTTTCATTCAAGAATCTCAAGGTCTGTTTGTGCTATGAAACTGTTTTGACAGAGAAGTCATTTTTACACGTATTTTCTTCCTTGCTGTTTTTATTTATGCATTATTGTTGGTACCTCCTTCAGTTTTCCAAGTGTTGTCTGAAATTCTAAGATAAATCATTGTCATTATTAAATGTTGTATTTCCTACCATATAAGACATATTTACTGCATCACTAAAAATTCCCCCCACCTCAAGAATCAGCCTATATCTTATACTTTGATGGTCAGCTTACCAATAAAAGAATAACACCTCATTGCCAATATTTGATACATTAGTTTCCTAATGAGCCCAGAATGAAATATACATGATTATGGCCACATCACTTCACACATACTATAATCTATTAAGATCTTAGGAGCAATACATGTACCGCAGCTATAGCAGCATTGGTGTGTCTAGGGCAAGATAACCTGATGGAGCTTATTCCTCTTCATGCTGGTTTTTGAATAGAGAGTTTTTCTTCTCCTAGACTAATCACCTCAATGAGAGGTCCATTCAGCCCTGCTTTTTAACCTATAGATGGGGGAGAATAAAGGATTCAAACGTTTCTCAAGGGTATATGTGCAAAAGTGAATGTAACAAACTTGGCTGGAATTCAAACTCGGATCACCAGTTTCTCTTTCTGAGTGGCATAAACATTATATTACCCACACATTCATATCTGATTATAAATAATTGCAAAAGAAAACCTGTTATACAACCTTAGTTAAGTGTTAAACAATAAGACAAACTAAGTTCTCTTGCTTTGGGTGGCAACCAGTCTAGGAGAAGGAAAACTGAATTCAAACCCTCGTAAGTGCAGACTTTGTTATTTTTAATGAATTCAATTATTTTCAATGAATTAAGTGAGCTCAAGGGAAACAAAAATTTATTTAATGGCTTTTTTTCTTCTTTTTTTTTTGACACCTAATTTTAGAAAACTGGTAAGCCCGATCTTTCTAAAAATTTAACTCAAACCTAAGTTCACTTAAAAAAGATAGGTTAGCACCCACCCCCTGTCATCAAGATGTTAACATCTGAATGACATTATTGTCTAAGGCTGCTCCAGTTGAGTGAGTAATGAGATATTTTTCCTTGTGTTAAATAGATAGAAATTGTATAAGGTTAATGTGATTTGAAAATCTATTTTTTTTTTCTTTCAGGCAAGTTTACTAAGTTTTAATAACTTTCCTCATCACCGACTTCTCATATAGATTGCATTCCTTTGTGTAAGCGTAATTAAAACTAAAGATCTTTTATTTAGTCAAGATTAATTATTCTGAGCGGTCACAGCCAAAAGGTATCATAATTTTTTTTTTTTATTACTTTCAAAATTAAATTTAGTACTTTAGATCAAAAGCAGAATTTTGACTAAAAAGTAATCAAAAATGGACTAATTCAAACAGGTGAAACCTGCTTTCATTTCTTCATCTGTTTTGATAGCTTAAAAGTTTTAAGGCCAATAATACATTTGTAAGGCAATAAAACTAGTTGGAAAGTATTGATTAAAGTTGAGTTTAAATTCTTTATATACTTGTATATATAGTTCTGTCTGGAATGTATTGAGCCTTCTAATATTAACAAAAACTAGGCAATCTAGAGCAGTGTCTTCTTAGTCCCCTTCAAAGTACTCCCCTTCAAGATCACCATGAGCTACCTCATTACATTCTCTTTCATCATTTTCTGCAGTTGGAAATCTCTCCCCTTTTCAATGGCAACTTTTAGATTTTTATTGATGGTAATATTTCTTTTTTCAAAAATGTATTGCTGGTAACAATTTTTCTTCAAAAATTTATTGCTGGTTATAAATTTTACAAAGTATTTCTGGTATTAAAACCTATTTTTACACTTTCATAGTGTCTTGACCCCAGTTTGAGGGTCAAGTATTTGCCCATAGCTAGGACCCTAACAGGTGCTACCACCCCGGGTCAGGGTGGACCTGGGAACACCAGCAGTTGAGAGGTGGTTTCACACTCCTTAAAACCTGATCAGAGGCCTTGCTGTTGGATGTAGTTTATTGTCCTACCCAGGACATGGATGTAGTTTATTGTCCTACCCAGGACATGGATGTAGTTTATCGTCTTACCCAGGACAAGTGATGGTTTTATGTTACATAATTGCAGCCAGAGGCATCTCACTGCCATCTGAGTAACCCCATGGAAGAGTGTCTGTTCATGCGTATGCAGTAAGATCTATTAGTCATATTATAGCTTTTTTGTATAGACCAGTGCAACAAAATCATAAAGATCTTTACCAAATAATAAAAATCCACATTATTTGAAGACTTCCAACAACAAAAATGAATAGCATATGTAACTAGAAGAGAAAATAGGGATTATGATGAAGATGTTAGTTTTCCACACTACCAAAAACATAAAGTCTGGTAGGAAATTATAAATATTAAAAAGAGCTATAATATTTGAGAAATCTAATTTTCTGAAAAACTATTTTAATATACAATTAAATCAGCTGCCTGGTGGTTTTTAAAAAGGGGGAAGATCGCTGTTTAGGCAGAAGGATAAAATCAGGCAGAACTTAAATTCCATCAATATCATTAGTTGTCCTTTCAGGAAGTGGCAACTGATCATCCCAAGTGAAGGGGTATGTGCATAAAAAGCATAAAAACTTTTTGAGCGGTCATGCATTGAACATCTGTGTATTATAAGGAAGAACACTAAACACCACTTTAACATTCCACAAGGGGTGCTGTTCCTTGCCCTGTGTGGCTTTAAAAAACATTAAAGGCACAAACACTAGTAAGGCATCAAAGGCAAAATAAAATGCTGTTGGACCCTCATAGGTCAAAAATGATGGGAAAGTCCATTTTTTTTATATATATATATATATATATACTTTTTTTTATTTATTTGAGGTCATTACATTAAAAACCTGTAAAAAAAAATGCTACACAAATGCAATTATGTTTCATGCAATCATATTAACACATCTCATCAGGCATTAGTAAATAACTGTTGAATAGACAATTTATTAAGATTTAAACACAAGATACACCCTCTTTTCACAAGGAAAGGAAGAAAAAGAATAAGAAATTGAATGTTATGTATGTCAGAATTGGACTATTCATTCACATTTTACATATATATATATATATATATATATATGTGTGTGCGTGTGTAAATTGATGTAAATACATTGTTTAAAATTTGCTATATTTATAGGCGAAGAGTTCTTAATATTAGAGATTAGCCTTTATAGATATCTATAAAGGATTTAGTGCTGAGATTAACCATTTTTCTCTTATAAATATAGCAAATTTTAAAAACTATATACACTGACCCACATATGTTTCTGTGAATTGTACATATGTGTCTGAAAGTGTATGTGTGCATAGTGCATATTTATGTCTCTCTCTCTCTTTCTCGTTTTATATATATGTATATATATATATATATATAATAAGAATAAAAGCTAAAAGGTTAAAATATAAAAAAAAAATAAGCACTCAATGCCAAAGTCAACTGATCCTGAATATATTATTAATTCGGTAATATCAAAATCCACTACTCAGAGTTTCATGTAACCACAATCATCTGATGGAAATCCACCTGATGATTGTTCCACCTGATTATTGTTGTTACATGAAACACTGAGTACCAGATTTTGCTATTACCAAATTGATAATTATATATATGAGAGAGAAAGAAATATGTATATACTAGGATAGTTTTGTTTGTTTATAAACCTCTTTCAGATCCTTTTTTTCTGTTTTTTATTTCTGCTTCCATATTGGTTTCAGTTAGGAAATTCTTTGTGATATTTTGTTTTGTTTTTTCTCTACCTGTTTGCTAAATAGACAAAGAAAGAAATAAAATCTATAGAAAGCAATCATCACTCAATCAAACCAAAATAGCATACAAGATTTTTTTAAGGTTTTTGAAATATCTTTGGTTTGTGTCATCAACATTCATACACATGAGTGCATTCTATCTTTCATGATTTCAGAAAATTTAAATCTTCTGTTTCAAAGACCGAGTATTGACTTAGAGTAAGGCTTCATCTGCTCACATAAGATCAAACATATTTTTGATAATTTCTTGTTTAAAGAAAAATATATATTCTCCTGTCAAATATTATGAATGCTCATTTTGAAAATCAGACAATATGAAACAGACTATTAACAAGTAAATAATAAAAAAAATATTTTTCTATGTATTAAAAATCTCTTTAAAAGTATTTATAATAGAGAACTCTTATACAAATCAGAAAAGGTATATACAAATCATAGAGCACTTTTATATAAATAAGAAAAGGTATATACAAATAATATAAAAGTAAATATACTATATTTATGCTCAATATTGAAAATAGAATGTTTATAGATATAGACAGGGTGGACATAGGAATCAATACTCCATGGCTACTGTCAGTTTCATGCCTCAGGCAATCTTCAAAATATGCATCATTACTCATTTAGTGGGTTTTATATATAGGTTACTGAGAAATGAAATGAAATATGGGAGGATATCAGCTTTCTCCAGTTGTTCGATTAGGGCTAATTCTTAGGTTTATTTACAATTGTGATCTCAAGATTGCTTATTTTATTGCTGAAGATTATATTAAAGCATGGGATTTACCTTACAGTGTTGATCCAGCTTGTCAGGTTAACAATGATCTCACTTGCACTCACTGTGTTGTTAGTCATGTTCTAGTCAATCTGGACTGACTAGATACTTGAAAATCTATAACCAACTAATTCAGGAGACACAATCTCCCCAATGACCACTGGCCTGCATCTGCCATCTGTGCAATAAATCTTTCAATTTACAACTTAGGCCCAAATATAAAAAAAAAAAAAACTTGTGAGAAAGCAAGAACAAACAGAAAAAAAAAAGATTATTAAACAGAAAAGTTCTGTAGTCTTTAACAATACATGCCTTAATTATACCATAATTGAATTTTGAGGATTGTCTATTCTTCTTCTTATTATATATATATATATATATATATATATATATATATATATATATATATATATATATATATATATATATAAAAGTAAAAGGTATTTATATTTACATACACTCTCTGTCTCTGATATTGAGCACTTTTACTCATAAATATAGCATACCTTAAAACTATTTTTATCTTACATATAAACCCTTGTGCAAATTAATTGAAATGACTGATTTAGTTTCCTTTCTTTCACTGTACAGTCAGTTTTAGACTCACAGGAATGATGAGATGTAATCGACTTCTATTTTTTCCTCAGATTAGGTCATTTGCAGTGGTGTGCAGTAATTTATTTTCAGTATGTATAATAAAACTTGTTTGGCCTTAAAAAAATATTGTATCATCCATGATTGCATCAGATTTTTATCATGCCCAGAGACTATTGTCTCAACCGTCAATTAGTTGTCCTACGGCTTTTTACTCCAAGGAAGTGTATGAAAATTGTGACACTGCACGAACACACTAGCATGTCTTACCAGTGGGCAAATCACAAAGTACTATAGACTGGCCCGGAAAATCTAATGATTTAAATACATTCATGAATCTGTAGAAAATCTGCAAGGAACAACTTCGTGGAATGGACATACGAAATACTGATATATACACTACACTAGGTCATGTTTCATTGGAAAAATATGGAAAAAAAGTAAATAATAACAGAATTATTTTTTTTATTTCAATTAATTTGCACAAGAGTGTGTGTGTGTGTGTGTATATATATATATATATATATATATATATATGGGATAATGATATATAATTTTTTTTAGGAGAAAGAAGTATGACAAAGTGGGAAAAGTTTTATTTAAAATTCCCAGCATCTCTCATTTGTGCATGTGTAGTCTCGTCAACGTAAACCTAAATTTATTATTGTGTTAAGTTTGATGATGTCCTAAAGGATGAAATGTATCATGCAAAAACTTTTCCACTTTGCCATATATATATATATATATATATATAGTTGTTTTTTTCTGTTTTCATTTTGAATTTGTAGGTCTGATGATTTGGATCGTATTTACGATTCCAATGGAATAAATTATGACCATGGAATATTAGTGTTTAAGCCTTTTTTTTATATATATATATATATATATATATATATATATATAGAGAGAGAGAGAGAGATATTTAGATAGTTCTTGGTCAAGTTAAAGCCATGAAATCTACATGCTCTGCCACACATTCCCCCAATACTTGGCATACTGTCTCTCAAGTTTCTTTAACCTTTCCAAAAATGAATGAAATTTGTTTATTGAACTACTGTCCTTGTGGTTTGAAACTTGCACGTCTTAGACAGGAGAACAATTGAAAATGACCAAATGGAGTCTGGTAGGACATGTGAACAAATAAAACTTTAAGGAAAAAAAACGAAAATATTTTAAATAAAATTTATATTTTTAATATTTTTTTTTATCTAATAGTTTTTAATTTTGAGATTTTGGCTGTGTAAACATTTTGATGGTTAGGCACCTATTGTCAAACAAGGTTAGCATACTTACTTTGCAGACCAGTTCACAAGTGTAGTGATACACAATGTGTTCACTATTTTGGCCTTGTGCCAGATTATAAATAAAAATAATCTTAATAGATATACTGAAAGATCTGATGATATTATTAACTTCATTCTCAGTTAAATATGCACAAATGCATGTTATCCTATATATATATATATATATATATATATATATATATATATATATATATACGGAAGATGGTCACACCATATCCTCACAGTTGAATAGGATGGGTACATGTCAGCATTGTGAGATTTAGTACAGTGATAGTATTTAGTACACAGAACCAAACTGACACCACACACCAGTCATAGGTCCAGTATCTTACACTGGTAACCCCCCGAGTATGAGCTTATTTGCATAAAGTGTTGTCCCAAGTAAACTAGCTGCAGGATTCATCTGTATAACACAGGTATATTGGACACGAGACTACAACCAAACAAAAATATCAGTGGTGTTTCACTAAAATAGTCACAAAATATTTAGTACAGGTGTACAAAAATCTTAAATTTCCTGACTGTTTAGTGTTGTCTTTTCCCAAGTAATATGGTATTCAGGATGTCTTACTGCCCGACCCAGCTTGTCTTCAATGTTTGCATCTAGATTTACTTTGGTATTTTCTCCTTCAGAAACAGGAATCTCATGAGTTCATGTCCAGAGTTCAACATCTAAAAATGTTCCATTGACATGATTCAGTTAATGATCTGAAAGCAATTTGAAAATAAGTTCAAGGCCCATGCAAATACATTCTCTTTCTTGTTGCAGTGAGAATGCTTAGATTTTGGAAGGTGAAGCAAGCCAAAAACTTTTCAGCACCTCCTTCATGACATGTACAGCAATTATTGTGCTGAAATCATTGGTTTTACAAGTAGCTGTTAACTGCCTACATAAACAGGGCAGAAACATGAACATGAAATCTCATGTAGTTTGTTGAAAACCATTCCACACTCACATATTATAAGTGCTCCCTTCAAACAACTCAAAGTAAATGGTTCTTTTTGTTAAGATGTTTCTAAAGAACTTTTATTGCACTAATGCATACATACGAATCCATATGCACTTTATGCATAAAATATGCAAACAATGGTGTTTAATATTTACCCTAAATCCATGCAGACAGACAAATGGCAAAAAAATTCTGGTGCTGCTGATATGACAGGAAGTTACACTGAGCAAGAAAAATTGTATTTAGATGTGAAAACGAAGAACTATTGTGTTGGACTTGGCACTCAGCAGGCATGCAATGGATATGGATATACACATTTGCAAATCCATGATGTTTAACTATATATATATATATATATATATATATATACACACACACTTTTTGAGGTGTTTTGAAGTGAATATTTTATTGATTGCTATCTTATTTCATGTCTGTTCTTTTATTATTTAACATTTTCAAATGGCCTTAAATCTAGCAGTAAAGGCAAGGACAAAAATCAAAAAGCATTGATGTTCAGCAGAAAAAAATAAATTTCATGACTTTCACAATCAGCGCTGGGACTGCTGAGTATTTTCTGCATGGAATTTATTCATTTTCTAATTATTTTTTTGTCAAGATTTAATCTCTGTATGCACATGCATGACATTTACAGATGGACGACACAGTTCATCTATAGAATAAGATCAATCATAAAAAAAGGCTTTGAGCAGGTGAAACCTGAGGGTCTTGGCAAAGATTATTCTGCTTTGAATCCTTCAGACTGGCACTAGAGATTCACAAACAAAGAACTGTACCAAATAACAGAATCCACATCACTTGAGGACTATCAACAGCAACAACAACTAAAATGGATAGCACATGTAACTTGTAGAGAAAATAATGGCATAATCAAGATGCTGATATTCTATACAACTTCAAACAAATAGTTAGGAAGGAAACCCCCATAAATAATGGAAAAGTGTGTTAACAGTTGCTAGACATGAGAAACCTATTTTCCTGAAAAAATTGTTTTAAGAGAAAGATTTTATAAATTTCAACTGAAAGCAGTACTGGCAGGTTTGTCAATGAATGCCAAATGTTTCCTTATAGGGAAAAAGGCTAATATTATCATTACCAGGATAAGGAGTTATCTTTTCTCATTTCCCTTATTTAAAATATCTTATCAAAATTGAAAAGATTTCACAAGGATTTGTCAGGGTTCAAACAAAAAAAAACACCAAGTTAAAATATACACAGTATTTTTAATATCTTGTTCATACTTTAGACTTTCACATAAAAAAGAAACCTTAAAAAAGGTTATTACATTTTATAATATGATGAGTTACAAAAAAAATTGGTTTTGATCTCAATAACTCAATTTAAACATTCCCTTGCAAAAAGTGCCTTCCAAAAGCTAAGCAAAGTATTAAGAAACAAGAAGATTTTGTTATAAACAAAGAAAAATGTGCTGAACTGCTATTTAATATCAATTTTTCTATATGTCTGTGAATGCTGGACAATTTCCTCCCTGATGAAGAAGAGACTTGATGCATACCAAAATAATTGTGATAATCATTCTACTGTTGTTTAAAAAAATCTTAGGTTATTCCACATAGTGAATGCTGGACAATTTCCTTACAGATAAAGAGAAAACTTGATGCATACCCAAATAATTGTGAAAATCATTCTACTGCTATTTAAAAAATCTTAAAGTATTCTATGTAATAAATGCTGAACAAATTCCTTACAGATGAAGAGGAAACTTGATGCATACCCAGATCCTTGTGCAACTTGATCGGCTGTTATTCTTGTAATAGGAAGGTGATTTCCCTTCCAACAGGATGAAGCATGCTCACATACTTCCCAGAGGCAAAGCACTTTATTAAGAGACAGCAAAAATTAATTAGAAAGAAAGTGTTCAACTGTCATCAATCCTCATCTATAGCAGTGTATGCTAGACAATTTCCTCACAGATGATGATGAGACCTGAGGCTACTGACATGTCCTTCTACAGACAGATACTAAGAATACCATAGACAGAACATGTGAATAGTATGGAAGTTTTAAAGAAACTAGGAAGAAAAAGGATATTTTTGTTTAGAATCAGAAAGAGATACATAATGAGGCAGGAGTGTTTGGAGAACTTGACCCTCACAGGATATTTCGAATGCAAGTGGGACAGAAAGAAACAGAAAGTGACCTACTTAACTAGCTTGCATACATGGATGGCAGAACAGGGACTAGGAGGGATATTACAAAAAAATATCTACTGAAGCTAAAAAGGATAGGAAGTTGTTAAGAGCCATGATCACCTATGTCCTGAAGGTTCATAAAAGAAGTATATTTTATATAAATTTATATGATAAGATGACTGACATGAAATATTTGAATAATGTAAGATGGGATGTGTGAAAACCAGTAGTATGTTTAAAATTTTATTCTTGTTAACATTTCATTCAGTAAGAACATCATCAGAACAGTTGAAAAACTAAAGAAAAATCATTACTTTGCAACTTATTGGGTTGGAAATAAAGTTCCTGCATGACTTTGTATATCATTGTTAATAAAAGTTGTGCAGGAACTTTTGTTTTCAACCCAATGAAAATGCAGTGGTCCATTTGAAATTTTTTTGAAAATTTAACAATTAATAAAACTGAAAATAGATAGTGAATAAATCAATGGGATTTATAGATAGGAAAATGTTAAAATGCTAAATATAGTGATAGCAGAAAATAAAAAAATAAATAATTTGTGCATATCTAAAAAAAATAGTGAATTTAAAATATATATTTTGTAATAAAATTCAGTTACACTGAGTGAACTTTGTTGTCTTTCCCATTTAAATAATAAGGAATGCACACAAACCAAAAAAAATACCCACTTTTTACTGCCTGCAAGATCCACTTTCTTGGCTCACTTTATCATCTTTGCTTGACATATACAAAAGGAAAAACTTCTTTTTGTTGGAAAAAATATTCATAAAATAAGATAGATATTGTATTCCCTGTAAAACTATACCTTTATCAGATGATGTTTGTTCTTCTTACTCCTGTATTATATAAAAAAAAAAAAAGGTTCAGTTTGTACCAAGATAGGTTTTTTCACCCAGTCTTTGTCATAAATTAAAATCTCGAAACTGGCAATTTTATGATTGTATTTTACAAATGAACAACCCTGAAATAATGTTTTAAGATAAAAATTCTGCTTCATTCATAAATGCTAGACGTCATATTGTGATGCTACAGAGACCATGCTACTGTTATTTTTATGTAAATACATTTTGTAGAAATACGAAGAATAAATTTATCGCTTTTCTTTATTTAGACGAATCTCACAATTCTTTGAAAATCTTCATAATGAATAAATTAATGTCATCAATGTTTTCTGATGTTTTGAGTATTTTAGTCAAATAACTGTCTTTATCTTTGTTGTTTTGGACACAGCATTTTGGCTGATACATTCTTCAGCCTTACTCAGTTGTACTCAGTCCTTAAAAGTCAAAAAATAAATATATAAAAATAAGTACTAAAAGAATTCTAAAGACTGGATACAACATCCCTTCCCAGAGGAATTGGTCAAATAGAAAAACATAAAGATAGTTTTCTGAATAATCATTGGAACCATATCATCATGGTGATAGCCATTTCTACAATCTAGTGAGAAATTTCAATTGTGCTTTTTTTTGTTTGTTTATTTTTCCAAATTTTTAATAATATCAATCAGAGCTTGGTGATGGGGAGTATGATGTTGAAAGATCTGAAAACCCTGATGAACCAAATCAATTTACATCACTGACGACTCCCTCCAGCATATATTCAAAAAAAAAAATAATGTCTACATGTTCAATTCAAAACAATGTTATTTAAAGGCGTTATATTGGTACAAAAGTTCCCATCATCCAACGTCAATTGTTGTCTTTCATTTACAAACTTTAAAAAAATCATTCAGAAGTTAGGAGAATGGATTCAACATAAATAAATGGAAATAAAAATTGGTTCACATTTCAACACTTGTCTTTGTTTCCTTTTTGATTGACATAGAAAATTTCTATATTTTACATTCATAGCATTAAATATAATACCGTTGGAAATTTCTTAGTTGAAATTTTGTCAATAATTATTCATTTTTTAACTAGTATTTCCCTCATCATAACTTCTGTTACTTTTAATTACAGCTTCCAGATTATCAGTTTATGATCGTTAAGAAGCACATATCAGAAATAAAGAATAAATTACCATAATTCCCCATGTATAATACACCTTCATCCATGATACAGACCCATAAAATTGTGCTGAAAGTGTGGGAAAATGTTTCTACTCATGCATAATACGCACCCCTTGTTTGGTAATCAAACCCTATAAATTGTACCTCTCCAATTTCATTATGGCCAGCATTTCCTACTCTTATTTAAAAAAAATAATTTTAAGCATAGAATAATAATATTCTAATTTAGTTTTATGATAATTCTTATTTTATCTTACATTTGTAAGTATTTTTAGCTACATATGATCGTATTTGATATCCTTATGGTGCTGTAGTCACCAAATGTTAGTGTCAAATTGTTGTATGTTTGTGGTGAGTAGTCATTTTGCAACTGAAACTGACCTATGAAACAGCAATTTTTTTTAAAGATTGTTTTGTAGCTGTGCATAATACGCACCCCTAATTTTGCTTATTTTTTAGAAAAAAAAAATGCATATTATACCTGGGGAATTACAGTACTTACTGGAAAATCCTTAATGTATTCATCAACTCAAAACCAATATTGTTTATTTATCATGAAATACCCAATTTAGCCACATGCTGGCATAAGGTTCTGAAAAGACAAAAATGTTTTTATGGCAGTCATGCATTTATACAAATGAGTTTATCATAAATGCCAAAAGCTTTTGCATCCACATCTCATATGTTATTCTAAATTAAATGTTTATTAGAAAAGTTTTAAACAAAAATCAAAAGTATTGATTTTTTTTTTTTAACTAATGTTCACTGAATACAAGGTTCAAGAGCTAATCAATGATATTTTCTCATTAGCTTTGATCAGATACCTGAATTATTACTCTTTTTCTTATTTTTTTTTAAGGATGTGTGTAGTTTCTTCTGAGGATTGTTATAGCTGTATACATGGGTTTATTTACATGTGGACTAATGTCGTCATTGTCACAATACTTTGACCATTGCACTCTCCATCTTTTGTCAGGTGTCTTTCACTCCAGGTAACTTTCATGAAATTTTGAACGCCCTCAACTTTATTTAATTTATGGTTGAGTAGAGTGTCCTCAGTCCACTTTTAGGGCAATGTACTCTTCAATCTTTCTGAGGATGTCTTGAGATATCAGAGTTAAGGAAGAGATGTCAAAACTTAAGGAAAGAAAAGATATCAAATTTAACAAAGGAAGAGATTTATCAGATTTATGACTAAAAAGATATCTGAATGGTTGAAGCTAAATCCTGTTTCCCTTGGTCAGGTAATGCAGAAATTTACGTTGGACAGAGGTTGTCCTTTTTAAGTATTGGTGATTATTATTTTTGAAATTCCCCACAAAATTTATCAGATGTAAATGCCAGAGATTAGAACAGTCTACCTTGTAGATTAAATAATGAGATTCCTAAATATGATAAACACCCGGGGGTGGCTAAGAAGGTACGGAGGTCAGAACATTGGGAGAGAAACTAATATTGGTGGAATTTTATAGAAAATAACATTCATCTACTATAGATTGAATTAAAGAGATGGCAGGTGAATGTCTATACTGCAAGGAATGTTGCCAATAGTGTTTCATCTTTATTGTTAATGACAATACGAGCCAAGAAAACTGTTTCCCTAGATAAAACCTAAAATGACGACCAGGGTTTTTACACATTTATTGCCAGAAAATAAATGAAAATATTATTATTAAAATAAATAACAGCTTTCCTTCTCATTTCAGGTTACCTTCTGTTAATTCTATTGAGTTAAATGGCTATCACTAGTGGACAAACTTTTAACATCTGCAATACCATAAATTGAAAGATTACAAAGATTCAGGTTATATTAATCAACAGAGAAACTCCTCTAGACCCATAATTCCGAATTAAGAAGTCTGATGCTAAAAGATTAGATTATGATAATTATATGCTCCTGTCGGAAGCTGTGAAGTTACTATACAAACACATATGCATACACTGTTTTTTATATAACAGAGGTGGCAAAATTTGTTTAATATAAAAGCCACATGCAATAAACTTCAAATATTTGCAAGACAAAATTTACTTGCTTGTTTTTATTGTAACATACATTTTACTAAAAAACCTTATATAAATATATATATATATATATATATATATATATATATATATATATATATATGGAGCGATGTTTTGTAAACAAGCATTCTGAGTCCAAGGGCGATAACCAGAAATGGTAAAAATGCAACATGGTATTAAATGTTAGTCAACTCAAATGCATTTTAAAACATTGTTACTATACTCATAATAAATTTTGTTCAGTGTTGGTCAGTTGCTTTTGAGATAGAGTACAATGTTTTGTAAACAAACATTCTCAGTCCAAGGGATATTCATGTATGTAGTTTTTCTAAACAGTTTTTATTACTTTTGGTAATTACAAGTAGGCAGTGTAATGGTTGTTGATGTGGAAATTGGGATCAATAAGCCATGTTCAAATTCCACCTCTCTGTTGCATTTGCTTTTGCACAAATGCCATTGGGGAAAAGCATGAATTGATATATTCTCCCAGATATGGGTTAAATGACAGGGTAGCCTTGGATGGTTGTCAGTCTTGGAGAAGGGATACTCATATATAAAGACTATTGTAAAAATAACAAGAAACTATTCCACTATTTTTATATATATATATATATATATATATATATATATATATATATATATATATATATATATATATATATATAAAAAAAGCCATGGTTATTCACAGATCATAAAGAAAATGAATATGTGAGCCATGATCACCTATAACCTGTAAGGTAATGTTGTTAAAAAAAATCACATGATTTTAACTATATTGTATTTAATATGGTAATGAAGTATATTTAATATTTATATATTTAATATGGAATGTGAAAAATATGTTAATTTGCATTTCAGCAATATAAATTTACACTACTATAAATAAATAAATAATAATAATAACCTAATGCTCTACCAGGCATGACTCTCATGGCTTCTCATCTTTAATTGATTGGAAGTGTCAACATGTAGCCATTTTTTGGTGAATTAAGATGGGCTACAGTAAATATCACGTTATGTAACACAGATTTGCTTGTCAAGTGCCTGACCATAACCAGTTGGGTGTATCCCCTAGGGACTGACACACTGTGCATCTCTGTTCATGAGGAAGAGTACTGGGGAAGCATTATAGCTACTTGTTGAAAGGGTCTTTTTAAGATTGAAGGACAGAACAGCCAAGACAATTTGGCAATTATGTCTAGATATTTAGGAACCCCTTCAATTGGAGACCGTCTGAGTGGACTGGATTACTAGACCTGAAACTATTTCTGAGCCTCACCTACAATGGTTATGTGCTATTTCTTTCTGTGTCCTTAAATGGAATATGGCACAAGGTTGTGTTAAAAGAGGGGATCCTATAGTTACATTTGACTAGTAACAAAAATTGCTGTCTCTCTCTCAGCACTTCACATCTGGGATTCTCAGACATATTGGTGAGTTAGCTTACTGGAGCCAAATATATTTTAATTTACTTTTGCCTTGATTTAAGGATGAAAAATATGCATGCTAAATTTAAAGTCACAATTCAAAATGGTTTGGCTGTATTCAGTGAATAGACTGTTGTATGATGTCGGAATAGCACTTCACACCTGATCATCAAAAAAGCCAGGTGTACCAGGGTGTTGACTCAGGTGTCAGTCCTGGCTGCCAAATAGAGAAGCACCTGACTTCACAGCTGTATCTGGTTTTATAATCATGGGAAAGATTTTGTAATATAGTTATATAAACAAATACCCTAGGGGGTTAAGGCAGTCTCTCACATATTTAAGGTAGAGAATGTAAGGTCCATGTTTTGTACTAGGGCTTTACAAGCCAAAATAACTGTCGAAATACTAAGAGTGAATAAAATGCAAATTTAAATACAAAACATTCAAGTCTCATGTTATCAATTAACTGACATCCTTGCCTGCTTCATTACAAAACAAATTCTTCTTAATTATAATATATTCATGTAGGTCAAAGGTCTTTTGCAGATTTCACATTCATTTATATTAAACTTATTCTCATTTTGAATGCACAATAAATATTGTTATCTTTTATCATGAAATTTTATACTTAGCAAATATTTTTTTGCTTTTGTTAATTGCCTTCTTTCTTTTCTTTTTTTTCTTGTCAGGTTTGACCACAACCAGTGGCATTATCATCGTCTGTTCCAAAGCAGAATACACGACGCTATTGTGGGCGACATGGTTATGTCTGGCTGGCGCTCTGCTATTCTTTATTGGGGTTGGGATGACTTGGAAGTTCCCAAAACTGAACATTCGCTGGAGATCCGATCCCCATTTGGACAGTGAGGTCTCAAATGCTACACCACTGTCTACAATGTCCAGAGAGTTCAACGAGCCTCCACCGCCGTACCACGTGGCTGTCAGCCAAAATCCTGGTGTCTCCACTAGTCAGTCTACGAGTCGTAGCTATATGGAAATCTCAAAGCCTATTTATATATGACTAGTAAACAAGGAGATGAGAAAAAATCGAAAAATTCCATTGCCAAAATAACCTCTGTTTTTGAACATTTCATATTGCAAAAATGCCTTTAAAAAAATTAATAACATTCACAATGTTTTTCACATGTTGGAAAACAAATATCCACAACAAAAAATGAGACGATTTTTTTTTTTTTTTTTGTACTCATTGAAAATCTTCATGGATACTTTTACAACATCAGTTTACATGCAAAATTTTTTTCTTTTCTTTTTTTCCAAGACATCTATGATTAATAAAAATGTCAGATGTCTATGGCTTTTAAAAATGACAGTAAAAAAAAAAAAAGAGAGAGAGAG
>CAHIKZ030004276.1:1645000-1894302 GCA_903632075.3 Acanthosepion pharaonis
GTCCCAACTCTCCTGCATGACAACCATTTGTTAGAGATATTGGAATTGGTTCTTCTCTACTAGTTTGTCTTGTTATTTCATATTATTGTAAACTGAAAGTGCCAAAGGCCCAATATTATTTCTCAATTATATCTTTTGGAAATTCTATTGCTCAATTTAAAAACAAAACCGTTTTTTCCTGGTCACATATTTAGAGAATGCTTTTTAATTTTTCAAAATATTAATAATATCATCAAGTCAGTAGAAAAATGAATGTTAAAAAAAATAAATAAAAAAGCCATCTAAACTTTTTAAAAAAATGTAATTGTCTAGTATTCATGGCTTCTTTACAGGACTCTCAAGAGCATACACATTTAAAATAAACTACTTCCTCTTCCTATGATTAAGGGAGATAATTGGAAATTGCTTCAATTTGTCCATACTCTCTGCTCTTAAAATTTTATCTCTGTGATTCCTTGATATTTGCTCTTGTGGTCTTGTAATTATTAACGTTCATAGTAATTTTTTTTTTAAATTACTATATCTAAAATATGACTCCAAGTAAAAATGATTGAAAAAATTAAAATTATAAAGTTAATTTTTAAATAAACTGCCAAAAATCTTTTAATTTGCTATTATTATTATTATTTTTTCTTTTGAGAAGATCATTTTCCAGAATCCTTTGCTGTAATTTCAGAATGTATATTTTGTTGACTTTTTCTTTTTCTTTTTTCTTTGAGCCATTGTTTTGTTTGTTGTGTGCATTTATATGTACATAAGCATATTTGTATGTATGTCAGACATTATTTTCTTTGCTGTTTCAACACTCTAATTATTATTACATTTTTTTTTTTCAACTGAATTGGTTTAAAAACACTGAATTGATATCTTCTTGGGTCAATATTCAAAAAAAAAAAAAAATCGAAAAAAAAACATGCTCTCTTTAAATGTCCAGATGACCAGAAGTACAAAATTTGTTTTTAAAAAAACGGTATTACAAAATACATCAGTTTAAAAAAAAATGTTGGAAATTATTTCTTTGCCATGAATAAATACAACTCCACTTTTTTTCTGTTCCTATTGTTTTTTTTTTATTATTTTTTTAAGTTGAACTGAGAAAAATGGCCTTTTGCTTGCCTGATGACTTGGTTGAATTTGAATTTTCTTTTTCTATGTTTTCAACGAACATGATTCCAAACAAATCCTATTACTGAGTCACCCTGTATTGTCCTGTCTTGTGCTGTTTTTTGACTGCTTTTGTTCATCCTTTATTTTTTATGAATACAGCCAAGTTCATTTTCAGTAATGTAATACATTTATATACATAATACATACAATGATTTATTTTTTATTATATATTATAAAAAATGTTAGGTGTATTAATTATTATTTAATTCTTTTCAATTTACTCTGCATCTCTCTCTCTCTCTCATTTTTCATTTTCAATCTAATCAACAAATGAATTTAAACAAATAAGAATGATAAAGATTGAAACCTTTTAAATAAAAAAAAAAAAACATTGCAAGAAATAAACCTCTGAAAGTTTTCCAAAACAATTTTCTTTGTTTATAAGTATCCACTCTCAAAGTGTTACCATTATTGATGTGACACATTCAAAATATATACAGGGTCTCGATGAAAAGTATTCAGCTATTTTGAATACCTTAAAATTGGTTGCATAAACCTGATGTAACTTGATATCTAATCCAAGGAGATCTTATTGTGCATGTATAAACATGCACTTTCCTGTGGGGTTATTCAATCAGTAGTTAGTTTGTGAGCCATGTCTGCTACATTTCAGATTTAACTCCCTCTGACCTCTGACTATTGCTGTTGAAAGGGAGAAGATTTAGGCCGTGGTGGACACAATAAGGCAGTTGATTGTAATCCTAAAAGCAGATCTTTGTTTTGAAAGGTAGAAAGGAGACTTGAATAAGTGTGTGAAATCCATCCTAACAGGAATACTTTGAAGAGGACTATGTCGCCACTGTCCTCGGTTGGCTAATGTACATATTAAATAGCTGGATGATTTCCAGATAGACCTTGTATATAAGATATAAATTGTGAACATTGAAGACCATTTAAAAAACTGACTTTGGTGTATTTCCAACTATGAGCAGGTGAAAATGATTACTATTTTGAGTTAAAAACCCTTGTATTGATTATATTGTGTGTTGAAACATCTGTGCAAGACTTCTAACCAAATTGTCTCTATTAAGACAAACATTATTTGTAACCAATCTCATGGTTGAAGTACCTGTATATTTCCATCCAGCACTAATAGTCAGAGCTCAAGCCTAAGTAAAAAAAAAAAAAAAGTCAGGATTTCAGATGCAGATTTTCTAAGCAAGCAGGCTCTCGCACTTGAAAGATCCATGCAACACAATCTTCCCATTACTTTCTCTGAGGTATTGAGCCTTACAAAGTTCAATAAACATTTCTCTTAAATCAGAATCAATCTAAGTCAAAAAAGAAATTCTACTTAACATAAATAGATACGTGTTTTGAGTGATTTCTCCAGTTCGATAATCCTGTGATGATAACTGAGGTAGTAATTGTAATGATTTTCCTTGACGCCAGTGGGTAGTGTTCAAGCCCAGGACATGAAATGCTGACTTTTTTAACAGTTAGGCCCTCCCCACAAACGAAATTGAAACATTTTTCAGTGTTCCAACTTCTCAAGTGGAAAGAAAATTATAAAAAAAATTTTTTTTAAATAAAAAAGAAAGAAATACAAATTTAAAAAAAAAATTCTTTCAATTTGAAAATACTGCTTACCATTCCTTTCGCCAAATTCCAGAAAAGTGCTGAAAAAAAAAAACAAAAAAAATCTCCTCGATGTTGTCAATTAAATGCCATTATGGTTTTGTTTCATTTTTGTCTTTTTTTCTTTCTTTTTTTGTGACGTTCACATTTTTCTGGGTTTCTTGGTGATATTTTTAAATTGCTGAGGTTACCTGGCATTTTGATCTTTTTCATTCCTTTTCTACAGTATCCCTACATTTTTATTTTTCACTTCTTCCTTTCATAAATCACAATCTGCCTTGAGAAATTTACTCTTAAAAACAAGCCATTCATAATTATTTAAAAGACAAAAATATAGCATCATTTATTTTTATCTTTTGCAGTTAAAGAGCTTCAAACATGAAATTATATTTGCCTAAGAAATCAAAATATTCTGCTTTTATTTTCTTGAAGTTCCAAGATTAAATGTTTTTCTTCTACAAACTGTTGTCTTTATACTTGTTGTTACACACTATTTTGGATAGTATGTCTAAAGGCCTGATTCAATGCACAACAGAAGCCCAAAGAATGCACAAGCCTAAATTTGTGTTAAAAACAACAAAGATAAAGAAAATAGTTTGAATAATATCTAGAATAATTTATGCTTTCATGTTAGTTTTTTTTAACTGAAACATGAAATACTTAACATTTAATGAAGATAGAAAACTTATTTAAAATGCAGAAAAAAAATAAGAGAGAAATCTTTCCTCTAAAATAAACAGGGTTTCAAATCACAACCAAGACATACCTGCATTTCAAGTTATTTTAATAAATAATTTTGTTGAATTGGAATCAATATGAATGTTATCTCTTGTCTTTGAATTATTAAAAGCAGGCTTATTATACAGGGTATGGCAGTAATACTTCTCACATAACGATAAGACATCAGCTATGTTATATTCCGTGCTAATAGGAATATATACTTGAACACGGTGGATAAAATAATTAAAGGTTTATTGTAAAAACCAGTACAATAAGAATAAAGATAACAGTTATGCACAAAGTCGTTGCAAGTCAATCCAGTAGTGAGTGCTACTATTGGAAGGTGGGTAGTTCTCACGTAAGTCTGAGTCATACTCAACAGATCCCAGCTAGACAATATTTACTAACCACGAGGGTAGATGTGACACAAGGCAAGGTTAACATGGGTCATCTGAGCCCATAGGCTTGGCCAAAAATTCTCTCTAGAACCCACATAAACAGGTTTGAGTCTGTCTACCTCCCCAGATGAGACTCTGCCCTTTGGCATAGCCTCATCTGGGTTCCTCTCTGCCTGAAGGCAGAGAGTTTGACAGCACAGCTGGAACAGATGCCAGGTAGTATATTTAGCTACCCCCCCACAAGGGCTGCATGTGGCACAAGGCCAGTTTAGTGTGGATTCTCTGAGCCAGTAGGCTCGGCCAAAAATATTCCCTTTTGAACCCGTATAAACGGGTTCAGGGTCAGTCTACCTCCCTTGACGAGACTCTGCTCTTCAGTGGAGCCTCGTCCAGGTTCCTCTCTGACCAAAGGCAGAGAGTTCGACTGTTTAGCTGGAACAGATGCCAACTAGTCTCTGTAGTCCATTGACTTACAGATACTTATAGGCAGTTACTACCTATTGTGTAGTCACTCATGGGGGTGACAGGTTATTCAATTACATCAAGCTAGATGGAGATACCATTGACAGTATGATAACTTTATGTGGGAGGTATTTCTACCGCACATTATATAACAAAATAAATTTCTTTTTGTAAGACTGATTTTTTTTTTTGACATAATCATAAAAAAAATATCCATTTTATTTCCCTTGAATCCTCCATCATCTGTGGTTTTACTTATTAATTCAATAAAATCATCCATGCAACTGAATGAATTCATATACAACCTCAGCAGAAAAAAAGAATTTCACCAAGATGGAAGGCAGTTTAAAAACTTTATTTTTCTTTTTAAGCATACCTAACCCCTAAACCCTTTTGTTGTGTGTCTTAACTCAAGGCCAAATATTTTAAAAAAAAAAAAAAAAAATTTTTTTTTTTAAAAATAAATTTTATCAACTTGGACTTTCATAAAAAAAAGTTTTTAAAATAATATTTTTAATAGACAATTATGTAAAGAAATTGTAAATCAGTCAATGAATGTTTTTGGTTTGATTTCTAAAAGTGAATAAATTTAAGGAAACTTTTAAAATATGTGATATAAATAATGTAAGAGAATTGGTAAAGGCTTTTTTTTTACAGACCAACTGGACTAAAGGTACATTAATGGATATAAAATGGTGACTGTACATAGAAACATGATAACTGATTACACAGATGTTCTGACTACACTTGGTATAGATGAGCTTGGATAAACAGATAGACAAATTATATAAAATTGTGTGTGTATAAAAATTCAGATATAACTAAAAAATATATCTATAAAAAGACAATATTAATAAAGACAAAAAGAAAACTTTTCTTAGCCAACTTGTTTCATCCTCTGATGGGCTTTATCAAGGCAAATGTAAGGATTTTATTTTCCAACAATTGTTTATACACAGAAATAAAAATGTCAGTTTTTCAGAATTTTTAAAATTAAAATCTCATGAATATACTTTAGGAAAGTGAAAGTCAAGGTAAATTATTGGAGGATGCTAAGTGATATAAAGCCAACATGACTATAAAAATTTAAGAGAAATCGGTTAAATTCAAAATTTTCTATTATTTAAAATATATAATATATAGTTTGATTTCTCAAACTAAAATAATATGAATAATAATTAAATTAGACAAAATTTATTCATGAGTGTTCTTAATTTTAAATAATTAACATTTTTACTTCTGTGTATAAACATTTGTTGCAAAATAAAATTAAATTTCTTACATTTGCCTTGATAAAGTCCATCAGAGGACAAAACATCTCACCTGATATGTTTTCCTTTTGTCTTTAGTCTCACACACACACACACACACACACATATATAAATATAAAAGTGAACATTGAAGTCAACACTCAGAAGCAACAGACTGTTTCATGCTAAATGCAATCATCAGGCCTGATGATTGTGTTTAGCATGATTGAAGTCAACACTCTGTCACCTCTGAGTGTTGACTTCAATGTTCACTTTTATATTTACATACACTCTATCTCTGATATTGAGCACTTTATCCAATAAATATAGCAAACTATATATATATAAATATATATTAAACTATATTTCTTCATATCTATATATATATATAAAATAAAAATCTGTCTATATTTCTGTGATGAGGTAGTGTCATTATTTATATTTTTCGGGCTGTTGTTCTCATATTCATGATGTTTCAGCTGTTGTGCACTATGAGCTTCTTCAGGTATTGGAATTTCAAACTGAACCCTTTATTTTGTCCAAGGAGTAGATTGTTCTAGTTCCACGTGTCATGCCTCTTCTGGATATCTCAGTATCAGTTATCTACCCTGGTGGATGAAATAAAGGGTTCAGTTCAAAATTAAAATCACTTGAAGAAAGCCAGAGTGCACAATGGCCAAAACATTGTGAATATGGCAACAAAGATGAAGACAACAGTCTGAATAATATAAATTTTAAAATAAAAATTTCAAAAACTTATCTTTCCAACTTTGTTTTGATAGTTCATCCATCTATCTAACCCCCTGATAAGTGGGTATCATCTGTGAAACTTGAAGTTGGGAAGATAAATTTTCTAACTTTTTATTTCAGTTGTTTACTTCCAAAGACAGCTTTGCCTAGAAATACACTAGTTGACTTTTTTCTTTTTCTGAAACACAACCTTTGTTATATATATATATATATATATATAATGAAAATATTTGCACTAATAAATGATGCAGGAGAAACCTAATACTGAAACAGCTGAAAAATTTTGTTCCCTTTCCAAGAACTGGTTCCAGATTTTCATTAGATTTATTTTGTACCACTTCCACTTTTGCTAAGAGTGTTATTTTTATTCCTTTTTTTTTTCCTTTCTTTTCATTCACTTGTCTCTTCTTTGGTTTATTTGCTGAAATTTTCCTTCACAAAAACAGAAAATTATGTAATTTTCAAAACAATCATTTTTTGGCCCTTTTTAAGTAAAACCCATGTACATCAATTTTCAAAATTCCTAGATATTTTTTATGAATCTATAAACTGATAAGAGTAATAAGAGAAAGTGAAAAAATATATTAACTTTTGATATTATTATTTTACCTTAATTAAAAGATTTTCTAATTAAATAATGGCTTAATTTTGGGTTTTGGATGTTACAATTCAGAGCTGAACTTTTGGGAACTGGAATTCAATTTATATTCTTCAAAGTCTTCAGCTCTTAACTAATAATCAATAGTATTTTTCATAAAGTCAAGTAAGGTGGGTGAGTAACAGAAGTTAATAATTTCCTTCATTTGTGAATAGGTTCTAAAAGTTTCATTAAAATCTGACAATTATTTGATTTTTGTAAGAATTTCTAAATCAATGTGTTGTTTTTCACATGACAAAAGGCAGTAAAAACACTAATGGTATATTTTAGGTAAACCACGAATGTAAAAAAAACTAGATTTTTAACCAAAATTTCAAATGTGCTAGAAAGGATGAAAAAATTTAATAAAATAATCAAAAAATACTTTAGTCTTTCCACTTGATAACATAAACATTTTGATGATAAAACTTTGTTTTTATTAAGTTCAGGGCTTTTTTTTTTTTATTGTGTTATGCTGTTTTTTCGGTGAATTAGTGGAGATACCTAGTCAAACGTAACATGTCAATGCATCATTTGTTCTCTCAACACCACATTTGTTTTTGTGAGTTATATTACTAAAAGCAGTATTGTTTTTATTTTCTTACATAATATTTTGTCAGGACTGGATTAAGGTAATGCAGGGCTTGGGCTGTATGCTACAAAAGAGACCTAAACTATAAAATACACACAAATATTGAATCATAAAATATTTAATTGCCTAGTGATAGAGCTTATAAAACAGGTAAATATAACAAATGATTCTAACAAGATATTTGAGTTGATTTAACAATATCATAAATAATTAAAGAAGCGGCTCCCTTGACATCTAAACCTTGTCAGATTTCACATGACAGTTTGAAAGTATCTGATACAATATCGATTTGTCATGGAAGTAGCTTCCTGATAATATCGACATTAGGGAGACAATTCCAGCATGTTGAGAATCACCTGAAAAACCATTGGTTGACCCAAGCCTTGTGAGTGAAAGTGGGTAGACTGAACTGTTTGAAAGTTGTTAATGTCACAAGTCATTGTGACCAATATTTTGAGTGGATTCCTTTGTTCAAACTGTTGATCACACCAAATTATACACTCCAAGAAATGTCACTCGGCAGAGTTGCTGTATAAACTACAGGTTGGTTCTGTGGGTGTTTAGGAAATACAAATGTACCTGAGAATGTATCTGTAACAGGTAGCCACTCTAGCAGACAGACAATATTGTGTATTGTCAACCCATGGACATTTGAGTAAAACACCAAGCAAGCCACCTGTTGCCATAATAAATTTACCTATTATTATTTATTTCCTCTTAGTTCTGTTAGTTGCTTTATTTCCAATCTGGGCTGCTTTTTCCTCACCATGTTGATGGACTGAAAAAAAATACAAAGCCAAGAATTAAAGTGAGAGAAAATTTTAGTCAAAACTTGATAATAGTAAGTCATAACCTTCTTCCCTTTTGCTGATTTCTCAACTATTACACTTTCTCCTACAAGGGATGGGGGGTGGTATGCTGATTTGATCCCTAGTGGAGAGCACATTTTCTTTATTAAGATTTCTTGAATACCCAGACTGACAGACATAGTTACATACTGTTTAAAGTAAAAATAAAAACGGAGCATTTATTTCCAATCCACTATAATATCATTTGAAGTAATAAATATGTTGGATTAAAAATAAATCCATTGATTCTTTAGAAATGCTTTGTTTACATTTCAATATGAAACTGAGCAGAAAAAGAGAAAAAATATCTGAATGAGGAAATGTGCTTTCCCTTAAAGGAAAATAGAGCCTTGCTAAACTGTGATGCTCTCTGTAACCGAATGGTAAAGTACACCAGATCAAATGGTCATTTCACTTACAAAGGGAGATGTAGGTTCAATCTCTACTGGAGAGCACATATTCTTTTTCAAATACACAAGCATATAGATGTAATATACACTGTTTAAAATTAAAATGGAGCATCTATTTCAAATACGAGTATCCAGTATAATAATATTTGAAGTCATAAAAATGTTGGATAAAAAATAAATCTATTCATTAATTCCTCTTCTGTTGATTTCATTTTAATTTTCTTAATTGGTTTCTGGCAATTTTCTGCTTATTATCATAAGTTGGAAATAAAGTTGCTAGCTTTGGTCAACATTTTACAGTTTTTAATTAACTATTTGCCATGGTTGATGTGAAACTACTGTATAAATTTTCTAATCTCAACCAACTACTTCAAAATTTATCCTGATATTCTGGATTCTTATCAAAAACTAAATAAATTGATTATTTTAGCTTAATTTTTTTAAGTGACAATCTAATATTGATCGATTGATTCATTCATATTCTATGGCTTAAAAACCCTTTACAGGTTATTTAAAGTCAGAAAATATTTTTAGATTTTAAGAATATACTTTTTTTTTTAGATAATGGTTTAGTGATACAAGACTTACTAATTAACCCTTAGCTGGGGGATGAGAAGAGGTGGATTCATAGCTTTCCCAAGGATATTTGTGTATAAGTGAATATAACGAACCCAATGGCAATTGGAACTCGGCTCTCTAGTTAAAAATTCCAAGCTATTATCCATTACACCACCTGCACATCCAAGCTTAAGGCACCTGATATTTCCAAGCAGTCACCCATCGAGGTACTGACCAGGCTCAACATTGCTTAACTTCAGTAATTGTACATGACACAGGGTTTCAAAATGATATGGGCGTAAGCTGACAATATAATTAAATAGATGAATATCTGTTAATCTGTGCAAAACCACTTAAATCCCCCGAAAAATTACATGTTGACATTGTTAATAAAAATTTTGGTTAGCTATATTTTCAGCTATTAACAAAGAAAAAAGCTTTAAATTATGTTTAATTTATTTAACATTTTCTTAAAAAATGTAAATTTTTTTTTCTATGGATATATATATTATCTATCTATCAAAAATATCTGAACAATTATGATTTACTTTATTGCATTCATAACCGAATTACAGTTATTTTCATATTTTAAATTAAAAGCGTCCTGGGTAAGACAATAAATTACATCAGACAGCAAGGCCTCTGATCAGGTTTTGAGAAGCATGAAACCACATCTTAATTGCTGGTGTTCCCAGGTACACCCTCACTGACCCAGGGGTGGTAGCACCTGTTAGGGTCCCAGCTATGGGCAAATAGTTAACCCCTCAAAAGGGGTCAAAACACTATGGAAGTATAAAAATAGGTTTTAATACCAGCAATATATTTTTGGAAAAAATTATTACTAGCATTGCATTTTTGAAAAAAAAAATGGGAAAAAAAATCATTACCAACAATATAAATCTCATTGGCATTAAATAATCCATTGAGGTTGATATACCATAAGACAAAAATTAAATTAAAATATAAAAAAAAAAAGAATCTTATTTCAAAGAGCAAAATGGAAGAATAATATAAATCTAGGGATATAAGAAAGATTTTAGTCAATTAAAATCTACATTAACAATACATAATTCATGTTAACCAGTTAGAAATGTGAATTTTATTTTTAATTGCCTTGTTATAGAAATTAGATTCTAACTAATTTCGACTATTTTTATCTATTTCACTTAGACGATCATGTCTCTTTTTCATTCATGATTGACTTGGCAGAAGAATTCTTGCAGTAGACTACCATTACTTTCTGTGATAGATTGATCCTATAGCCATAGTTGGCAAACAATCTGTCCTGATATTTAATGCATAGCTGGAGGAGAAGAGATGGAGTCATACCTTTCTCAAGAGTATTTGCATGTAAGTGAATGTAACAAACTCAACTCTCTAATTCCTCATCTCAAGTCATTATCCATTACACTCCCCCACATATCTGAGCTTACAGTACCTCGTATTCCCAAGCAGTCACCTATGTAGATAATGACCAGGCTTGATATTGCTTAATTTTGATGTTTGGATGAAAACCAGTGTTTCTACATGATATAGCTGTAAGCTTTATTTAGTAGACATAGGCTTTAAAATCAAATAGCCTGATTCCATATTAATCATAGAGAATTCTTTGGGTAATTTGCATTCACTTTTTATTAAAACACTATTTCCCAGATATAATTGTAACCATGAAAGTTCTGGTGATATACAAGTGCATTGGGTGTGTTGTTATCTTATTAAATTAATGCTGAAACATTGTGAGTTACTTATATCCACAAAGACTGATTTGAAATGAGTTAAAATCTAGTTTCTGTGATGATACATTTTAAAGTAAAACTCAAGCATTCAACCAAATTGCATGAATCCCATTTCATCTCATAAATATGTTATGTTCTTATGATGATGCCAGACCATTAGTAAAAATTGTCTTATATATTTATTACCATTCCATCAGATCCTCACCCAACTTTACTCCCCTACCCATGCAAACAATATGATTATTTATCTATTTCATATTGGATAATATTTAGCAAATAATAAATAAATATGTTACAGCAACTCGAGGCAATGTTTGGCATGACTCCAAGATAAAATAATTTTATTATTCTTTTCATTTTTAAATTCCTTTTTCACCTGGTATTTATTATACCAGGTGAAAAAGGAATTTAGAAATGAAAAGAATAATAAAATTCCTTTGTTACAGTCGAATGATCCTTGCTTAGTA
Source organism: Acanthosepion pharaonis (assembly GCA_903632075.3). Classification (NCBI taxonomy): domain Eukaryota; kingdom Metazoa; phylum Mollusca; class Cephalopoda; order Sepiida; family Sepiidae; genus Acanthosepion; species Acanthosepion pharaonis. The sequence goes on from CAHIKZ030004276.1 coordinate 1,656,574, forward strand.
GTATTCAACATTTCAATTTATCTGTGAAGCTTACATAGGTATTCAAATGACAAAACGGAAAAAGCGTCTATATCATGTGTTTTGTTACTAGAGAGTAATTCTTTAGACTAATTATGCTTTTATGAATAGACTCGGTATGTGTGTGTGTATATATATATAAATATAAATATATATATATATAACAAAGATAGTGTAAAGACAGAAATACTGAAATAGTATGAGATAGTGGAAATGTGAAAGAAAGGACGTTTAAGGCAATCTTTGCAATAAAGTGCTAGATATCAGAGATAGAGTATTAATAGGATTAATACAAATGTAAAATTTGTCACTTAGCTCATTGATCTAAGTGACAAATTTTATATTTGTATTAATCCTATATATATATATATATAATGTATTATATATATTTGTGTATCAAGAACAGTATTGGGGAAATTGTATGGCAAAGTGGATAAAGTTTACTTGTGTATTTTGTCCCTTTATGACTTCATCATAACAATTTAGTCTGATGCAGTCTTGAAGGATGAAATGCGTCACAAGTAAACTTTTCCACTTTGTCATACAATTTCCCCATATACATATCCATATATATTATATTTAAGCTCTATTGACTGTGACATTGGGCCCTAAGTTTATTTTATATTCTAAGCTTTAGCTTATATAGTTACGATGTGTGTGTGTGTGTATATATATATATATATATATATATCTAGGCAAAATGAGAACAAATAGAGTATAATTCCACTGTCTGTAACATTTATTTTAAAAGAGGGTTTAATACAGAGTAGAGCTAAATAAATAATTATATATATATATATATATAATTAATACAACAAATTCCAGTTACAATTTTACATTGTGAAATGATGACCATATAAGGACTCTTCACTTTAAATTCAATTAAAATTTTCTTTGTTTTAAATTTAACATCTGTTGTATTTAGATGTATAAACTATCTGACTTCATTCAGTTTTATTTTTTAATATCTCTCTCCCCTTGTAATGACGGTAGTTTTATTAGATATGATATTGGATGCAAAGTTACGATGGAAGATTCCGAAATTAATAGTCTTTCTATTACATTTTCACTTTACTCTTTCTCTGTTAATTATATAACCGTATATATTTATACAAGAATATATTTGATAATATCAATCAGCTAAGTGATAAACCTATTACAATAATTATTGAATGACAAAGTGGAAAAATTCAGTGTAACATGTTTCATCCTTCAGAAGGACTTTATTGGATTAACGTAAAATTTTTATAATTAGAAAAAAAAAATTCTTTCATTTTTAAGTTTCAAAACTCAATTTTTTTTTTATTGAAATTGTTTAATCAGTACTTTCTCTTGGTACATAATTATAATCGATGCCCACATTTATATCTCTCCCTCTTCCTACACATACAATTCCATCAATAAAAACATTATATTAGTCTGACGTAGTCCTTCTAGAGGATGATATATGTTACGCAGTATTTTCCCACTTCGTCACTCACTTGTCTAAGTTTGTTCTAATATTTAGAAATTTATGCATCATATTCTTCCATTAATTTTTGTTTTTTTACAATAATGTCCACCCTGTACAATGCTCAAGATGCACTCCAGGTAGAGGTGCAGTTTGTGGTGAAGATAACATTTAACCCTAGACTTGAACAGGTTAATAATTGTATACTAACACACATACAATTGTTTCATTTGAAATATCTTTGTTTTCATAAATGTTCTTTTCAAATTTGAAATTCTTACAATTTTTCTTCCATTCAAAAAAGACCATTAGCGAATAGAGAAGCATTCCATCTTGAAAAAGTTTTAAATAAGAAAACAATTCAAATTAAGTCTGATGTCATTTTGAAAAGTCAGAACTGGATCAGCTGAAATACAGTAAAATCCCTAACAACCGGACTAAGAAGGCCTTCCAGATATAAAGAATTGGTTACCAAGTCCGGATATGAGGGGTTATATATAGATTAAAAGAACTAAAATCATATTTAACATTTATTTTCAATGTTTTATAGTAAACAAAATAAGCTAATGGTAAGTGGGATATAACATAACTGATTTTAAGGAAAAAGAAATAAATTATTTAATGTTAATGATAATTCATTAAATTAAGTATACCACATATGCAAAACAAATAATGTTACAAGGATTTTTTTAATTGCTGTTGCATGATGATTCTTTCTCTTCTAATGTCATTGTCAACTTTTTCCACATTTCGTTTTGCTCTCCTTGAAATTTTTAAATGAAAGACACTTTTTAACTCTGTGTATGTTATTGCAATTGTCATAGCTGAATGCTGGCTTTCTTTCCCTAAAACTGACAACCTTTTCAATAGCCTTTTCTATTTCAGTTCAGGTTTCATTACAATCATGTTTTTATTTCCTTGTTCATTGTGACAGTGTAAATGCTGGAGAATAGTTTCTTTGGAAGTTTTTTATATCATACAATGTTGATTTTCCTATGTTGAACTCAGCCATTAGTTACAATGAACTTTCACCAGCTTCTAGTCTGTTTAAAATTTCCACTTTTTACAATAACTCCAAAGTTGTTTTTTCCTCTTATTCCCATCATCTTTGGTACCAATACAAGCCATTAGGGTGAAATAAGCATAAGCAATTATACAAAGTAAATTTCCTGAAAAACAAATTTCAAAATAGTTACAGATCACCCAAATAGTTCAAACATACACATGAAAGTCATGTCCAGATTTGAGGGATTCTTCTGTATTGTGTTATCAATATAAGCAATATAAAGAATGAGTTAAGGACAATTTTTGGTAAAGCATCAAACAGTTCACTTTATAAAGGATTATTACATATTTAAAAAAAAAAAAACTGTGTTTATATTTGGCCTTGAGTTGAGTATGACTAAACACCAAAGATAGCATTATTTATTAATTACTGTGATGTTATGATTGAAACCTTTATTCCCTACCTGTATCATCAAATGAAAAAAAAAATTCCAAGTTCTCTTATTAAAGTCTTCCAACAGTCAGATTGGTTTTTCTTGCTTTTCTTTTCTGTTCTCAAAAGTTTTTTTTCTTTCCTTCAATGTTCTCTTCAATCTTTCTTAAAGCAAAGAAAAATAGAAAATGGCGGCTTTATCCTTAAAACAAAGAAAAATGGCAGCTTTATCCTTAAAGCAAAGAAAATGTCAGCTTTACAAGTTGTATATTTAAAAAATTTAAATCCTGGAGTCGGATACTTTTGTAAGAATCTCTTTCCACCTATGCAAATTTGACTTTGACTCCCCTCCCAGTCTTACTTCCAGTATTGTAACATGTAGAGATTAACTTAGTTTGACACAAAGCAACATATAAGCATAAAAAATGCACAAAGAATGATCTGTACAATTTGCTAACCACTCTGCAATTGGTACTCTTAGTTATTTATTAAGTTTAACTTAGCCTGGCAGAAGGCTATAGTTGTGGAGCACTAGTCAGTGCCTATCTGGAAAGTGTTTTCATTTTTTTTAATCAATAGGACACCACTCCAGTGAGACTTAAGTAATATAGTATCTTTTGATAATCCTTATTCTTCAATTTTTATACTGTTGTACACCCAATAAAAGGCCCAAGAGCCACTCAAGCTAGAGGGTTATTGAATGAGGGTGTTGTAAAGGAGGAAGTAAGAAGTGCATATTATGAGGAGTTGTCCGATAGAAAAGAGTTGATCCTAGACATGAAGAGGTTAAGATCAAAGTGATCTGGGAAGCATCCACTCAGGAGCCTGTTCTACAAATTAATAGTTCTGGGAAGAAGCTGTCTGAGTGGAATTTAATCCTTGCCAATGGAATATGAAGTGAATGAGAATGATTCAACCCTGTGTCTGTGGCACAGCAGTTCCTAGATGTGAAGGTTTGAGCAGGTGGAACTAAGAAATATACTTTGTGTGAAAATTTACCATGAAAATAGCAATAAAGTAGCAAGAAGCTAGCAACATTTGGTCTGTGAGGAAAGGGGTTGCTGAGTGGAAAATAATTCCTTATTCATAAGGCCATGTAAATGCTGAAAATCTTCCAGTTGGGTTTTTTTATATTTTGGTTTTAAAGCAGTATGATCAACAAATACTGGTCATTCAATTCAAGGCTCTATTTCAAGGGACAAGTGATATCACTTAAGATGCTTAGACTGGTTTGGGACTGTACAGTCAGACATTGTTTCATTTCTTTCCACATCTGTAATTTTGAGGTTAAGTTTAAACTAATGCTTCAAAATTAATGAAATTTCAATTACCATTGTAATAATTGAATAGTATTAACAATAATAATAAATTGTAGTCTTTAATTGAAATAAGCTGTAAGACTAGCAAAAATGGCTTACCTCTGGGATGAAAATGGATTCGGATGTGTCCTGCATGTAAAATATTCCCAAAAAAGAAAATGGCAGCTTTACAAGTTGTAAATTTAAAAAATTTAATCCCAGAGTTGGATACTTTTGTGAGAATCTCTTTCTACTTATGCAAATTTGAACTGTCACTCAATCTATAAAAAGTGCTTAAAGAGGTGACAGAGAAAAGTGCGACTGCAGTAACGAACAAGATACGCATTTGACTTGTGTTATTCTGTTGGTTGGAGGAAACACATCAGGGAACACTCTATTACAAGCCAGAAGTAAGTGACTACATAAACTTTAGAGTAAAGGTCTGTAAAATACAAAGATACTTTTGTTACATCCTAAAATAACAAAGAAAAGGTTAGATTTCATGATTGTCCTTTGGGTACAAAAAAGACTTTCTTTTTCAATTCATCCATGGGTTGAGAGGTGGCTCCAAAACTCAAGTCTGGATGCAGAGAATGTGGACCATTGGGGAAAATAGAAGTTAGTAGTTGTGACCAATACCAAAGTTGCATGGTGATACTGTTCTCTTTGAGTCATGAGTTTTTGATGGTAGGCTTCAAAGTTTACAAAAATTTTAGGTAAATGGTATGCCAACTCAATTGGTTGGTAGCAAACTCCTCAATCTTTTTTGTCAGAGGATATAAAATTTTGATCGAGTCTTTGTTCTGTTTCTTTGGTTAACATTGATGCCTTCTGTAACATTGGTATCTGGGGATGCAATGTTGCTCCATTCAAATAATGTGGCCAGTCCATTAAAATTATGCTTAATGAGCATTGATTCAATGCTGGTTGAGGTCACATGGCCCAAAATGTCAAGGTTGGTGATGCATTCCTACAACACGATTCCAAATATGGAGTAAATAGAACACATCTGTAACTTAACCAATTTCTAGATGTGTGTATGGTACAAGGCCTAAGTTTTGTAATTCTAAAAGGGAGAAAGGAGGATTGCTATGTTGAACACTTAGTTTTGTTGCCAGGTGTATGTTGCGCTGGTCAAACACTCTGTTACAAAGCCTCCTCTGTGCTTAGCTAATTTGAGCATCAATTTTTTTTTGTCCAGAGAGAAGATGATGCTACTTAATTATCTGAAGGTATCAATGTTTGTAAGTTGGGTGCTATCTGTGATGACAGAGGAGCATTGGTGTCGGTTGATAAAGCACTTTAATTTTGCTAAGACTGATTGTCAGGCCAAACAACTTTGAAGTCATGGAGAATCAAATAAGTATCACTTGCAGTTTGGATTCTTCATGGGCCATAAGGATAAAATCTTCAGCAAAGTGGGCTTCCTGGAGATAGTGATAAGTGCTGAGATAAAGACAGCCAAAGAGGGAGCCATTCAGACAATATTAAATTATAGACCCCCTACTTTGAATTATATGAGACAGAATACATGTCAAAATGTTGGAGAGGACTGGATTCAGGATACAGCCTTATTTCATGACATTCTTGATTTCAAAAACCAATGGAGAGGACCTGACCACTCATACCATCAGGCAAAAGCTGGACGATCTTTACAGCGCACATCTGAGAAATACCACTTGGAAACAACAGTGATGAGTCTGTTGAGATTGACTAATACTATATATTTCCAAGAATGGAAAAGAGGGAGATGCTTTCCACAGTCTTCTTTTATTTATTTCTTGTATAAAGAGATACTCAGAATGTCACGGAAGTCATCTAGCATCTTCTCCTCTTCCTCCTCCTCTTCCCACCAGATGCTCTGCAAGACATTGTGAAAGCTGGGCTTTAAATCTAAAGTAAACAACATGTGAAAATGACAGAATTATTTTTCCCTTCTACTTTTCAGTTGTGAACTAATTGATACTAGATCAAAGCATGTAGATATTGCAACATTTTGAATATGTATGTAATGCATCACAAGATGGAAGACTTCATTGGTTTGTTTATTATACAAGGGATGATCACTTTCTTGACTTAGTTTGGTAGAGAGGGTAACATGTATTGATGAAAAAAGAGAAGTAAAAACTTTGTTTCTTTAACTTCTCTCTCTCTCTGGCTTAGTCTGTCTTTCTTTTTTAGCAGAGAGTAGTTCAATTAAATAGCATCAAAAACTTTACATTTGATCTCATTCAAGTGCAAAATTAGATGCATTAAAGAAAAATCTGTTTATAATTTGGGAATATGTTCTTGTTGGACGTACCAAAATCCTGGAGATCATTTGAGAGTTGGCTGCAAGTTTTTTAAATAAAGCAAATATTATTTCTTGGTGGAATGTGAATAAAATAAAATATATTCAATGTGGTGTTGAAAAATTTTCAGCCCACCAAAATCTGATCTTCAGTTATTTGGTCATATTTTAAAGACATGAGTTTGGTTGATCATTTTTCAGCACACTGATAATAATAAATGACTTTTTTTCTGTTTGTTTCTTTGTCTGTAATAACAGATTTGCCTATTGTCAGGTAATTATAAGCAATCTGATCTCACTATTAAGTAAATAATGAGAAAATGCCCATGGCCATTTGAAGTGAGTAAACACTATCTTATCACAACAGTAGACAAAAAATTATACATTGACAGAAAATAAAATTGCAATATTTTGAATATGTGTTTCAATTTACTCAAGATTAATAATAGCTAGGTAAATGATCATATATAGTGATCAATATGTACACAAGCTCTAAAGTAAGAGTGTATCAGAATTTGAGTACAATTGATACAGACAAAGAAACAAACAGAAAAAATCATGTCATTTACAAGAAACAAAACAAAACAGTATTAGTAATAACCACCCCCACAAAATGTGGCTGAGACATCAATTAACCAAACAAAAATAATGTGGGACTTAAATAATGAATAAAAAAACACTCAGATGGCCTAACATTCACGGAAACACACCTTCACCCAAACACAACAACAAATACAAAAGATCACACCCAAAAAGCAAAAGGTATCTTGCAACTACCAGATAACTGATATCTCTGGTCACCTAATGGGGGAGGGGGAATTAAAGAAAGAAAGTGGGGGCAAAGAAAGTGTACATACCCAAGCTAAGTTAACTTGGAAGCCAATAAGTGTACATACCCAAGCTAAGTTAACTTGGATGAAGAAAAAAAACTAAAGAAAACACAAAGCTCAGCTAACCTATTTCAGGTGGCACCGCCAATGTTCAAGCCAACAATCCAAAATTCTTTAATGCCTAACCAGCATCAAAATGCCACTCCAAGTCTACACCTTTCACTCGGCAGAAACGCGCAACACTTACCCACCTTTTGCTAAATTCCAAATGATGGAGTCGCTTCCTTTCCATCCTGATCTTGTCTTTAAACTGGTGCTTAAAGAACATGATCAGTTGGAAAGAGATAAACTTCTTATCCCCATGGAATTCCTTCTGTCATGTTGTCCATATCAAAATTCACATGACACCCAGCAAGCAAAAGAACACATAGTGCTCAGCCTTAGTCAATGGTGGTACAGTATTGCTACAAACAGAACTGGCCTCAAGATCAAAGAACTTTCTACGCAGCATACAAACCATGATGTCTTCAACAAACTTGCCCAACAGACATATGACCCTGCAAGGAAAGAAGGTGTGACCTAGGGTCTCCACATCCCTACTGCAGTGAACCCAGTTTGGACACTTTACCAAACCTGCCGAGCAAAGATTTTTGCTGACCCAGAGGGCCCCTCGGACCACCAGCCAGGTGAGTGATGCCTCAGTATTACATTACAGTATTCAGTATTATAGCTGAACATTGGAGAGGCCATCTGTCACCTGTAAAAGGTACTTGAGTACAAGCTGACATTCACAGTAGAATGAGCCCTCACCTCGGCATAAACGGCTAGCCTCCTCCTCACATGAGCGCACACTTCTCAAGTATGGAGAGTTCTTATGAGTGTTTTCCTTCCAGAATTCGCTGTTCTCATCCAATTGCAAACACATCTGGTCTAGGTAAGAGAAAGGTGGAGGTAACAGATCTTGCAACATACCTTGGGATCCTTGTCTTCCCACAAGAAGGAGAACAAGAGCCTTACCCAATAGAATGGCAGATGGGACTGGAAGTACAGAGAGTCAGTAAAGGAGAATCAGGTAGATGTGCAAGCCACATATTCCCATCCTCCTCTTTAAGGAAAGATTCCTCCAGGACCACAGATGAACTGCAACCTCAACCTGCTCCCTCATCTCTGACCAATTCATTTCCAAGAGGTAATTGGGACTAAAACAGACACCAAGTATCTTGACTGGGTGGTCCATCCAGAGGAAAGGTTCAGGAAGAGAAACACCCCTCCACAAACCCAACTGCAAGCCAACAGACTTATCACAGTTAATCCTGACCCCTGTCACCATCTCATACCCTCCGATTTCCTTGCTATCTTTGTCAATTTTAGCTCTGCTCAACCCAAGAACCAAAACATTGTCAGCATAGGCAGAGTACCTGGCCGAGGTGGTAGCATCAGGTAGGGAAATTCCACGAAAGACTGGATTCATCTTCAGTCTCCAGAAACCGATAGTCAACCCTATCAAAAGCCTTGGACTGATCTTAATTGATCAGCACAGCATTACTGTTGACTTGCTCAATGATCAGGTGTACCAAATGAAAGCTGTTCTGAACAGTTCTGCCCTTCACAGCACAAGTCTGCTCGGGACCAATCAGATTAGGGAGAACAGCCTGCAAACAGCTGGTGAAGATCTTTGCTAAAATTTTCAATTCTGTGTTTAACATCGTCAAAGGCTCACTGTTTTTGTTCTTGCAAAGCAACATAATTGCACCTCTGGTGAAGCATTGAGGTATAGACCCCTGCTTCATCCAATTGTTGTAAATCATTGTGTAAAAAAGAAGACCATCTAATCCCGGAGTTTTGTCCAGGCCAATCTACTTCAGCACATCCCAAATCTCAGACTCTGTTATGGGACCCTTGTACCCAGCTACTTCAGCCACCTTGAGGTTGGGAAAATCGGCTAAATAGGTGTCGAACAGAGCAGAGCTCAGACTGGGCTCCCTGAAAGCAATCTTGGAAAGCCTAACATATCCCCACGTCTGTAGTCACAATCTGCTTCTCCTGCTTGTGATACGTTGACTGGATGCCTTTCATGCTTCCTCTCCATGCAATTCAACAGCAATGTTCAATGCTTCCAAAGACATTCTTTTAACCTAGCCCTAACTACTAGAGCTTGATCCTTCTTGATAAGCAAGGAGGCTAGCTCTGCCTTAGCTAAGGCTATGTCCCCAATATCATGAGATTTGATCACCCAATCTACTTTCTCTACACATGTCTTTTCCACTGCTAATTCTGCTGGATTGAGTCGGAAACTAAAATCAGCAGCAAAAGACCCAAGCTGAGATTTTGAATGATACCAAAACTTATTCCCAACCACAGCCCCCATCAATTTCCGCTGTAACATTAGTAGTAGTGGTCCCAGAAATCTTGCTCACCAAATAATAATGCGTTCAATTTCCAGAATCCTGTTATCTTAACCTTAGGTTTCTCTAAGTTTACACAAACCTGGACAAGTCTATGATCTGAGTAAACTATATCATGGAAACTTGGACATCCTAAAAGCCCTATGTTGACTCTCTTAACTAGGACTCAGTCAATGTAGCTACAATATACCACCAAATCTAAGTTGCCGCCCCTAGTCCAAGTCCATACTACCTGCCACAGGTGCTCATTTCAATACTTATTGACAAGATCAAACTCATTGATAAAGTCCTGAAACAACTCAACATCTGGGTTGTTAGTACCCAATCTTTCTCCTATGGGATCTCTATCAGGATGAAGGACGACATTCCAATCACCTGATAGTGATGTCATTCCAAATGGCTCGATCTGCCAAAACAAATCAGGCCACTCCACATGGTCATTGGGGGGCATAAATCCCGAGACGAAGAGCCTTATCCTTTATGGCAATATCCAGCATGCAAAGCCTGCCCACCAAGACAAAACAAGAGCACACATCATTTGCTCACCAGCCAGGAAACACCTCTGGAGTGTCCATCAAAACATGCTGAATAGAGAATAAACCCCCTTGACAGAATGTTCTCATGATCACCAGTTGAGTCTCCTGTGAACAGCATAAATCCACCCCAAGACACTGAAGATCACGAGTGAGCCTCGCCCTACGAGATTTCGACCTCAGACTCCAGGCATTCATGCTTGCTAACTAGAGAGCCATTATCAGCCTGATTAGGGTTGTGAAACTGGATTGAATATGATCGTGGAAAGGATACCAACAGCTTTGACCACTAGCCCATCTCATTCTTGATAGTTCCATCCCGGGAGAGACCACAAATATCCCAAGGAAAAGTTAGTTTTAGAGGGAGGGGTGGACAAAAACTGGGACCCTCCTTGAACAGAACTGTTTTAACTTTCTTGTATTTTGGTTGTCTAAAATGATGAGGTGGGGGATTGCCTACCAAAAGTAAATTGCAGGAACACCTATACATGCATGGCATGGCACTGGAAATACTCCAATATTAGGCAGCTTTTGACAAGAGCAGCCTAAGTGCTTACCAAAGAGTTTGGGCTCCTTACTAACCATCAAGATGTAGACTCATGAAAAACTTGTGAAAACTTTAATTTTTATCATGCACAAAGTATATCTAACTTAAAAGCAGCATTGTCAATCAGGATGTTGCAATCTTATTATCCATCAATATATATATATATATATACATTCAGACATATTGTTAAATATAGCAGACAATGAACACCTATTATGTTTTATCATGAGCCTTTCCAAGCATCATATAATGGCTTTAGTTTTAAGAGAAAATAAAGACAAAAACTATCCAACATTTGGTTATTTCTTTATTATATTGGTCATTAATCTACGCTTTTGCCTCATCAAAGTGGTTATATGAACATTACAACAGAGATGTTCACCATCAAAGATGAGATATATATATATATATATATATATATATATATATATATATATATATATATATTATGTTAATATCTATACTTGGCTGGTGTGAAAAAAAACTGGATAGAGCAATTTGCAAATAAAAATATATTAAAACAAATTGTTATCTGGGGAAAAAATTTTGAAAAAAAATAGGAAGCTGAAAACATCTGAGTAGGTTTAAAAAAAAATTGCCCAGTGTCATAATGTCTAACCAAAAGTAAAAAAAAAACCATCTGAGCAAAAAATAAGAAAAATGTAAAGTGCTCAATACATTTAGAGCAGAGCAGAGTATAAAAAATCCTAGTGAGCCAGTTAGTTTCTGGCTCACTAGGATTTATATATATAGACAATTGCATCTAGCATGAAACAGCCTGTCACCTCTGAGTGTTGGCTTCAATGTTCACTTTTATATTTTACATATGCTCTATCTCTGATATCCCATAGATGTAGCATATCTTAAAATTTTATTTTATCATTATATAATATAATTTATTGGGTACCTCGGTGTGGTATAATTGTTAGCAAGCTTGTCTCGCTAGATCAGTTATGACTGAAAGTTAGTTCGATCCTCACTAGTTGCCCCACACTTTCAGCCTTGTGCCACATTTAAGCTACACTTTGAAAATTATGCCTTGTACTACACTCAAGCAACACTTGGAAAATCACTATAATAATAATTTTCTGACAAAACTATATTTCTTCATATATATACGTATATATATATATATATATATATATATATATATATATATATATATATGTATATATATATATATATATGTATAGGGTGACCAAAAAAACGGGAACTTTTTAACAATCCAATAAAACCAAGAGTGATGGAAGAAAAATAGTTTATTCATAGTAATTTAAACCTTAAAACACGCCATTTAAGAAACAATGATGGAATTTTCATTTTTTAAAAATTATGTCCTGTAGATGGTGTCCTCCTGTACAAATGCATTCTTGAAATCTGCTGTTGAGATTCCTCATTGACTGCTACAACATCTCAGCTGGGATATTGTGAATTTCATCTTGAATTCTAAATGGCGAAATGTTTACTTGCTCAAGGTCACTGTCCCACAGTGTTGCTACTTGCTCATGTCTGGCAATATGCACTTCAAAAATTCCCGTTTTTTTGGGTCACCCTGTATATTTCTGGTTCACTAGGTTTTATATATATATATATATATATATATATATATATATATATATCGAAATAAAAGTATAAAATTACAAGACATATTAAACACAAAAATAAAAAATAAGAAAAACACAACTAGGGGGGGAAGCAACCGGTTCGCTCCTGCTCTTCAGGCTTCAACAGGAGATTCAAAATTAATACAGAAAAATGTACAACAAGGAATTGGGGAAAAAAAAAATATATATATATGTGTCTATATATATGCAGAAGGAACTAGAGACAGATGACAGCGAGTCCCAGCAAACACTCACATTGTTTGCACAAAGAAGGCTTGCAGGACCTGATGTAAAGTGCCTCCAGAACCTTCACATGAAATAAAGAGTGAGACCGGGACAACACGGTGAACCAGTCAACACTAAATTTGGCTGCACAATCTCTGCTATTTAATAGATGTTCGCATATGGCGGAACTGTAGCCTGAAGAGCGTGAGTGAAACTGGTTGCTTCCCCACTGTTGTTGCGTTTTTCTTATTTTTTATTTTTGTGTTTAATATGTCTTGTAATATTAAATTTTATACTTTTATTTCGATCATTAAATTTTGTACCTACAAAAATATCTTTAAATATATATATATATATATATATATATATATATATTTAAAGATATTTTTTTAGTATATATATATATATATACTCTTGATATTGCATAAAAAATACTCTTAATCTGATAGTTTCCCATATAAATGCATATTAACATACTAATAAGACAAAATGAAAAGGTTTTTTCAGATATGCACCTCATCACTTATAGTTGACATCGCCTGACCAGAGTGAAAGACAGACCCATATGAAGTAAAAGGATGAGGAAAAGAGAATAAAATTTTTTTATCAGAGACCACAACCAAAGGAATGTGTAATTCTCACTCTTAGATCATTAATATCCATTATATTTGAAATTTAACCCAGTTGAAAAAAAAAACACTATTCAATATCAATTTCTCTCACTTTAAAAACCAAGTCCTTGAGTGATCATTTCTCTTTTGATTCATGACTAACTAAACAGTTGGCTATCATTTCTTTCTGTGTTAGATTGGTTGTCAACCAAGACTGACCTACTATTTAACCCATAGTTGGTGGTAAAAGAAGAGTTGGATTTTTAGCTTTTCCAATTCTTTTAATTTTACCAAAATCAATTGGAACCTAAAAACCACTTTAAAGATGAAATTGAAGAATATAGAATAGTAGTAGAGATTTTTACTTCACAATACAGAAGGAACTAATGGAAAATGAATATTCCAAGTTAAAGATGATAAGACTTTATATTTAAGATTTTAGAAACTTTCAAAGCAGAAAAGAAATGCAAAATTAATTTAAGGAAATTTTAATTGAGAAATTTTCATCTAACAAGTTCGAAATATCTTGTCTTGTTCTTTTTTTTAGTTTATATTTGACAGAAAAACACTGAAGAATCTGATATCTGGAGGAATCTGTCCATATGCTAAGCTAAGACAGCCTCCTCAGTAGGTCCAGCAAAGCTTTAGTCGCAATAAGGAAAAAGAAGCATTAAAAAAAGGAGGTCAAGTGTAAAAACTGCAGCAGTGGCAGCAGCAGGCAGGCAATAAAAACATTAGATTTAAGGTTCCAGGTTCTAAGTTCAGGTTTGTCCTTATGGATTAAATCATTGGTTTGTGAATTTGGTGGTAGAGAGATTATGGGGTACAGACTCAAACACAATGCTAACAGTAACTGGACAGTAAAAATAATGTCAGGTTGATGCCAAATAGGTCAATTTTAGTCTCGTTTGACTACAGGCAGTTTCTCCCAACCCCCTTGGAATCATCCAGGTGCTCATTTGCAATTTTCTGATAGGTCTGTACATGTACCTTCTTGCGACCACTACATGATTTTGGTCCACCATGATGTAATGTGTTACTAATGGTCATCTTGGTGACTGTGGCCCAGCTGCCACATCAACAAGCTCTTGCCACATAGTTCTGGATTGTTTACTCACCTTTCTCATCATCAGGTTCACTCCATGTTGGGAGATCTTGTGTGGAGCTCCAGACCGAGGGAGATTGATAGTCAATTGGTATTTCTTCCATTTTCTTATTATCACACCAACAGTTGACTCCTTCTCACCTGGCTGCTTGCCAATTGTCTTGTAGCCTATTTCAGTCTTGTGCAGGTATACAATTTTGTCCTGGATGTCCTTAGACAATTCTTTCATCTTGCCCATTGTGGAGAGATTAGATTCTGATTTATTGAAGGATTCTGTGAACTAGTGTCTTTTATACAGGTAATGAGTACTTGATTAGGAGTAATAATTGAGTAATAGGACTAGTCTATATGCCTCCTGGTCACATAACTGGTCTGTGGGGCCTGAATCATTGCTGGTTAGTAGGGGGTGAAATATTTATTTTTTCAATAAAAAAGAAATAAATGTTCAAAAATTAATATAATGTGATTTTCTAGAAGTTTTTTTTATATTCTATTTCTCACTTTCAAGACGGACATACTCTGAAAATTATAAATAGTTCCCATTTTTGTAAGGTGGCAAACTCAGAAAATCAGCAGGGGATGAAATACTTATTTTCCCCACTGTATAAAATGGCAATTTTTTAAAGATTTTTTTGTAGCTGTGTATAATATGCACCCCTAATTTTGCTTATTATTTTTTAGAAAAAAATGTGTGTTATACATGAGGAATTATGGTAATCATTGTGAGTTCAATCCCTGGATCAATGAATGTGTACTTGAACTTGGTGGAAACAAGGTAAGCAATAATCGAACAGTACTAAAATAAGAATTAGTTACAATATCCCCAGACATGGGCAGCAGAGTGAGAACAATATACACCCATAGATTAAATAAAGTGCTTTATTTGAAATTCCCTAAAGATCAACAAGCACCTGATGAAGACCTGGAGAGTGATGGGCTCCGTCAGGCTATCTTGCCCAAGAAACACTACTTCTGCTGCAGCTGCAGTACACATGGTACCCCTACAGCCCTAGATACAGGATAAAAAAAAATATGATGATAACTCCACATCTCAGACATTCAGGCAGAAAAGGCTCATTTTTTTAACCTTTCAGTTTTTTTTTTTCCCAAAACATACATTTTTAGCAAGACACATCTTTTTTATTCATATCTTTTTCTTGCTCTTTCTTCATAAATATTAAATACATGCAGAAGTTCCCAGTGCTCTCTTTTATGAAAAGTAAAGAATAAATATACAGTAGGAAACTTTTGCATTTAATAAAATAATATTTGCACACAACTTATGTGTGTGTGTGTATGTGAAAGGGTTGCTCGAAAAATGAGGAACTGTTGTTGTTGGTCTATGACGACTAAGGCGATTGCTGTTAGTCTTCACATAAAGGTTGAACTTTCCTACCAATAATCCATTTCTTTTGCCTGTTAAAAACAGAATAATATTTTAAAATTTCTGATGTTAATTTTAATTACTTAGGATTATTTTATTTTTCTATTTTTAAATTCTTATTATTTGGATATTAAAAATAAAAAAATCACTTTGCCTAATAAAGAGTTCTTATTTTTCTTACTTATTCAATTATTGGATGAGGAGTTTTTTATGTAAATGACAAAATGATGTTCCCAGCATACAATGCCAATTCCTATGAAGGAAGAACCATTATAATTGATATTGTCAAAAGACAGAATTTCAGATTTCCAAATGGTTTTAGCTGTTGATGCAGGAGTCACAGAAAAAAGAAAGAAACAAACAAAAAGCAAATAAAAATAAATAGACAAAAATCAACAGAATTATTAGGTTTTAAAACTTCTTCATGACTGAACACTTTATAGATCAGCAGAACAAGTCTGTTGGGATTTCTCTTCCTCTTCTTCAGTTAGTATGCTTTGTATTTGGATGGTCATGTGACCCTTAACAGCCAATCAGTAGAGTCTTGTATTTAACAGGGATATAATTTTCATAGACACTGAAGAGGAAAAATGTATTCCTTACTTGTAAGTAGAGACAGTCTTTGCAACATCCATTTTTTTTTTAAAGAAGGCATGTATCACATTTTATACTTTGTTGGCATTTTAAACATTTTTTTTTGCAGAGAATTAAACTTAATTTTCATTCTTCTGAGTTTTTTTTTCTTCATGATAAATGATTGGTTAAGTATTTGCTTAGACAGACAGATATTAGCAAGGTTACCCAACAATGCTAATATTTGAAATTACTGAAAAATTCTTAACACAACCAAGAGGTCCTCTTCAAAAACTGAATTAACTTTTCAGCACCCTCTCATAGTTATTAAAGTTCAAGACCCAACCAACCAAAGTCACATGTATAATTTTTTTTCACAAGCAATTCCTTCTCTTTAGTCCTATTAATATAAAAATAAAAAAAATTCAAAAAATAAAAAAAACAGTTCTCTTAGGATCAGATCTCTCTAGTCCTTCTCTTAAATCTCATTCCTTCTTGCAACTTTTCTTGTACAAAACAAACAAGAAAAAGATGCTGACTCCTATTTTCAGAGGAGCTTTATAGCTTCACATAATTCTCTCTTCTTGCAATATCTTTCTATAAAAGAAATCACTGTCTGTCACTGCTTTTTTCTCCCCCAACTCAACATGAGGTAAGTGACATTCCATTCTCTTTACGTCCTTCATTCAAACTACAAATATCATAGCAATAAATTCATATTTTAAGCTTAATATTTACAACTCAGTTTAATTAACACTCCTGAGATGATTTCCTGGGTGATAAAGCCACTAAGATGCAAAGAGTTACTGAGTGTGAAAGAATCTGGAACAAAAACTTTATTAAGGAGAGAGGATAATAAAAGAACAAGAATTAAGAAGATAACTGATATTGCATTTAAATTTTTGATGATGAAAATTGACTGGGAAGCAAAAATCCTGAAGAGAGTTCCAGTGTGAGAGAAGAAACTGTTAGCATAGAACTTATGATTACATCCAGTGATTTCAACTGTAAAATGATGAGATCTTGTTGCCAATCTAGTACTGCACTTAAATTCACAAAGTTGAGTTATCAAATAGAAAAGTCCATCAAAACAACTACCATGAAAATATTTATAGAAAAGGCAATGAGAAACTATATTACAGTGAATGAAGCTAAGATTCTATGTCAGGATCAATAACATTGCAAATTCTTCTTTGGATTTCATCAAGAATCAAGTACATAGCAGAAGCACCAGACCAGATGTGGTAATAACATTCAATATATAGACGAATAAAGGTACATTATTTACATTATTCGGACTATTGTCCTCATCTTTGTCACCATATTTATTACAACGTTTCGGCCGTAGTACACTCCAGCTTTCTTCAGGTGGTTGAAATGCCTAACTGGACCCATTATTTCACTCACTGGGGTAGACTGTTCTAGTTCCACATGCCATGTTTAATGGATGTCAGTTATCAGTTATCTCCCGTTAATTTCCCTCTGAAAGTTCTCCACTACCTTATCTGGGTATTGAACTCCAACTCTTTCGGTCCTGTCACTGAAGCTAATTAACACCTTTATCCACTGTGCCATGTGTCCTCAAGGCACAGTAGATAAAGGCGTTAGTAAGAGTGTGAGTTCAATACCCAGCTAAGGCAGTGGAGAACTTTCAGAGGGAAAATTAACAGGAGATAACTGATAACTAACATCGATTAAACATGGCATGTGGAACTAGAACAGTCTACCCCAGTGAGCGAAATAAAGGGTTCAGTTTGACATTCCAACCACCTGAAGAAGGCCGAAGCATACAACGGCTGAAATGTTGTGGTAAATATGGCAACAAAGATGAGGACAATAGTCCGAATAATGTAAATAATGTACATAATAGCTCATCTCAGAAATATAGACAGAAATGAATAAAGGTGTAAGATATATTCTTCAGAGAAAAATTGTCTAACACAACAGAGTTAACCAACTTTCCTAGCAACAGACCTAGCAATTGATTCAATATAATTGTTCTACTTCCTGTAAGGGGAACAATTATATATGAGAAGGTGCAATGAGAACAATGGAACAATTATAGATAAGAAGGTGCAATGAATCACTCTCTTGAAGGTTAGCATCTGCCATGTTGATGGAAGGCAAAAAAAGTTCTCTCAGATGATTAAGAGAAAGCAGCTTCATTTCTTGCCCCAGTTAATAACAGATTGAAGGTCATTTTTTAGATCAGCTGTCAGTTTGACATTATTGAACCTATTAAGACAGGAGTAAATAGTTGTGTCATCAACATAGATAAAGAATCAAGAACTGATGACCATGAAGTCATTGATGAAAATTATTAACAAAGTAGATTCAGAGATAAAGCCCTGGGGGACACACATATAAATTTAAAAGAAAAGTGGCTGTTCAAGACAACTTTCATTTTGTGATAATTTAAGAAAGCTCGAATCAAATCAAAAAAATAACCAGAAACACCATAACATTTTTACTTGTGAAGAAGACCCATATGCTTGTTAAATGCCTTTGAGATATCCAAAGCAACAGTCCTAGCTTAACACTAGTTATCTAAAGCATGGCAGACTCTTTCTGCAGTAACACATCAGCAGTTGACCTAGGGAAACAGAAGCCATATTGGTTGTCTGAAAGAAGATCCTGTGAGAAGAGATACTTAATCAATTCGAAGTTGATTAGAGCCTCTTGTGTAAAGATGAATGACCTTCTCTACAATAATTGTCGAACATGGACTCATCCATTCACTATGAGTAGAATGTCTGCTCATATGAACGGTTGTCACAAAAATGTAGCATTTGAGTTGTATGCATTGCCATATTGAACTATGGTATTCTCTTTTACTGTATTATTAATCCATGACTCACATGTGATTAAATTTCTTCACTCAACCATTCATTCCAGTGCTTCCTTACCATATTATTAACCTGAATTATGATCTTTATAGCAAAGATTTCGGCCCAAAAGGTAGAAGACTTATAGGTTGATAGTTAGAAAGATCAGACAGTTTGCCTCTTAAAAACAGGAACTATAGAAAAATTTTTCCAACCAGAAGTAAAATATGAAACAGCAAGACATTTATTGTTGAGTTTAGAGAGAACAGGAAAATATTTCTTTAGGACTATTGCTCAGATATCATCAAATTCACATGTTTTGTAGAGATCCAGTTTAGAAGTAATATATTATCTATTTCTAGGCAATATCATTCTTCAGGTTTAGTTAATTTGTGTATTGATTTTAAAAAAAGTTTATTTCTTTAATGTACTTCATTACTGTTCTTTTATTTGAGGATTGTTTTGACTTTCATATCAAAAATAGTTCTATTTAGGAATATCATCTTATATAGTGCAGAAAAGTGTTTGAAATTTGCATTTTACTTGGCATTCAACAAGTTGGCATCTAACTGTAAAACTTTCCTTAACTATAATAAGCCAATTTATGAATGAAATGTTCATTTAAAATTTTTATTTCAAAGATTTCTAGTAATGAATATATCTTTCTTTGTGAAGCTATAGCAAGCAAGTGTAGCCTGCTTGTTATTTATGTTATGAAATTTTTCCAATCTTTTTCCAATTACTTTTGTTGTGTCGGAAACCTACCACCCCTCTTGAAGATGAACTTGTCTGCGTCTGTGAAAAAAGACTTTAAATAGTGGCATGTCAGTTGACATGGGGAAGACAGATAGACAGAGAAGTTCTTAGCTGAGCTAGTAATTGACTACCCAGGCGATTTCTGTACCTTTTTACCAACCTATTAAAACCCTTTTTATTGTTACGTGTTATTTGGCGTTTGTCTCTACTAGCCCCAAATCAACATCATAACAATTTTAATATAGGAAGAGAAACAGAAATGGAAAAGCTAAAATGAACTTTATTAAGAAACAAGAAGGAACAGAAAGAGTAAAGGAATTTCTACCCTTAAATTAAAAAAAAATATCATTGATAATTTTTTTTTTGTACTTACCTGGGGGTTGGTGAGGGATCAAGGATCCCATGAAGGTGTAGGGATGCACAGGGTGATTGTCTCCTTTTTGGTAAGATGAATTCATGAGGGTTACATGATAGCCAATGAGTGATGTCAGGTGGTGGGGTGATGAACCCCAGTTGGTTATGTAGACTGCTAAGACATTAGATGTCATCACAAACCCTCAGAGGTATAACTAATAGAGAAATCCACCAAGATACCACCAAGAACATAGATGACAACATTGGTCTAGCTGTTTTTCCTTTGGGAAATATTACAAGTAAAAACCCCTTGTTTTCACCCTTTCACACTGCTTGTTGTATGCATATGTTTTATAATTTCTCTGTGTTGGACAAATAGTGACTGGTCAATACATATTTGTATATAATATTTTGTATGACAGTGGTATAAAACATCTCTTTCAGAACAATGCATGTTTCTTTCAGTTATTCTGGTCTTTTTGTTCATTCTATTAAGGGGTTAGCATATCACTGATAATAAAAATAGAAAACTGAAAACTGGAAATATTTTCTCTTTTCAGGGTCTTCTATCAAAGGATTATTCTTTTGATAGTTTGGGGACCTCTGATTTGGTTTATTGCTTTGATAAAAAAAATAGAAATCTCTTTTGCATATCAAGTTACCGTATTTTGCTGTTCATAAGATGCATTTCTTTTCCTATAAAATATCTCCATAAACTCACCTATGTCCTATAAGCATCAGCTCCTCAGTTACATTTGATTCTGAGTCTTTGAAAGTAAATCAAGTCCAGTGTTTCAAGATTAAATTCACAACATTTTGAGAGAAAATATTCATACAGTTAGGATACTGGGATATTAACAGGAAACAAAATTGCAGGTACAGTAACACCTGCTTAACTAGCACTTTCCTTCTTTCTGCATTTCTTAAACTACTCATCAAAAGGCCGCCTCATTTATTTATCCAGTCCAAGTGAACAGTTGCCCAAGGTCATGCCTTTCTCATTCCACCAGAGGGAGGCATTATTTTGGGATTTTCTACAGAATTGTACCTCTTCAAAAAATAATAATTTTTTTCAAAATGTTTTTTCATATGATTATTGATTAAGCACTACAGTTCATGAATACAAAAAAAAAAGAATTTTTTAAAATTTCTAAATTTTAAGGTGGGATTCAGTTTGCTATATAAATTCATTGTAAATTGATCTCCTGATAAAAATAAAAAAAACAAAAAATGCTAATACCACATATACCCTCCCACTCCTGCTTTCAAAACAACTACAAAATATAAATATAAATTTAAAGCATACTCTCACAAAACAATTAATAACCACTCTTAGAATTCTGTGCTGCTTTTGTGTAATTAATATGGCAAATTTTCTTTCTGATTATAACACACTCAACAATTTCAATTCATTTCAATTTTGTAGAGATTTAGGTGATATAGAAAATTGTATTTCATGGTTGATTGATTGACTTGTTTAAAGGCATATCAACACTTTATGGGTCATTTAATGCTGAAATTTAATTTTCTTGGGAGTTTTGAAGTAATAAAAATGTGATATATATTACTCTACTTTCACAATTGAATACATGGTAGATGATACTCAGCTTTTATGCATATACATGTTTGTGTGGACATTATTGCTAGAGGCAGTGATATGTGTGTTTTATATTGTAGTTTTGTTGAATTTATATTTTAGGATACAGTTTGAGTTCTTTAAGAAATTGTAGGATATTATATGGATTAATGCCATAAAAGAGTTCTTTCATGTTGGTTGTTTGGTTGATTTTGTTTGCCAGCATATCAATCTCTATAGGTTATTTAATGCTGAAAACTAAATATCTTTTACATAATTTTATACTTTCAGAGTTAAAGTATGTTTTTTAGATATATATTTTGTAAATCATAAAATATATTGCTGGTAATTTTACTATAAAAATGTACTGTTGATTTATGTTTGGGGGTTCACTGTTTACCAATAGCTGGGACCCTAACAGGTGTTACCACCCCGGGTAAGGGTGGACCTGAGAACAACCACAATTAAGAGGTGGTTCCACACTTCTTAAAACCTCCAAACTCCTGATCATAGACCTTGCTGCCAGGTGTAGTTTATTGTCATGCCCAAGACAAGTATTTCATAATGCCAAAGGTAAGGATTACTAGCAAGAAAAATGATATGTTGTCAAAAACTATGTAATCAAAGTAAATATACAAGTGTTGAGAAGGTAATATCACAATGCAAAAAAAAAATTATGTGCAAGATTTCATTGGTTTTTTTTTAATATTTTAGCAGATACTGTAGGTCAAAAATAAAAATGTGGTCTGAGGGAGAGGATTACATCCAGAAAGTGTAATGAAACAATAAAAAATTGGATAATACATCACTGACTCACTATTACCAAGATATACACCCTTGTGCAAATTAATTGAAACAACTGCTTCCTTTCTTTCATCATACGGTCAGAATTGGACCCACTAGAGTGACAGAGTGTAATCCATTTCTATTTTTCATCAGATTAGGTCATTTGCAGTGGTGTGCAGTAATATGAATCTATTTTCGAGGTATATGATGAAATTTGTTTGGCCTTAAAAAATATTGTGTCATCCGTGATTGCATCAGATTTTCATCATGCCTAGACGCTATTGCTCAACTGTCAATTAATTGTTCTACAGCTATTGTCTCAACTGTCGATGAGTTATCCTATGGTCATTGTCTGCGATGGATGTTAATCCAAGGAAGTGTACAAAGATTTTAATGTTGCACAAGCACACTGGCAAGCTTTACCAGTGAGCAAATCAAAGTACTATAGAATGGCTAAGAAATTCTCCTGATTTAAATCCAATCGAGAATCTGTGGTCAATCTGCAAGTATTAACTTCATGGAATGGACATACAAAGTACTAACATGTTTCATTGGAAAAATATGAAAAAAGTAAATAATAATGGAATTATTCATTTTGTTCCAATTAATTTACACAAGGGTGTATGTATCAAACAATTTATGAAAGCTTGCTGTAGGTGCTGTTGGGGAGATTGATGAATCTATACTGAGTCAACATAAATTAGCTACCACCAAAATGAATGCATTTTCTCAAAATTAAAGCAAAAATTGCTACCCTCTGTTTTTAAAAATTTGCCAAAAAATCAGGGAATTATCTAATTTAAAAAAAAGTTAAATTATTTATTCATTAATTAATGAAATGTGTACAGAATAAGTCATTTTACTAGAAAACTATGTGAAAATATTGTTTGGGGGTCAGTTTTTTTGTGTACATTTTCATTTGGAAGGGAAGATTGCAAAATATTTTTAAAGTCATATGAAGAAAAATACCTGAAAATGTTATTTCAGTAAAAATTTAAGTCATATCAAATATGATCATACTTAAAAATTATCCCCAAACTTACCAAAAATAATTCAATAAAACTCAAAATGTTTTTTTTGAGAGTTTGTACTTGGATAATTTATTAAATCACACTTTCTTTCAGTTTGAACAGAAAAAATCAGTACAGAATATTTATTTTTGACAAATTTACTTGTAATTTTTCAGTTTGATTTCAAAATTCCTCTCTTGACTGACTGTAATAAGATTTTATTTTATTAAATAACAACTTCAGTTTCTGTCTATATTTCTGAGATGAGGTATTATGTACACTATTTACATTATTCTGACTATTGTCCTGTCACTGGATCTAACCAACGCCTTCATCTATCATGTCATATGTCCTTAAGGACATCTGCATAGGAATTTCTGGGACTTATAAACTTAATGTCTTCAGTAACCATTTTTACCAGAGCTCATATTGCAATTTTTGTTGTTATTATTAATTTTCTCTCACACACCTTATTACTGGTTCCCATATTATATTCATTTCTATGCTTGGTTGGCTCAGGAGATTTTTGTGGCCTAGCATATGTGCTGATTCCTTAAGTTTACGAATTTTCCAACGATGTTCTTTGTCTATGATTTCAACCTGATCCCACAGAGGGTGGTGATCTCCCCTTTTCTCTCCATATGTGGTCAGCTACACCTGATTTTTCCACTTCCCCTCATGTTACAGCTTTTTGGTGTTCTTGAAGCCTTACCTTAAAGGGGCAGCCTGTCTCCCCTTTATATTTCTTTTCACAGCTGCACAGGATGGCGCACACACAGTCTTTAGTCATGTTCTCCTCTATGAGGGGGAGGTCTTGCTCGGGAGAGGTATCTGTGAAGTGTCGTCCAGCTTTTAAAGGTTGTCTATTGGTTAGATCCAGTGACAGGACCCAAAGAGTTGGAGTTCACTACCTGGTTAAGGCAGTGAAGAACTTGGAGAGGGGAATTAACAGAAGATAACTGATAACTGACATCCATTAGACATGGCACATGGAAGTAGAACAGACTACCCCAGCAAGTGAAATAAAGGGTTCAGTTCAACATTCCAACCACCTGAAGAAGGCCGGAGCATACAACGGCTGAAACATTGTGGTAAATATGGCAACAAAGATGAGGACAATAGTCCAAATAATGTAAGTAGTTTAAATAACAACTTATTTGAAGAATCAAAATATGTAAAATTTAATGCAATTTTCAAAAGTAAACCTTTCTTAAAATATTTTTTTTTTACATTTTTATAGCTACTAGATTATTTTTCATACAGAAGTTCAAAAAGGAAATAATTCTGAATTACATTTTCTGACTGTTTACTCTTCCTTATCAGAAGAGTTATATGCTATTTAATAATTCAATAACTTCAGAATAATTAAAAAAGACCTCATTTGATATAACTAAATATTTTGCCACCAAACAGGTTAGAAAATAATAAAAAATAAAAACAATGAATTAAACTAAAAGTATCATTTCATTATGTTTTAATTAGCTTCTTTTTTATAGTTTGAAAATAAAATTATTCATTTTACTATGTTTCATAAAAGTGTATACACACAAAAAGGATATTCTTAAGATATTGGTTCTAAAAGGTTAAGGATGATTTATTTTTAAACATAAACACCAATTTCTTGATTATTGCACTGATGGTATTCCATGTTTCTTTAAAAAAATTTTAAAATATTTCACATGCTTATTAAGAGTCAGTATTTTCAATGGAAAACTACTGTTGTTGAACTATAACATTAATGACAGCTCACAGTCTACTGTGCATAAGTAAACATTTTCACTATGTTTTATGTTTTAAGAAAAAAGTAAACATTACTTTTACAAAATACAGTTATTTATTCCTTAAATTCATTAATTTATTTTGAAACATATCTTTAGGAGAAATATTGAATTTTTAAGAGATTTTTATATTTGTTGTTTATATTATTCATCTAAAATGAGAGTTAAATGAGTGACAAGTGAATGTGGAAATGTTTTTTAAAAATCTAAAAACTTGATTTACATACAGAAATTTATTTTTCTGTTCATACTGATTAGCTGTAGACTATTATCTTCCAAATAAGACCAAAAATTTAAGTTCAAAGGAGACATTTAAATTATTTAAAATGTGTTTTTCTCTTATTTTTAGAAAGTACATGGTGGTACCTAGCATAAATACAATGTTGGAAGGCTATCAAAACAACAATGGGTTTTTAGAGACTATTGTCCAGATATGAAAAAGAGTTTCATAATGCCTGTGGAATACAGTTTGACATCAAGATTACTGGTCATAATTTTACAATAAATTCTTGAAGAAAATATTGTTCATTTAGATGACAGTGGAGTGGGCTCATTCAAATTTAGCCAGTGAGTTAAAAATACAGTATTTGATTGTAAATGATGCTGTAAACTTTGTGTTGTGGCCTTGTTATGGCCAGAAATAAAGACACAAAGAAAGGAATTGAGTTAAACAAATAGATTAACAGAAACGGTAATACAGACCTATACAAACGAGAGTGTTACAGCAAGAATGTTTGGTTCAACTGTCAGAGCTGACTGCTGGAAACTTTCCTCTCAAAAGGCAGTACCTGCTCCTGTTTATAGCTGGGAGAGTCCATGCATGTGTGGGTAAATTACCACAACACTTTGTAAACTCAAAAATGAAGTGCACAACAGAAAATTTAATGGCCTGTTATGTGTTTGAAAAAGAAAACATTATAGATTATTTAGTGGAATTCAAGTAGTCATAAGAATATTGTGACAATGACTTTTTTTTGTATAAAGCTTAAACTTTACAAAAGTCAGAGTTGACTAAAAATGGAGTAATGTTGCTGTATCTGCTCAATCTGCACTTTCCAGCCTTCAAAATTGTTTCTGTAGTCTTGCAGAGAACAACTTTTAGACTCCACTCCACAGCCTCTTCCCACACTGACACAATGTTGCAGGCCTCTTGCTACTCTATTGCTATTTCCATGGCAAATGTTCTGATGAGTTCCACACCTTAGTTCGATCAGTTAAGACATTTATGGCTAAAACCCCACTATTCTATGTCCACATAGTCAAATCACATATCCTTTCTATTCCAGTCATAAGGAGGAAGAAGTTCTACTGAGACAGATTTTTCCTAACAACTAATAAATGGATGCTACCCTGCACACTGTAATATTGACTTCTTCAAATCAAGGGTCAATCACTATATGTCCTCCTTATCATCATGATCTTCATTTCTTTCTAGAGAGTTATTGAATAAGTTGTGAAGTATGAATGAAGAAGTAGTTTCTTACATTCATACTTCACAACTTATTCAATAACTCTCTACCTTGGGTGGATCTTGAGCCTTTTATTAGAAAAAAGTTGGTCATGATTTTTATCTAATTGAATTTTTTGTTGTCATTGGGAAGAAACCTAAAACAAATTTTGTAATAAAAAAATTATTTAGTAAAAATTGTCTTCATATTTTTTTTCTTTGAACTTAAAATTATTTGGTATTTTCTATGTAAACATTATTTTAACATAATGCAGGGAATAGGTAAGTAAGAATATGATTTAAATCCATAAGCACTGGAGTAGGAGTCTATCACATGGTATGAGCATATTTTTTAGTCTCACATAGAGAGATCAATTTACATAGTAAACTGAGCCCTCCTCTTAAAATTTAGAAAATTAATTTTTTTTTTTTTTGCATTCATGATCTGTAGTGTTTAACTGATAGTAATATGAAAAAAAAAAAAAAATAATCAAAAAGATTATTATTTTATTGGATGGTACATTTCTGTAGTAATGTCAATATTTTTTTTTTCACAAAATAAGCCAACCTCAGTTTTTTTTTTCTCAATTTCAGAATTATATAAAAATATAATTAAAATAAATAAATAAATAAATAAATGAATAAAAATCCAGAATTAGTAAATTTACCCTCAGGGACAAATTTACACCAAATTGAGAACCCTTTGGTTCAAGCATTCAACTTCATCTCACAAAATCTATCTAAAAATAGACTGAATAAAGTGAATGTTTATTGCTTAACTGGATTCCACTAAGTCTCATATGTAGTTTTAAAAGAGTCTTAAGTCTGTAATTATAATGTTGAATTAAAAGTCTCTTTATAAAAGTACCATTCCCTCTCATCTTAATAGTTTTTATTGTCTGAAGTGAATTTCTCTTATTTGGCTGTAGGTTTTGAAATATTCAAATAAATTCTGAACATTTTTTTAAGCAAATAGTTTCGTTACATTTTAATCTTGTTTGTTGGGAAACTATAAAGACTAAGGCGGTCATACAAAAACTAATCTGCCTTCAACACAATATGTAATTAAATTACAAACTTCATTTAGAAAAATAAATAAATCAAAGTAATTAAGAAACACATTTTATTGGATTCTGAAATCCTATTGTTATTTTGGGGAAAGGAGTTTTAATTTCCATCTCCTCCATTCACACACATACTTTACTATACAGATTTTCTCCTGCCCCGCTGCATCAAATAAAATGGCTCATCAAATCTAGCTGTAAAACCAAGGACATCAAAAACTTACCTCAATATATTTCTTTTTAAATTTTACTCATGTTCACCCAATACAAGGCTCATGAGTTACTCAAAGTGATTCTATGATTACTACACACAATAAGGTAAATTTTAAATATTTTTATTTTTATGAAGTGTGTGATATGAATGTATGAGTAGAAAGTAGGAAATCAGAATTGTGTGAATAGTGTTATACTTTGTTGCAATTAGTTTTCTTTCTGATTCATTCTGCATGCCAGCCAAATGTGAATGCCATAGAGGCAGAGAAGAAAATAAAAAAAATTGTTTTCTGTACATAGCCTCCAAGCATCGCATCCAGTCTATGAAGCAAGCCCCTGAAATGAAAGTGACTCTGGCAAATCATGACCATTCCTGCTGGGGACTGCCAGATATGCTTGGAATCAAGTTTTCCATAACAACCGCAAGCAGTTGAGGGCCAGCAAGCCACCGGCTGACATGCAGGGTGCACTGCTGCTGCCACTGACAGAATCGCTCCTCTCAACCCTTACCACACCCAGGCTGACTATCCAGCTTAGACACCACCAGGCCCAAGATACCAACTGTCGCAATTTATAACATCTCAACATCAACACCACCCAGTTACAAGCCTCCCTCATCAGCAAACCCAACTTACTACAGCAGCTCTGCAAGCATGCAACCCACCATGGGCTCCCCCAACTCTGCAAAGTAGCAACTCCAACTTTGGCTCCGACCCTGCAAGCAGCAACTTAGACTCCACAAACATGCAACCCACCATGGGCTACCACCATTTCATAGAACATTGGCCAACCAGCTACACCAACCTTATCACCTAGGCATACCTGACTCATTACAAGCATTCCCTTTGCAGTTATCACCACAACTCCATTTCACAGAACAGGCCAACCAGCTACACCAAACTTATCATCTAGGCATACCTGACTCATTACAAGCATTCCCTTTGCAGTTATCACCACAACTCCATTTCACAGAACAGGCCAACCAGCTACACCAAACTTATCACCTAGGCATACCTGACTCATTACAAGCATTCCCTTTGCAGTTATCACCACAACTCCATTTCACAGAACAGGCCAACCAGCTACACCAACCTTATCACCTAGGCATACCTGACTCATTACAAGCATTCCCTTTGCAGTTATCACCACAACTCCATTTCACAGAACAGGCCAACCAGCTACACCAAACTTATCACCTAGGCATACCTGACTCATTACAAGCATTCCCTTTGCAGTTATCACCACAACCCCATTTCACAGAACAGGCCAACCAGCTACACCAACCTTATCGCCTAGGCATACCTGACTCATTACAAGCATTCCCTTTGCAGTTATCACCACAACCCCATTTCACAGAACCAGCCAACCAGCTACACCAATCCCTTGTTACTTTGACAATCAATGAATCGACCCACCACCATGACCGCAGTCAAACCAATGCAAGATATTAGTCAACTCCCAGGGCTGCCCTTTCTTGTCATTAATGCCATCACCTCGGCAAATCACTCTCCACACTGTAATACACCTTATATATATTAAACAATTACAAGTTGTTCAAAAACCTAATCCTCATTATTCCTTTTCTTTTGCAACCAAATACTTATTATAATAGGGAGGATAGATAAACACTAACACTTTGAAGAGGTTAAGATTATAGCATTCAGGAAAGCATCCATATCAGAGGCTGTTCTACAAAGTAGCATTTCTTGGAGAAAATTGTCCGAGTTGAACTTTCTCCTAACAGAGCGAGTGAGGATGGCATGTCCAAGCTGTAAAGGTCTGAACTGGTAGAACTAAAGAATTGAGCTCATCTGAACATTTGCTATAGAATTATCAATATAGTGGCAACAAACTTGTAATGTTGAATCTGTGAAAAAGTGGCTTCAGGGAGGAAAATATATATCGTCCCCAACAAGACTGAGTAAAGGGTTTGAAACTTTATCAAGGGTAGAAATGGCAGTCATACTCCATTCTTGTTCTTGATCTAATGTGACTCTATTTTTAAAAATCATTTCACCCCAAGCAAGGCAATAAAGCCACTAAGTCATAAGGGGCTACTGAGTGTAAAAGAATAGGAGAAAAAGAAGACATAATTAAAGATATAGAAGAATAAAAGAACAGGAAATAAGAAGACAAACATAACACCTGACATTGCTTTTAACTTTCTTTTTTTATCAGTTCACTCCAAGCTAGGTGGGAATGTCATTAGTACACAAGCGGTTACAGAGAGTGGAAGTGAGAGAAAAAACTGAGTATGGATGGGGGTTTTGAGGAAAGGATAAAAGATGAACGGGGTCCAAGATGACAGAAGATGGTGATTCATGTTGCATTTAAATTTTTGCAGATTGTAGTTTTTAGGGAAACAAGTAAGAAGAAGGAAGTTCCACAGTCGGGAAGTGTGAGAAAAGAAACTGCGTGAGTAGAAGCCACTTTTGAAAATCAAAGTTGACTGAAAAGCAAGAGGCAGGAAGTGAGTTCCACAACTGAGATGTGCGATAGAAGAAACTGTTAGCATAGAACTTAAGGTTACATTTATCCATTTCAGTGGTAAATGATAAGACAGTTGCCAATCTAGTATTGTGCAAAATTCATAAAATCTAGGTAAGGTACCTAGATTTTATGAATTTTGCACAATAGTCAGAACAATTACCATGAAAGTATTTATAGAAAAGGCAAAGTGATTATAGTGATGGGAAATTGACTAAAGCCAAGATGCCAGGTCAAGATAAATAACACTGCAGATTCTTCTTTGGAATTTATCTAGAATCTCTAAATATATTGCAAGAACACCAGACCAGATGTGGCAACAATATTCAAAGCAAGGACCAATGTTACAATTATAAATATGTAAGATAGATTCTATAGAGAAAAATTGTCAAGTATGATACAGGGAACCTACCTTCCTAGCAGCAGACCTAGCAATTGATTCAATATAATCTTTCCAGTTCATGTCAGTGGGAAGCGTTAAGCTGAGAAGGTGTGATGAGTCACTCTCCTGAGGTTATCATAAGCCATGCTGATGGAAGATAAAAATGTTTCCCTCAGATGATTAAAAGAGAGCAGTTTCATTTTGGAGGCATTAAAATTAACAAGCTATTCCTTACCCCATTTAACAACAGATTGTAAGTCATTTTTGAGATCTGCTGCCAATTTGATTTTATGGATTTTATTATTAAGACTTGTATAAATGGTTGTATCATCAGCAGAGATAACAACTTGAGAACTGATCTCATCAGGAAGGTTGTTGATGAAAATAAGAAACAATGTAGGTCCAAGGATAGAGTCCTGGCGAACATTTGCATTTATGCAAAAAGATCCAGAAGAGTGGCCATTCAAGACAACTTTAATTTCATGATTTTATAAGAAAGACTGAATCAGTTTAAAAATTTGTCCAGAAATACCATAACCTTTCAACCTGTGAAGAATACCAAACCCTGTCAAATGGCTTTGAGATATGCAAAGCAACAGCCCAAGCTTCATTATGCTTATTTACAGCTTGATAGACTCTTTCAGCAATAACCGTTAACACATCTACTAAATATAGAATCAAACTGGAGAAGAGGAAGAATCTGTTCAGCCAGGTATATGATGTGAAAAAAAGGCCATTTTAATGTGGCAAGCACTTATGAATATGGGCCAAGGAGAAAAATTGATTTTTGCCCAGCCCCTGTGACTGTCACATTGACATTGGTATTACACTGACCCAACCTCTTTAGTGCAGTGAGGAAGGTGCTGCTGCAGGGTTGAAATCCTCGGACATGAGCAACTTCTCCCATCTAAAATGATGAGAAATAAACCTTCTTTTACAGCATAGAAGGCATTAACCATACCTCAGTAAACCCTCATTGGCAATGGTTAACTCCTGTGCCAGCCAGTAGGAATATGACACTACATCCTCCACTAAAAATAGTCTGGAATCATTGGAAAATGAAAACAGGGTTTAGTTAAAAAAAAAAAAAAGCATTTGCACCAATGACTACATTATTTTTAAATAAATTTTCTACATTTACAATAAGTTTTCAAGTTATCTATAGTTTATTAAATAACATTTTATACAAAACTAATATACAGAGTGCTATAGATAAATTGTCATCTAAATTATGTAATATCTATCTCTCTGAGATGAGGTGTTATGATTATTTACATTATTTGGACTGTTATCCTCATCTTCATTGCTATATTCACAACATTTCAGCCATTGTATGCTCCGGCCTTCCTTCAGAATCAAAAAACTGGGAGAGTTGAGTTAAAGGAAAACAACTGAGACACCTGGAAGTGGCATGGTACATGGCAATAGAACAATCTACCTCAGTGGATGTAATAAAGAGTTTGGTTTGAAGTTCCATTCACCTGAAGAAAGACAAAACATTGTGAATATGGCAATGAAGATGAGGATAACAGTCCGAATAAAGTAAATAATGTAAATAAATTATGTAAAAATGAAAATTACACTGAGATCTCATTTTAACAGATACATTTACCAAAATTACACAAAAAATATCTTGAAATACTAAAGAGTAAATTTATCCAATAAAATTGCAATTGGCTTCAACTGTGGCCTCCATATGACTTCACAATTTCCAGCAACTCTTCTGGATGGTCTCCTAGTTTAATTTGGTGAATGCTGCCATAATCCTTGCCTTCAGTTCATCTATGGTGTTACAAGGTGTTTTGCTTGTCTCTCACTCAACTGCATCCCACACATAATAATCAAAGGGGTTGAAATCTAGGTAGTTAGGTTGGCCAGATATAAGAGGTGATGTGATTGCAGAAATTGACTGGGCTCTCCTGCTTGTGTTGCATGGTTCAGAGTCTTGTTGCCAGATATATGGTCCTCCAGCAGCCACCCTCTTGACTACCTACTCAAGGCACTATATATATATCTATATATATATATGTGGCAGACTTCCACTACATTTATTTAATTTTGATTAGGAAACCAAACTGATGTGAAGAAAGGACAAGGCAAAGGTATCATTATATATAAAAATTGTATTCAACAATGTATACAATAAAGAATGTGTAAGAAAAAGCATGCAATGGGTAAGACGAGAGTTGTCTTTCTTTGACTATCATTGTCTATCAAAGTTCTCTGAAAAGAAAGAATTAATAGTTTGTAATAAATGTTTTTTAACAGTTTTGCTGTGCAAGAGGAAAAATTATGTAAGTGTAAGGAATATGCAGTTTGTGAGTGTTGAGTGAGAAGATCGGTGCATAGCTTCAACTGTTGTGGATTTCTGTGGTAGCTGAAGTCTCGCTCGTGTGTCTACTCTTTTTTCTTGCTTTTATAGGTGATCATTGGATCAGAAGTGCTGCGCGGGAAGAAGCACTCTTCACGTGCAGACAATCTGATTGGTTGGCACTGACCAATCAGTGAATGATATTTGGGGAGATTTCTGGGAGCCGATTCTCCTAAAAGTGCACAAAATCTACTATATGAAAATATAGCGATTTCAAAATTGTCGCATAAGACAGTAGCGTTGATTTCTATCCAATGAATGATTGTTATTGAAATTTGAATTTTTATATGTATGTATGTGTGTGTAAGATGATGATCACTCTCTATCTATCTATCTATATATATATAGACAGCCCCATATTTTTTTAAGTGTTAATAGCAGGATAGAACTATATTTGTATAGATGCTTATATATATATATATATATATATATATATATATATATATATATATATATTCAGTTGTATACATATGAGTTTCTGACCCTGGGTTTAATGCTTTTGCGATCATCAGACAAACTGGTTTATTTTTTTTTAAAATTGAATCTATTTATGTTTGTTTGTGTTTGTGTTGTATAGGAATAAAGTGTCATTGTCAACACTGTAGTTTGAACACAGATCACCAGTGAGCAAACATGGAAAATTCCATTATTAAATAAATAGATCACGTGATCATAAAGGAAATGTATAAACGGGAGTTAGTACGACATCTAATTGATCGCTATACTCTATCCACTATACTGTTTCTCTATACTGATCATTATACGAATTACTGTTCAGCGATTACTATATGAACAAGTATTATTAGTGTGAGTTTTATTTGAAGGCGTTACTACTACCAGTATCTGCATTTACAAAGTCTATTCTACAACAAGCATTTCGGAAGTGGTAACAAGCATTTGTTGACATCAAAAAGTGACAACGATGAAAGTGTCTGACATCACAAAAGTTAGGTTATGCTTGGTGGTGGAAGGGGGAATTTTCTTTTTTGTTTGTTTGAGATGACACTCTCACACACATAGACACACATACATACAGGTGTATGCATTTTAGTTCACACAAACATATCTATATAAACAATCTGATGTTAGGCACAGATACACATCCATGCATTCAAGAATACATACATATGCAAGTGTAATTCTATTTTCTGTTGAGACTGTAACATTTATTATATGTAGCGATGTTCTTTCAACAAGGAGCAGGTAGGGGTGTTCTTGGTGCTTTTCAGATCGGCTGCCTGTACCGTCAGACAAACTTACACTTTCTCACACACACACATACACACATGTAGATGTGCGCATACACTCCTATTGGTCTGGGTCTTTCACGACCCGATATATATATATATATATATATATATATATATACACACACACACACACACTACATTTCAAAAGTTTGAAGTCACCCCCAGAATTAGCATGGGATGAACTTGACAGAAGAGTGAAAAAAATAATGAAAAAGAGCTCTTAGAGTCATTGAAAAAGAATCAAATCAGTTATCAAACTTATACTTTGAGAAATTTGCAATGAATACCAAATATTTGTGTTGCAATAATCAAGGTTAAAATTTAATTATAAAATGTTTTTTTTTTTTTTGTCATAATAAAATTTCTAATAAGAAATCACGTCTCATTTTTTTTAACAATGTATAATAATTTTCTCTTATTTAAAGTACAAAACAACTACTTTTAGGCCCAAATTAAAAAATTACCAGGGTAACCTCAAACTTTTCAAATGTAGTGTATATATATATATATATATATATATATATATATATATATATATTATTGACATTTGGAAAAACATTCATGAAAGTATGTTTCAAAAATAATATCTGATAATGCATTTGCCTATAATGGCTTCATCAGATGGATAATGAAAAATGTATAGAGTGTGTATGCATTTGTGTGTGTTTAAAATAATTCAATCTTATATTATTTTTCCCAAGCTGGCATTGCTCGAGACTAAAGAGGGAAAGAAAATGAATGACTTTTAAAAAATATAGGTGAAATGCATTATTGGATATTATTTTCAAAACATACTTTCATGAACATTTTTCCAAATGTCAGTAACTTATAACTCTGTCGAGATTACTTACCCAAATTTATTACATACTGTCGACATGGAGAACGCATGGATAAAAACAATTCTTTCATCTATTTTCTACCCATTCTGAAGGATTTCCATCTCAAAACTTGAGCACTTAAGGTGGAGAATATAAAATGTTAAACTAATTTTTTTAAGTCACTCATTTTCTTTCTCTTTTTGTCTTGAGAAATGCCAGCTTGGGAAAAATAATATAAGATTTAATTATTTTAAACACAGACAAATGCATATACACACAACACATTTTTCATTATCCATCTGATGAAGCCATATAGGTGAAATGCATTATCGGATATTATTTTTGAAACATACTTTCATGAATGTTTTTCCAAATGACAATAACTTATAACTCTGTCGGGATTGCATACCCAAATTTATTACTTATATGTGTGTGTGTGTGTGTGGTAGGAAAATCAGAAATATTTTGTTTAGTAACTCATTAATCACCATGACTTGATCAAATGACTAATCTAACCTGTTTGTTAAGCCAAGAAAATAGTTGAACTTGAACCTGTATTGCTTCATTTACCCTGAAGGAATAAATCCTATTATTATTTGGACATCCAAAATATTAGAAAAGGGTTTAAAAATTCATTGTTACTATTCTTAACAATCTTTTCTTGTTAGAATTTCATACACACTTAAAATTTCTCTCTATTTTGTAAATTTCATTTTGAAAAATAAATGAATAAAACAAAAAACAGAAACTTTATTAGGTTTTAAAATTCCTTTCTAACTTTCGAGACAGGCTATATATTATCAGAAGTTTCAATTTTCATCACCCCACACACACATCATACCCACTTCAGGCATAAAACAATGAAGTTTGGACATGACAGGCAGATCAGTAAATTTAGAAGATATGACTCGGTTAAGCAGTAGTGAAAAATTGCAGCTTGAAGCTATTTGCTCAAAATCAAGAAGACTAGAATTAGCAAATGACAGAAATGTTGATGACGTTGACTGTAAAGTAAAGGATTCCTTGCATTTATTAGAGTTTTATTTCAGGATTTTTTTCTTTTTTAAATCTTTCAAAGAATGTTGTTCTCCGCAGACTAGCAAAAGATTCTTAATTTGTTGTGGGAATTTTTTTTAGAGATAGAATTTTAAATATTTAATATTGTTCAGGTTTGTTAAGGCTGATAGAGACAATAAAAGTAAGCAAATTTCCACAAAAACTAATTCAGAAACTCTTTCTTGCTTACTTAACAGATGATCTAGGAATTGAAATTAAAAGGATCAGATCTACATTTGTGGTTGTATGTGTTGTCTTCCTTAGTTTTTTTTTTTATCACTGCAAGACTGGTTAATTATAAAGAGACTTTTGTTAGGACAAGTACTTGGTCAAAGATAGGAAAACTTTCACCAGCAAGTACTTGGTCAAGAATGGGATAAACTTAAGCAATAATTACAAAGGTGGGTCAGACCTTAAGCCACAGTTTCTTACCTAAAGGCAGGTCAAGATTTAAGTGGCAATTACTTGGTCAAAAACTGCGATTTTCTGTCTAACTAAAAAACATTTCTTAATTTTTAAAATCATATTTTATCTTACAATTTTTCTCAGAATTATTTCTTTACAGAAAAAATGAAAATTCTATTGACTTACTTACAATTTCTTTAATTATCTATTTTTTCTATTATCTATTTTTGTGATTATTCATATCATTTCTTAGAGTATAGCTTGTGAGTGAGGAAAAATCAATGCATACAATTTTATTCTAAGATTTGTGTTTGAACCCAGGTAAAAGCTATGATTTTTTATGTTGATTTTTAAGGTAAGCAGAGCACAAACTTTTAAATCCCTTGAATCTTAGTAAATGACTCAGACTGATCTTATGTCCATATATTTTCTACCAGCACCAGGATAAGGATATCAGTCTGAACATTTTATTAATTAAAAATAATGACTTATTTTAGATTTTCAGATTATAATTATGAAAACTCTTTTCATATATATTCTATAAATGTCAATTTAAGAAAAACAATTTTGTCTAAATTCTTAGACAATTGATTACTGTTATTTCTTCATCATTTCCTTAATTTCAATCAAGTAATCCATTTTAGAACCTCAATGAAAAATTATTATTTCTGTCCCAGAATATTTGATACGTCTTGTGTATGAAATATATATGTAAATGTAACGATGTTGTGTAGAAAGACTGACTAACCTTCTCTACACTTATTATTGAAACATGGACTTGTCCACTCGCTATGTGTAGAACACCTGCTTATGGAATGAGGGTAAAAGTGGGTCATACTTTTCAGTCATACACTTATTGCACTTAACTACTGTATTCTCAATCCATGTTCTCATGTGATTAAACCCTTCTTCACTCAACTTTTTGTTTTCAGTGTTTTTCTTACAGTCCTACTAACCAGCAAATACGAGCATTATACAAACTTTATAACAGTGGCAATGAATATTTGGAAATCATGTTTGGAAAAATAATAATAAAGAGTTTTGAACTCATGTTGACCAAGGATTGGAAATAAACTCACAATATAGAGAATTTAGAAATCATGGTAAAACAGTTGATGAATAAACAACAATGAATATCTGTCTATATCTCTGGGATGAGGTATTATGATTACTTGCATTATTTACATTATTCAAACTGTTATCCTCATCTTTATTGCCATATTCACAACATTTTGGCCATTGTATGCTCCAGCCTTCTTCAGGTGATTGGAATTTCAAACCGAACCCTTTATTTCATCCACCAGGATAGATTGTTCTAGTTTCATGTGCCATGCCTCTTCCAGATGTCTTGGTTATTTCCCTTTAACTGAACTCTCCAAGTTTTTTGGTTCATCACTGCTGAGGCCTGGTTTTGAACTCACAACTCTTTGGGTCAAATAAAGGGTTTGGTTTGAAATTCCAATCACCTGAAGAAGGTCAGAGTGTACAACGGCCAAAACATGAATATGCCAATGAAGATGAGGATAACAGTCTGAATAATGTAAATAATGCAAGTAATAACAATGAACAGTACAAATATTGGAATATCAAACAAAAATGTTTGAAGTAATGTTGCAGCAATCAAGTTTTAACTAGTACTATAGTTTCAATCATGCCTGATGTGGTCACAAACTGACAAATTTTTATATAACTATGAATGTGTTATGTTTTTGTCATATTATGGGAGGCACCAAGGAATTTTCAAAAAAGATTGTCAGAACTGGCCAGATGAAAATAAAGAATGTTTACTCTTAAGAAAACTGTGTCCATCAGAGAATGAAAAATATTGTAATTACATGTTACCTGAAAAAACTGGAAATATTACATTTGATGAAACTGTTAATTTTGCCTAAAATTTTCAGTGAAAGAAGCTCCCTATTTCATACACATTGGAAAATGATTCTTACAAAAAAGATGATGAAGATTTTGTTACTTGTGCTAGTATTGTTGATTGTGAATGTGAAAAATTTAAACTATATAAACTTTATAACAAACAATCATTATAGGACATAAGTAATGTTTTTATATACATATTCCACACAATGATTTTTAAAGGTCAGTGGTTTTACATAGGTAAAACAATAGCTTCTACTTCTGAATCAGGTTCAACCTTTGATTAAATGATCAGTCACTAATTCCAGAGTAATAAAATGTCACCATAAACTTATATGTTAATTTTGTAAAAATACTTTTTTCTTTTTATGAATAGCTTTTGACACTTCTGCTTACAAAGGTAGGTCGTTCTGTCTTTCTGATAGCTAGAAATAGACTGCAACAGACAAACAGGAACAGACCAAGAAAGACTTGTGGGTTATCCCACTTGACTCTGACAAAAGCGCTTGCTAGGGGGCGCTCTTTAAGCCTATAAATAGGCAATGAAATTCTTTCTCTTTTTGGTATTTTTATCTCTCGCCTTCAGATGTAGTTGCATATAGATAAGAACACTGCTGACAAGGGTTTTTTGCTTTCTTTAGACTCCTTTGACTTTTTTTTACTCTCTCACACATGCATATACACATGCTTGTTACACACACAAACAAACACATTCTTATAATGTTTTTTTCCATTCGTTACAATTGTCTCCATCTGTAATTCCTTTTATACAAATAGTTGTTTGTAATACATTCATTGTCTTTTTCACTTGTAACAGACATTTTTTTTAAATTTATGAGTAGATGGAAATAGATAGCAATACATGAAATACATAGATGGATTGATTAAACTGTTACATGTACAAATGATAAATTTTGTCACAAACTTGACTTTAATCCCAAAAAGGTAATTTTATCAACAAATATTACATTTGATTTAATCAGAATCAGAGATATAAAATAGAATTTATTCCATTTTTTTTATTTTATTTTACTGTATATTTTGTTTAATGTGTTTATGTTTGAGGGGGACACATTTAATAATTATTATCATTTTTTTTAAAAATCATTTCACTCCAAACAAGGCAATAAAGCCACTAAGATGCAAGCAGTTATTGTATGTGAAAGAATATGAGAAAAAGAAAAACTTTATTAAGGAGATCAAACAATAAATGAACAGGAAGTTAAAAGACAAAACATAATGATTGACATTGCATTTACATTTTTGAAGATCAAAGTTGACTGGAATGCAAGAAGCCAGAAAAGAGTTTGACAATTGAGAAATGTGAGAGAAGAAACTGTTGGCATAGAACTTATGGTTCCATCTAGCCATTTCAACTGTAAAATGATGAGACCTTGCCACCAATCTATTAAATTCATAAAGTCAAAGTACCAAAGAAGAACGTTCATCAGAACATATGTGAAATAACATATAACGTATGAAAATATTGTATTACTGTGAGTAAATAATTATAAGCACCTTAACATTTATATATACAAAAATACTCATAAAAATAAGAAACAGAAAGACATGGAAATAAAAAAATGAGTATTATTTATTATCTGGTTGTTACGTGGTGTTGAAGAAATGAGAAAACTGAGTAAAATTGTGAGTTTGGAGTCAAATATAGATCAAATATGAATTGCAATCTGACAGAAGGATAAGCTAAAGAATAAGTAATGTGTATACGGTCTTTCTTGGATGCTTTTTTTTTTTTATATAGATATGTGTAATGAGTATCCAGATAATTTAGTAGGAAAATACAAGAGCTATCTGGGATTTTCTTAGCTCAAATTTTTGTTGAGTGCTACAGAATAAAGTTACTATTATGGACTGAAAAAAGAAAAGAGGAAATTTTCATTGGCACATATGTTGGTGGCCTGTTCATTTTGACTGCTTGTTCAGCAGTAAGAATGTCACGTGTTTGTGTGTGTATAAAAGAAAAGGGTCAATTCTTATTGGTTTAGAAAGAGTGAATTAATGATAGTTATAATTATTTTAATATAATTATTTTTGACACTATAATTAATTTTTATTTATTTATTATGGACAGGACACAGAAAGAGTCTATTTAATTTTTTATTTATTTATTTGTTTATGGGCATGAGAATATTTATAGAAAAGGCACAGGGAAGCTACATTTGGCACTTCTGATTTGGCATGGCCAATTCAGTGTAGCTGATTCGACATAGGAATTTTTCAGTAAAGGGATGATAAGGCATCAGATTACTACTTCATCAAATTTGCTCTCTAGTAGTCAAATTAATACTTCATCATTATATGCTCGAATAGTTCAGTTTAAGAAAAAGAGTAGTTGAAGGCAATTTTATATTATATTTCCTTCAGTGCACCTTCATATTTTTCAGTCATCAAAGCCCTTTTATTCCAAAATGGAAGCAATTTTTTTTTATCAAAACATGAAAGAAACAAAGTGATACACGATGGATAACATTTTATTTTTGATGCAACAAGCAACAGGAATCCTGAATTAAAATTTTGTCGATGTGAACAGAAAGATCGATGTAAAGTGAGATTATATATGAAGATTTTAATTTACATTATTCCATTAGAGTTTTAATACAATCCTTAATTCCCTAAATGAATAAAATGTCATATTGAAAGTTGGGTGTTTTCAATGCTTTTATTCTTTTTTTGGAGTGGGGGTTGCTTCAAGTCAAAGACAGTGATGTCGAAACAGTCCGACACCTAAATAGCTGTGCCAAATAGTCCAAGTATTTTCAAATCAACCACACCAAATCAGCAACGCCAAATGGACTACACTTAAATGCACAAAACCCACATTTTTTATATGAATAATTGAATAATTTCAAATTAAAGATAAGACTTTTGGCAATTTGAAAATTTGTTTTTACTAACTAGAGGGTGCTATTCAGTCCATTTGAGGCTACATAAATTAGATTTATATGGGAACATTTCTTGTGTTCAGAATTTATATTTTCCTTTTCTTGAACTATTTGCTATTGGAGGTAAGAGTGTCTAGTCACTGCTATTTGATTTAACCCTTAACTGGATGAAGATAAGTTCATGCCTTTTTCAAGAGCATTAGTGGGATGTGAATATAACTGACCAATCAGAATTTGAACTTGGCACACCAATTCCATTTTCTTTCCCAGCAGCAGTTACACTCTGTGTATAGTGATTTTCCAAGCATAGCTTAGATGTGGCATAAGGCTGAAAGTAGGGGACACCCAGTAAGGATCAAACTTACTATTCAGTAGTTACTGTTCTAGCAAGACAAGCTTACACTCTGTGTATAAATGGTGTCATGAAACACAAGAAAGACATTGAATCTTGTCCAATCATTACAACAGGTTATCTATCAAACATTTTGGACCTCACTTTGCTACTAGATTCTTGAGGGGATGTTGAAATAGTCTGGATCTGTGCAACTCTTCCTTCTCCTCTTTAATGCCATTAGGCTCCCATGCAGAGCATTAGGCTACAGCCTCACTATGCTAGATTTTGCTGCTGCAGTTTCTTTAGCAAGATCTTAATGTGGTAGATTTGCTTGTCCCACATCCAACTGCTTTTTAATTCAGAATTGTCCTGCTCATAAATATCTTGCAAACTAAAGTTTTCTAGCCAGTAGTAACTAGAGGCTTTCACTAGTGACAGTAAGTGTTCCCAGATGCTACAAAGTATTAGTAATGCATTCATCTAGATGGTGTTTCAGTTCTTCAAAAAACTTTGCAAGTTTTTCTAAATCTTTCAATTATACCAATAATATCACCTTTTCATTCCTCAACTGTTTCTGTTCTCAAGCTCAAGATATTTTCTCAGTTTTTTACTTTCTTTCTCTGTGGTCGACTGGGATGAATGATATCTATAATCTGACAGTTTAGCCTTTCGCAGTTTACAATTACTAGATCTGGCCTTCTGTCCTAGATTGGATTTAATTTCTGCCTTACTATTTAACCTGTAGCTGGGGGTAGAAGAGGTGCATTCATGCTTTGTGTGAAAGTGAACATAACAAACTCAGTCACGAATTTCACTTTCTGTACTGATATCTACCATGCTAAATGTGCATACTCACAGGCAGATTTTTCATCACATAAAAGTCCATGAAGTAAACCATCCCTTGAGAGGGATTGAACCTTTTTGTATTTTCTAAATTCTTTTATGTGATGGTAAATGCTAGATATTGGAGATATTTTTTTCATTTCTTGAATGGCATACCTTTCTATGGATCTGTCTGGCTGAAAGAAATCTTTGAAAACTCTGCATGCTATCAAATATTCCAACAAAATCATATCTCTTGTATCATTCAGCCATTGAACAACTTACTTTACTGTGGATGAGTGTGGCTGAAAGAAATCTTTGAAAACTCTGCATGCTTTCAAATATTCCAACAAAATCATATTCTTGTATCATT
Source organism: Acanthosepion pharaonis (assembly GCA_903632075.3). Taxonomy (NCBI): domain Eukaryota; kingdom Metazoa; phylum Mollusca; class Cephalopoda; order Sepiida; family Sepiidae; genus Acanthosepion; species Acanthosepion pharaonis. Next base: position 1,699,767 of record CAHIKZ030004276.1, read on the forward strand.
CAGCCATTCTTTACTGTGGATGACTTTCTTTGAAAAATCAAATGTTCTAACAAAAATCTTATCTCTTGTATCATTCAGCCATTGAACAGCTTACTTTACTGTGGATGAGTGTGGCTGAAAGAAATCTTTGAAAACTCTGTGTACTTTCAAATGTTCTAACAAAATCATATCTCTTGTATCATTCAGCCATTGAACAGCTTACTTTACTGTGGATGAGTGTGGCTGAAAGAAATCTTTAAAAACTCTGTGTACTTTCAAATGTTCTAACAAAATCTTATCTCTTGTATCATTCAGCCATTGAACAGCTTACTTTTTTACTGTGGATGAGTCTGGCTGAAAGAAATCTTTTGAAAAACTCTGTGTACTTTCAAATGTTCTAACAAAATCTTATCTCTTGTATCATTCAGCCATTGAACAGCTTACTTTACTGTGGATGAGTCTGGCTGAAAGAAATCTTTGAAAACTCTGTGTACTTTCAAATGTTCTAACAAAATCTTATCTCTTGTATCATTCAGCCATTGAACAGCTTACTTTACTGTGGATGAGTCTGGCTGAAAGAAATCTTTGAAAACTCTGTGTACTTTCAAATGTTCTAACAAAATGTCCTAGTGTTATCTCTTGTATCATTCAGCCATTGAACAACTTACTTTATTGTGGATGAGTGTGGCTGAAAGAAATCTTTTGAAAACTCTGCATGCTATCAAATATTCCAACAAAATCATATCTCTTGTATCATTCAGCCATTGAAGGCTTATTTTACTGTGGATGAGTGTCCTGAAAGAAATCTTTGAAAACTCTGTGTCTTTCAAATGTTCTAACAAAATCTTATCTCTTGTATCATTCAGCCATTGAACAACTTACTTTACTGTGGATGACTGAAAGAAATCTTTGAAAACTCTGTGTACTTTCAAATGTTCTCAAAACAAAATCTTTGAATCTCTGTGGATGAGTTCTGAAAGAAATCATTGAACTATAGTACTTTCAAATGTTTAACAAAACTTGTGGATGAGTGATGAGGCTTTGAAAGAAATCTTTGAAAACTCTGTGTACTTCAAATGTTTATAAAAAATCTCTTGTATCATTCAGCCATTGAAGTGCTTACTTCTGTCCCTCACTAAAGAAATCTTTGAAAACTCTGTGCTCCTGTGTTACTCTTTCAAATGTTCTAACAAAATCTTATCTCTTGTATCATTCAGCCATTGAACAGCTTACTTTACTGTGGATGAGTGTGGCTGAAAGAAATCTTTGAAAACTCTGTGTACTTTCAAATGTTCTAACAAAATCTTATCTCTTGTATCATTCAGCCATTGAACAGCTTACTTTACTGTGGATGAGTGTGGCTGAAAGAAATCTTTTCTGTGTACTTTCAAATGAAAATCTTATCTCTTGTATCTTTGAAAACTTACTTTCTGTGGATGAAAAAAATCTTTGAAAACTCTGTCTTTCAAATGTTCTAACAAAATCTTATCTGTTGTATCATTCAGCCATTGAACAGCTTACTTTACTGTGGATGAGTCTGTCCCTGAAAGAAATCTTTGAAAACTCTGTGTACTTTCAAATGTTCTAACAAAATCTTCCCTCTTGTATCATTCAGCCATTGAACAGCTTACTTTCTGTGGATGAACTGAAAAAAGCTTTGAAAACTCTGTGTACTTTCAAATGTTCTAACAAAATCTTCCCTCACTATATCATTCAGCCATTGAACAGCTCCTTTAAATGAGTGTCCCTCACTATAAGGCTTTTGAAAACTCTGTGATGTGTCCAAAATGTTATCTCTGGCATTCAGCTAAAGTTCTTTCTGTGGATGAAAACTCTGTCCCTTTCAAATGTTCTAACAAAATCTTATCTCTGTATCATTCAGCCATTGAACTCTGTCCTTTACTATGGATGAGTCTTTAAAGAAACTCTGTGGAAAAGTGTGTGTTCTTTCTGTTCCCTCAAAAATCTTTGAAAACTCATTCAGCCATTGAACAAATTACTTTTGATGAACTGAAAAAATCTTTGAAAACTCTGTGTATCAAATCTATCCCTTGTATCATTCACTTTGAAAGCTTAGTGTCCTAGTTTACTGTGGATGAGTCTGGCTGAAAGAAATCTTTGAAAACCTGTGTACTTTCAAATGTTCTAACAAAATCTTATCTCTTGTATCATTCAGCCATTGAACAGCTTACTATTTACTGTGGATGAGTCTGGCAGGGAAAGTGTCCTTTGAAAACTCTGTGTACTTTCAAATGTTCTAACAAAATCTTATCTCTTGTATCATTCAGCCATTGAAGGCTTTTATTGTGGATCTGTGCAGGGAAAGAAATTGTGTTATCTCTGTCCTTGGATTGAAAACTCTGTCCCTCACTATCAAGTCCAACAAAATCTCTTGAAATTGAAATCTTTGAAAAAGGCTTTGAAAACTCTGTGTACTTTCAAATGTTCTAACAAAATCTTATCTCTTGTATCATTCAGCCATTGAACAGCTTACTTTACTGTGGATGAGTCTGGCTGAAAGAAATCTTTGAAAACTCTGTGTACTCTTTCAAATGTTCTAACAAAATCTTATCTCTTGTATCATTCAGCCATTGAACAGCTTACTTTACTGTGGATGAGTGAAATCTTTGAAAACTCTGTGTACTTTCAAGGTTCTAACAAAATCTATCACTTGTATCAAGCCATTGAACAGAAATGAGTCTATGAAAAGGCTTTGAAAACTCTGTGTACTTTCAAATGTTCTAACAAAATCTTATCTCTTGTATCATTCAGCCATTGAACAACTTTTACTGTGGATGCTTGAAAGAAATCTTTGAAAACTCTTACTTTCAAATGTTCTAACAAAATCTTATCTCTTGTATCATTCAGCCATTGAACAGCTTACTTTACTGTGGATGAGTCTGGCTGAAAGAAATCTTTGAAAACTCTGTGCAGGGAGTGCTTCAAATGTTCTAACTAAAATCTTATCTCTTGTATCAAGTCCCCATTGAACAGCTTACTTTACTGTGGATGAGTCTGTCCCTGAAAGAAATCTTTGAAAACTCTGTACTTTCAAATGTTCTAACAAAATCTTATCTCACTGTATCATTCAGCCATTGAACAGCTTACTTTACTGTGGATGAGTCTGGCTGAAAGAAATCTTTGAAAACTCTGTGTACTTTCAAATGTTCTAACAAAATCTTATCTCTTGTATCATTCAGCCATTGAACAGCTTACTTTACTGTGGATGATGAGAAATCTTTGAAAACTCTGGTACTTTCAAATGTTCTAACAAAATCTTGAACTATTCAGCCTTTGAAAACTCTGTACTGTGGATGAGTCCTGAAAGAAACTTTGAAAACTCTCAAATGTTCTAACAAAATCTTATCTCTTGTATCATTCAGCCATTGAACAGCTTACTTTACTGTGGATGAGTCTGGCTGAAAGAAATCTTTGAAAATCAAATGTTTTGAAAATCTTCCCCTCTGTATCATTCAGGCTTTGAAAACTCTTACTTTCAAATGTTCTTTGAAAAAAACAAAATCTTATCTCTTGTATCATTCAGCCATTGAACAGCTTACTTTACTGTGGATGAGTGTGGCTGAAAGAAATCTTTGAAAACTCTGTACTTTCAAATGTCTTATCTCTGTTCAAATGTTCTAACAAAATCTTGAAAAAATCTTTGAAAACTCTTGTATCAAATTCAGCCATTGAACAGCCTTGAATTTTACTTTGTGGATGAGTCTGGCTGAAAGAAATCTTTGAAAACTCTGTGTACTTTCAAATGTTCTAACAAAATCTTATCTCTTGTATCATTCAGCCATTGAACAGCTTACTTTACTGTGGATGAGTCTGGCTGGCTTTGAAAACTCTGTGTACTTTCAAATGTTCTAACAAAATCTTATCTCTGTATCATTCAGCATTGAACAAACTGTGGATTCCTTTGAAAGAAATCTTTGAAAACAATTTCAAATGTTCTAACAAAATCTTATCTCTTGTATCATTCAGCCATTGAACAGTCTTACTTTACTGTGGATGAGTGTGGCTGAAAGAAATCTTTGAAAACTCTGTGTACTTTCAAATGTTCTAACAAAATCTTATCTCTTGTATCATTCAGCCATTGAACAACTTACTTTACTGTGGATGAGTGTGGCTGAAAGAAATCTTTGAAAACTCTGCATGCTATCAAATATTCCAACAAAATCTTATCTCTTGTATCATTCAGCCATTGAACAGCTTACTTTACTGTGGATGAGTGTGGCTGAAAGAAATCTTTGAAAACTCTGTGTACTTTCAAATGTTCTAACAAAATCTTATCTCTTGTATCATTCAGCCATTGAACAGCTTACTTTACTGTGGATGAGTGTGGCTGAAAGAAATCTTTGAAAACTCTGTGTACTTTCAAATGTTCTAACAAAATCTTATCTCTTGTATCATTCAGCCATTGAACAGCTTACTTTACTGTGGATGAGTCTGAAAGCTTTGAAAGAAATCTTTAACAAAAACTCTGTGTACTTTCAAATGTTCTAACAAAATATAAGGCTTTATCTCTTGTATCATTCAGCCATTGAACAGCTTACTTTACTGTGGATGAGTCTGGCTGAAAGAAATCTTTGAAAACTCTGTGTACTTTCAAATGTTCTAACAAAATCTTATCTCTTGTATCATTCAGCCATTGAACAGCTTACTTTACTGTGGATGAGTGTGTCCTGAAAGAAATCTTTGAAAACTCTGTGCTTTCAAATATTCCAACAAAATCTTATCTCTTGAAAGCCATTGAACAAAACTTTCAAATGTCCCTCACTATATAAGGCATTGAAAACTTTACTCTGGATGAGTCCTTGGTGTTACTTTCAAATGTTCTAACAAAAATCTCTTGTATCATTCAGCCATTGAACTCTTACTTTTGTGAAAGAAATCTTTGAAAACTGTTCAAATGTTCTAACAAAATCTTATCTCTTGTATCATTCAGCCATTGAACAGCTTACTTTACTGTGGATGAGTCTGGCTGAAAGAAATCTTTGAAAACTCTGTGTACTTTCAAATGTTCTAACAAAACTTATCTCTTGTATCATTCAGCCATTGAAATTTTACTGTGGATGAGTCTGTCCCCTGAAAGAAATCTTTGAAAACTCTGTGTGTACTTTCAAATGTTCTAACAAAATCTTATCTCTTGTATCATTCAGCCATTGAACAGCTTACTTTACTGTGGATGAGTCTGGCTGAAAGAAATCTTTGAAAACTCTGTGTACTTTCAAATGTTCTAACAAAATCTTATCTCTTGTATCATTCAGCCATTGAACAGCTTACTTTACTGTGGATGAGTCTGGCTGAAAGAAATCTTTGAAAACTCTGCATGCTATCAAATATTCCAACAAAATCATATCTCTTGTATCATTCAGCCATTGAACAACTTACTTTACTGTGGATGAGTGTGGCTGAAAGAAATCTTTGAAAACTCTGTGTACTTTCAAATGTTCTAACAAAATCTTATCTCTTGTATCATTCAGCCATTGAACAACTTACTTTACTGTGGATGAGTGTGGCTGAAAGAAATCTTTGAAAACTCTGCATGCTATCAAATATTCCAACAAAATCTTATCTCTTGTATCATTCTGCCATTGAACAGCTTACTTTACTGTGGATGAGTGTGGCTGAAAGAAATCTTTGAAAACTCTGTGTACTTTCAAATGTTCTAACAAAATCTTATCTCTTGTATCATTCAGCCATTGAACAGCTTACTTTTACTGTGGATGAGTGTGGCTGAAAGAAATCTTTCTCACTATCAAAAACTTTATCTCTTGTATCATTGTGCCATTCTTGTTTTACTGTGGATTCTCACTGAAAGAAACTTTGAAAAATGCTATCAAATATTCCAACAAAATCATATCTCTTGTATCATTCAGCCATTGAACAGCTTACTTTACTGTGGATGAGTCTGGCTGAAAGAAATCTTTGAAAACTCTGTGTACTTTCAAATGTTCTAACAAAATCTTATCTCTTGTATCATTCAGCCATTGAACAGCTTACTTTACTGTGGATGAGTCTGGCTGAAAAAAATCTTTGAAAATATTCCAACAAAATCTTATCTTATCATTCAGCCATAATGAATAATGAGAATGGCAACAGTGATTAGAAACTTTCATTTTTATTTAAATTTTTTCTTCATTTTGAACAAGCAATGCTTCAGAATATTTCCTCCGTTATTAATGCTGCCATATCATTAACAAAAAAAGAAAAAATACATGAAATGACACACACTTTAAGTATCTTTCATTAATAACAGATGCACAGGTTTCTGCAGCAAAGATATAAGCTTAGCATGTTGAACGCATCGGACATTCTAAGAATTATTTAAAGAAATGAAAAGTTGGAATTATATTTTCATGGCTGCATTAGCATTTGAGCAGTTCCAAATTCCTTCTTTTTTTAATGCATTTTTCAATAAAAAAGTTTTTTTTTTTTTTTTTCTTTCATTTCAGCGATATCCATAGCACATGGTTGAACATGAATTTCTTTAAACCTTTTGGATTTTGGATGCAAGAACTGATTTGAAGCTTGGGATTTTTTTACAAATTTGTGTCATCAAATAAGATCCACATCTCTCACAAATTGTTATCATTACTATTTATTATTTACTGCAAATGGTGGATGATAGCTATTTCACTTTATTTCCGGTCTTCTTAAATGCTGTCCGTAAGATATTTTTGGTTATTTAGTGTTCATTGTTGTTGTAAGTAATTCCCACAACCTGCTCCCTCTGTTTGGTGTAATGGACAGACTCCAGAAATGCTTATAAATAAGCTAGCTTAATTCTTTTCTTTTTGTAGCTGTATTAAGTTGAATAAAGCTTTCCTAAGTTTATTCGCTTCAGGTTATTCATTACAATTGTGTCCTCAAACATCAAATTTGAGGAGAAGAAGAGCTTTCTAGTCAGGATGAGAATTTTTCAACACCTTTTTGGATTTGTCATGCTTTTATTGTTGTACCTTATTGTGTTTTGCTTGGCTTGATTAACTTTTTTTTTATCAAACAGATCTTGTTCACATTGAACCAAAATTTATTCAAGCATATTTATGATAGATCTAAATCAAATATTTTATGCAGTTTAAGTACTCCTTGTCTTCTATATTGAAATTTATAGTGAAAAATCAAATAAAAAATGCTCTCCATACTTACTCTGAAAAGAGTTTACAAAAAATGTAACTCTTACTTACTGTGATAGTCAATAAAGGAAGAAAACTAGTAAAATAATGCATAACAAATAGGTTTATTATTGTTATATAAATGTAATTTTGACATTGCTGATGATATTCTGCACAGTGTGATATCAGAGCAATGTGGTTTCTAGAGAAACTGAGCTATAGCAAAATCTTGTTAGTTGAATAATATATATATATTTATATATATATATATATATATATATGTATGTAATATACTATTTATATATATATATATATGTATGTAATATACTATTTATATATATATATATGTATGTAATATACTATTTATATATATATATATATATGTATGTAATATAGTATTTATATATATATATATGTATGTATATAGTATTTATATATATATATATATATATATATATATATATATATATATATATATATATATATATATATATATATATATATATATATATATATATATATATATATATATATATGTATATATATATATATATATATATATATATATATATATATATAGTATTATATATATATATATATGTATGTATGTAATATAGTATTTTTATATATATATATATATATATATGTGTATGTATTATAGTGTTTATATATATATATATATATATATATATATATATGTATGTATGTATTATAGTGTTTATATATATATATATATATATATATATATATATATATATATATGTATGTATGTATATGTATGTATGTATTATAGTATTTAGTATATAGTATTTCTTCTTTTTTTTGTTAATGATGATATGGCAGTATTAATAACGGAGGAAATATTCTTGCTGTTCAATGGCTGAATGATGCAAGAGATATGATTTTGTTGGAATATTTGAAAGTACACAGAGTTTTCAAAGATTTCTTTCATCCAGACACATCCACAGTAAGGTAAGCTGTTCAATGGCTGAATGATACAAAAGATAAGATTTTGTTTGAATATTAGAATATATATATATTTATCAAATATGTGGAGCAGTTCAACTTATATTTCAATGAATCATTCATACAAAAAGTAGATTAGTAAAGTTAATCATATAAAATGGCAAAATCCTTTTGCAAACAACATTTTAAAGGTGCATTAACCTACTAATCACTCGATGAATGTTATGATCTTTGTTTTTAATAACTATAAGCTGTATAAGGTCTTTTTTTAATATGCAACTACTTTCAACTGTACATTTAGTCATCCTCAGGCATGGAAATTATTTTGTTTTTTGTAAAATCCAGGTAGCATCCAAGACAAAAAAATTAAATGCAAATCGAAATATGTTTTTTTTTTTAAATATGTTATTGTTCACAGATACAAATTTTTGGAGCGTGCTAAGGTTGAATTTTTGAAAATTTAAGAGAGTGCATTTTTTACTAATATGGCAATTTGAGAATTTTTTTTTGGTTTAGGAGTTTATCAGAACAATGTGGCATGAACTAAATTGTCCAATAAATAGAGTAATGTCTCAGTTGTTATCCCGGAAATTTGTATGTTGGATCAGTTTTTATATATATATATATTTGTTAGAACATTAGAATATATATATATATATATATTTAAAATAGTTTTAAGGTATGCTATATGTAAAGTTAATTTAAAGGAACTCAAACACATAATAGAAAAAGAATGTTTTATTTGACTTCTTCATCCTCCACATGCATCTCATAATAATAAGGCCCCTCAGCCCTCAAGGGGCCTTATTGTTGAAGGGGGACAACTTGTGAAGGTTAACAGTTCTTACCATTTTTCCTTTTTCACCATCAGGTGTATATATATATATATATATATATATATATATATATATATATATATATAAATGTGATAAAAATTATTAGGAGGATTTGAGATAATCATAATTAAGTAATTCATTGAGTCTAGAAGAAACTTCAGCAGAATGCAGAAAGCACTGGACAGTGGATTTATCCTATATTTGTGACTCATCAGCTGTGTGCATAAGTTATGATTATCTCAGATCCTCCTAATAATTTCTATCACTTGTATATCCTTGCTTCAACTGGCTTCTAATGCTCTGGATGGAGTAGCTTGGGGATACTTGTTGTGGTTCATGGGGGCACAGTCCTACGGGTAAGGTAAATTTGTATGAGTTCCACCATGGAATATATGATCAAGCGGTGCTATATCGAGTCTATTTCATTACCTCCTCATCACCAAGGCCTGTTGGTATAGTTGGTGTGACATTTGCCTCATATCATAGCTGTCTGGGTTTCAATTCTCGGTAGTGGATGCACACAGCTAATGAGTCCCAAGTATAGGATGAAATGGCTGTCCAGTGCTTTCTGCATTCTGTTGAGGTTTTTTTCAAGACTCAAATTATTTAATTTATATATATATATATATATATATATATATATATATATATATATATATATATTAATCTGCAAAATAATATATATAAGAGAATGTAAATTCATTAAACAGAGGATTCCTTAGGCTCTGATATGAACCCAAGAATCCTAAATGATGGTACTCCTTTCTTTGTCAGTGAGTACACAGTTTATACATTAGTTGGTAACCAGAGATTTTGGCAATTGCTTTTCTATCCATCATTTCTCTCAAAATAGGCATTTCTATGCAAAGTCTCTTGTCCAAAATTTGTGCTGATGAATGTACCGCATCATAGAGACAGGAATTGTTAGTTTTTGATATAATTTGTATATTTTCATTATTATCTTCAAGTTGCAACAGTTCTAATAAAAAATTTCCTATAAAAAAGACATTGCTTCTGATGCATCAACCATAACTAAGGTTTCGGCTGCTAGAGTACTTTTGATGACTTTTCTAATATGTTTAACAAGTACCTGCTTATGTTCCTACCCTATGACAGTTCTGGGACCAAGCCATCTATCACATACATTTCTTTTATAGAGAACTGTATCACTATTTTTGTATGACTGCACTATATTTGTTTGGACTTGGTGACAAAGTGCACATCTTAGTTTTCCTGAAGACTCACATGCTATGAAATATTTCCTGGCAGTATGCATTGCATTGAGGTTGTTTGCAACAACTTTACTAGTAGAAATACCTTTTAATGCAGGGAGTTTGTTGTTTAAAAAAGAAGGTAAGTTGGGATTCCTGCCCATGTTGGTTAGAACTATAACCATGGACACTGTGAAGTGTATTTTTGGTACTTATGGCCCATGCAAATGTTACATCAAAATTACAACTTTTGTCTTCAATAGTTTTCTTCAACATTTCTCCCAGTATCCCATTGTGCCATTCATTGAAACCATTGCTCCATGGACTTTAGCAGCAGTAATGCATACTACAATATTCAAGTTCTGCACCATGTCCCTAAATGATTTATTATTGAACTCTCTGCCATTGCCACTGAGGATAGATCCTGGAGTGCCAAAATATGCTATCCAGTATGTGAATATGGCACTAAGAATGTCAGAACTTTCCATATTAGGAATCCTGACTCCAACACTGTATCTTGTACCATGATCATTTAGCTGTAATATTTTTTTCCATTAATTTCTTCTATGTCCATGGCAATGCTTTCATTAAAATATGACCTAATGGGAACCCAACAATGGGCCTAGGTCCAGCTTTTTTGTAGTGAATGTGTAGCAGACTGTGGGTTTACATGTTGTTAAATTAGGAACACATGCATTTATTCCTGCTAGAAGAAGGTCCACTACAAGAACATGGTGGGCTCAGAGATTGAATCCACCATAAAGAAATGTAAAGAAAAACAAACAAGACTGATATATATATATATATATATATATATATATATATATATATATATATATACAAACAAGTATATGTATTAGACAACAAAATTTACAATGGACATAGACATTAACATTTGTGTTTGTGTGTGAACGTAAAGAGTTTGTAATTTGGTGAATGTTTGTATGTACATGTATGTGTGTATAATGTTCATGGCATCTCTCACAAGTGGGATGACGCAATCTTCTGCGAGATCTTACATTGTAGATGTGTTTGCTGAAAATGAAGAAATGAAAAAGAGGAGGAGGCAAGAAATTGCCAAGTATTTAGTGTAGGGGGAGCATCCCCTAGTGAACAATTTGGACAATTAAGGAGGAGGTAATTTTGTTGCAATTCTAATTTTTTTTTTATCTGTTTTTGTTAGTAATTTTCTTTAATGAAAAATATCTGATTAATAAACTTACCTCAATCCAGTGGAGGTCTGGTAATAGGGATGTGACCAGATGAGGTACACCACAGTGGAACTTTTTTTCAAGCATTGTGACATTGTCATTTTCAAAATTGAGACATGTCTTGGCTCTTTTCATGGCATCTTTGCTTAATAAAAACAGAATGTGTGAGTCCAAAACATCATTAACAATACTTATACCAAGGCTGGCAATGACACATGGTAGAGTAGCTGTGAAAAGTGATTTTAGTTTCTTTCTGTTGCCGAACTTATAAGTTCTCAGTCCTTCTTGGACAATTTTTTTTTTTTTGTTATCAGACAGGAATGTTTTCCAGAAAACACTCATACCATTTAATCCCACAAACATTAGCTAAAGCACCATTGTCAAGAACTTACAGTCCAAGTGTTTCATCCAAAAATGTTTGACTGTTATCTTCCTGCTTTTACTGACTCATCAGCACAATGTTGGCTATGGATATGTAGTCATCCTTTTGAGTTTTAACTTCTATCCTGCTTATTACTGGTTCTATGAGTGTACAGACAATCATAGCTCCAGTGGAATTTACAGCCACATGTGAAGTATTTGGTGGTATTGCCTTCAGGTTCAATGATTTTGTTTTTACATCCTTTTCTGCTTCTGTTACCTTGTCAACTGGAAAACCAAGAAGGACGCTGATTTGAAAAGTGATTGTAATATACTTCATTAGTATCTTCACGACTGTTTTCATTGTAGGCACAATCCATATCTCTCTTTATCACAATTGGTAGAGTATTTGTTGATGAAGCATTGAAAAACTGTTTGCATATAATTTTCTAAAAGTTATTTGGACATTGCAGACCGTGTTAATTCACCAATAGTTGCTTTCACTAGTTGCTCATTGTCAGGTGTCAAATTCACACTTTTTAATGCTCTGTAGGCAAGTACCAGTTCTAGTAATTGTATTTTGTGGTCCTTTAACTTTGTGACATGACGGTTAAAGTTAATAAGTTGTCTATCGTCATGTCATTCTGTTGTCAATATTGTTCGAACAACTCATATGTCATGAAAACTGACTAGTTAGCATCTTCTAAAAAGAGTATATCTAACTTTTCATATAATTTTCCTATTCCATCATCGGCATGTAATGTGGTTATGTCCAGATCCAATACGGCCTCTCTGGCTTTTTCTTCAAGGAATAAAAATACTATGGGTGCATGGTGAAGTTTGTCGATGCATATAGCAAGTTCTCAAAATTGCATTTCTTTTTTTTCCAAGTGTTGTATTTATCGGTGTTTAAAATAGGTGGAGGAATAAATTTGGAAGCCATTGTGTTGATCAATATGCTCTGCTTCCAATGTAAAGTTAATTTAAAGGAACTCAGACATGTAATCAAAAGTTTTATTCAACTTCTTTGTCCTCCACATGCATCTCTTAATAAGGAGGCCCTTCAGCCCCTTTTTGGTTGAAGAGTTGTCAAAGGGGACAACTTATGAAGATTAACACTATATTTATGGGTCAAAGTGCTCAATCTCAGAGATAGAATGTATGCAAATATAAAAGGGGACATTGAAGTCAATTTTCAGAGTCAACAGTCTATTTCATGCCAAACACAATCATTAGGCCATGTGCATTGTGTTTTTGCTTAACTATTTATATATACGGGTCAGTGATGCATTGTGGCTAGTCTATTGTATTATTCTAACAGTTATTTTGGTGGGTTTCAAATTATTCTAGAGGCTATTGAGTGGGAATAATTATGGAGCCAAATGCATTTTTTAGGCTATTTATAATGTTGTTAGTTACCTTTATTATTTATTATTGGTTATTTTATTGGTTGTTATTACTATGTTTTCTTGTGTTTATCTGTGCATATGTGTTAATTTGTTTATTATTTACTTAGTTTATTTATTTGTCATTTAGTTTACTTCTTTTTGTTTATTTTATTTTATTTAGTTATGTTGTGTTACTTTCCATTTTGGCTGCTGGGTCATGTAATTTGATAATTGTGTATTTAGGCAGCAATCCCTCATTGATACATGTTTCAGTAAAGATGACAGACAAGGTACTGTGATTAAGTTTTTTATTTAATTTTTCTTGTATTTGAACAAGTGTTTTCTTTTCTGGACACTGAATGTGTAGAAACTGTCCAAATTAAATCAATATCTAATTTTTGATTTTCATGTAAACTAAATTAATGTCTATCATTTTGACTTTCATGTAAACCAAATCAACGTTTACCTTTTTGACTCTTGTATAAACCAAACCTGTGTCTAATGTTAATGACAATTGCATGTAAAACAAACTTGTGTTGACCTTCCTGACTCTCATGTAACCCAAACTAATGTTTACTTTTTTGACTCTTGCATAAACCAAACCTGTGTCTAATGTTAATGACACTCATCTGTAAACCAAACATGTTGACCTTTCTGACTCTCATGTAAACCAAACTAATGTTTACCTTTTTGACTCTTGCATAAACCAAACCTGTGTCTAATGTTAATGACACTCATCTGTAAACCAAACATGTTGACCTTTCTGACTCTCATGTAACCCAAACTAATGTTTACCTTTTTGACTCTTGCATAAACCAAACCTGTGTCTAATGTTAATGACACTCATCTGTAAACCAAACATGTTGACCTTTCTGACTCTCATGTAACCCAAACTAATGTTTACCTTTTTGACTCTTGCATAAACCAAACCTGTGTCTAATGTTAATGACACTCATCTGTAAACCAAACATGTTGACCTTTCTGACTCTCATGTAACCCAAACTAATGTTTACCTTTTGACTCTTGCATAAACCAGACCTGTGTCTAATGTTAATGACACTCATCTGTAAACCAAACATGTTGACCTTTCTGACTCTCATGTAACCCAAACTAATGTTTACCTTTTGACTCTTGCATAAACCAAACCTGTGTCTAATGTTAATGACACTCATCTGTAAACCAAACATGTTGACCTTTCTGACTCTCATGTAACCCAAACTAATGTTTACCTTTTGACTCTTGCATAAACCAGACCTGTGTCTAATGTTAATGACACTCATCTGTAAACCAAACATGTTGACCTTTCTGACTCTCATGTAAACCAAACTAATGTTTACCTTTTTTGACTCTTTGCATAAACCAAACCTGTGTCTAATGTTAATGACACTCATCTGTAAACCAAACATGTTGACCTTTCTGACTCTCATGTAACCCAAACTAATGTTTACCTTTTTGACTCTTGCATAAACCAGACCTGTGTCTAATGTTAATGACACTCATCTGTAAACCAAACATGTTGACCTTTCTGACTCTCATGTAAACCAAACTAATGTTTACCTTTTGACTCTTGCATAAACCAAACCTGTGTCTAATGTTAATGACACTCATCTGTAAACCAAACATGTTGACCTTTCTGACTCTCATGTAACCCAAACTAATGTTTACTTTTTTTTTGACTCTTGCATAAACCAAACCTGTGTCTAATGTTAATGACACTCATCTGTAAACCAAACATGTTGACCTTTTCTGACTCTCATGTAACCCAAACTAATGTTTACCTTTTGACTCTTGCATAAACCAAACCTGTGTCTAATGTTAATGACACTCATCTGTAAACCAAACATGTTGACCTTTTTCTGACCTCTCATGTAACCCAAACTAATGTTTACCTTTTTGACTCTTGCATAAACCAAACCTGTGTCTAATGTTAATGACACTCATCTGTAAACCAAACATGTTGACCTTTCTGACTCTCATGTAAACCAAACTAATGTTTACCTTTTTGACTCTTGCATAAACCAAACCTGTGTCTAATGTTAATGACACTCATCTGTAAACCAAACATGTTGACCTTTCTGACTCTCATGTAAACCAAACTAATGTTTACCTTTTTGACTCTTGCATAAACCAAACCTGTGTCTAATGTTAATGACACTCATCTGTAAACCAAACATGTTGACCTTTCTGACTCATGTAACCCAAACTGATGTTTACCTTTTTGACTTCTTGCATAAACCAAACCTGTGTCTAATGTTAATGACACTCATCTGTAAAAACCAAACATGTTGACCTTTCTGACTCTCATGTAAACCAAACCTGTGTTTACCTTTTGACTCTTGCATAAACCAAACCTGTGTCTAATGTTAATGAACTCATCTGTAAACCAAACATGTTGACCTTTCTGACTCTCATGTAAACCAAACTGATGTTTACCTTTTTGACTCTTGCATAAACCAAACCTGTGTCTAATGTTAATGACACTCATCTGTAAACCAAACATGTTGACCTTTCTGACCTCATGTAAACCAAACTGATGTTTACCTTTTGACTCTTGCATAAACCAAACCTGTGTCTAATGTTAATGACACTCATCTGTAAACCAAACATGTTGACCTTTCTGACTCTCATGTAAACCAAACTGATGTTTACCTTTTGACTCTTGCATAAACCAAACCTGTGTCTAATGTTAATGACACTCATCTGTAAACCAAACATGTTGACCTTTCTGACTCTCATGTAAACCAAACTGATGTTTACCTTTTTGACTCTTGCATAAACCAAACCTGTGTCTAATGTTAATGACACTCATCTGTAAACCAAACATGTTGACCTTTCTGACTCTCATGTAAACCAAACTGATGTTTACCTTTTTGACTCTTGCATAAACCAAACCTGTGTCTAATGTTAATGACACTCATCTGTAAACCAAACATGTTGACCTTTCCGACTCTCATAAACCAAACTAATGTTTACCTTTTTGACTCTTGCATAAACCAAACCTGTGTCTAATGTTAATGACACTCATCTGTAAACCAAACATGTTGACCTTTCTGACTCTCATGTAAACCAAACTGATGTTTTCCTTTTTGACTCTTGCATAAACCAAACCTGTGTCTAATGTTAATGACACTCATCTGTAAACCAAACATGTTGACCTTTCTGACTCTCATGTAAACCAAACTGATGTTTACCTTTTTGACTCTCATGTAAAACAATCCTTTGTCTGCTTTTCTATTGTTTATGAAATTTGGTATTAAATAACCTAGAAAAGTTGACATGTCATAAAACAAAATAAGGAAATATATAGATTGTGACTTCTGTCTAGAATCAAAGTGTCCCTCTAGTATCTCTGCCTAATTTAGTGTTGTACATGCTGAAGAATACCAACAAAGCAAATATGATGATTGCTTAACTTTAGGTCAGACATTCAAATCATGCACTTATATATGTGTTTGCTTTAATAGAATTTATAGACCAAGAAACAAAAAAGGAAACAAACAGAAAAAGTCACAGTGATCATTATTGTATATGTTTTATGCATCTTACTTTTCTATTTGTCAACAATTTATTTATTTTGTATGAGAATCAAGGGACAAAATAAGATTGCATTTTATATTTGTAATATTTTTTTCATTTTGCTTACTTGTTTCAACAGAGGTACATGGAGTAATGGATAGTGACTTGGATTGTGGAATCAGGGAGCTGAGTTTGAATTCCAGTCAAGTTCATTACATTTACTTGTATGCAAATAAACTTAGGAAAGGCATGAATCCATCTTTCCTTCCTCCAGCTATGGTTAAATAGCAGGACAGACTGGGTCCTATAGCCTTGGTTAGCAACCAGTCTAGGAGAAGGACAATTCTGAATTCAAACCAACCTGGAAAGGGTTGATTGTCATCAGTCTATCTTGCCCAAAACATACCACCGCTCCTATGGCTGCACTACATGTGGTGCCTCTTAGACCCTAATGGTTTAAACTGTTGTGTGCATCTTTTGCTGGTGGATACCTTTTCATGACAGAAAGCATCATCTTTGTTGCCTCCTTCTTAAGCAGCACAAAATATTCAAGTCGAAGATTTACATGACTTTCTAAAATCATTCAAATAAGATAACACATTATACAAACTGGAAATTGATCATTACAGACTTTTCTTGCTGATAAAAATTGGGAACTGAATTATATATGAAAATAAAATATTTATGCTCTTTTACATATATAAATAGGTGGTTGCATTTAAAGTAAAAAATATAGACAAAAAACAAATAAATATACATTTTTCCTTTCATTTTCACTGACAGAGAATTATTTTATTAAGAATTCTGTAGAAATACAAAACTCATTAGCATTAATTTTGTTTAAAAATATTCTTGATAAGTGAATACTTATTCAAATATAACTTTGGATAAGAAAAAAATTAAATTAAAAATAAAAATAATACTGATGTCATTAATGCTATGAGATGTGGCTGAAAAGTTCTTAATCTGACCAAGATAGGATTCCAAAATAAAATCTGATATTTATTTGGGAAGAGGGTCAGCACAAGAACTTTTCTGCACCTTCTTGTAAAGAATTAAAGGAATATAGATCTGATAAAAACTGTGGAATAAAGTGATGAGTTTAAGGGTTAGATTAGATCCTCTGTTGATCTATTAGCATCTTGTAGCTTTGCAATAAAAGGATATAGGCATTTCCTGAGGCAAAAGGGGCAGGATTTTGAATTTCACCAAGAATTTATCCTTTATTCATGATCTATACTGATTACTTAGTTCTGTAGCTTAACAGCTTGATTAAAACTGTGATGAAAAGTTACCAAGAATCAAAATGAAAATAAATACTCATCAAAAATGAATAATGATCAATAATAACTTTTGTAAATCTTCCCATTTGTATTTAATTTTCTTTAAACAAACTTGTAAAATCTTGTCTATGTTTGTGAATAAAATTGTTGATTCAGATATACAGAAGCCATTTTCTAAACTTCCTTGGTTGAAAAATATTAGTATTTTTCTATAGAATCTTTTTGGGAAATTTTGACAGTCCTTTCTTTGAATAATCAGGCCAGATATTTTTATCTTTCATATGAAAAAATAGATTCACTTATTTGATTAAAGATAACAGACCTTGTAGTCACATTGTTAGCCTTTGACTATTTACTGCATGTGAATTTAACTGAATTTCACAACTGGGCATTTGTTTTGCTAATTCTCTGTGATACATTTCGTTTTCTTCCATTTTGAATTAGTGCAATACTTGTTGACAAATCTGAGTACTAAACAGAATGGCATGACAAAATATAAGCCTTTTTTTTCTCCTATACACATGTAATTAAAATGGTGCTATTAAAAATGAACCTCCATGCAGATGTCAACACTTAAAAATGAGATGAAATTTAATCCATGATGTTTTCGAGTTAATAGCAGTTTAACATTTATATATTTTTTAAAAGTTTTTGCTTGTTTATTAGGAACATGTCAAAGTCAGATATCTAATATTACAGCTACTTGAGCTTGCAGGCCATGTTGCTAGTGTAGTGGGTTCAATCCTTACAGGATGCCCAACTGTTATGGCTTTATGTCAGCTTAAACCTAAGTTTGACTCAGGAACTGCTTCATGGTTAAGGGTTTTTTATAAATATTCATTCAATACAAGGCTCAAGAGCCACTCAAAGTAGAGGATTACTATGTGCAGTTATATTAGCAAAAGAAAGGACAAGTGTAAGGAGTATAGAGCTGAAGAAGACTTTAAAAGGAACTGGAAACCAATCATAAACAGGAAACAAGGGATAAACTTCTATTCTTGTTTAAAAGACTGGGGGAAGGGTGTATTTCCCACTGGCAACAAAAAGCAAAAATTTCAGATTTTCAATTTGGAATATTGATGCAACACAATCTTTCTTTACTCTGTTTTACTTCCTTTGGTCTTGTAGCAAACAAAGTAAATTTCAATACCACGAGATTATTTAAAATGATTTTAATTTGAAATTTAGTAAAATTTCATATGAAAACAAACAGACAATGGAAATCATTCACAAATTAATTGAAGAAATTATTTCTTGGGTTTTGTCAAAGTGTAACTATCAGAAAGGAAAATAATCTCAAACTGTTATTTGAATTTTTGTTAACCCTGCCAATATGGCATTGTGGGGGCCTCAGTTAAGACATTGCAACTCATAGTAAATGTTGTCTTTTCATTATCTCTTCCAAACCCTAACCCTCCAAGTCATTTACACAAGCCTGCTAGATAAGTTATACACTGTTTTCTTGTTTGCTCTTGCCTTCAGTATGTCATGTGAGTGTCAAATTTTCCAAGCCCTCTTTCTTCACTATGTGCCCTAGAAATTCCAAGTATCTCTTTCTGATATTAAATGTCCTTTTCATTTTCATTTCCTCTAAAACTTCACATGTTCAAACCATAGTATTCTCAGCATCCTTCTGTAGAACCACATGTCTATTATCTCGAGTTTCTTTTTCATCTGTGCAGAGTGTGAGGTTAATCTACTTGGATTTTAGGAGGAAAAATAAAGTCTGAATGTTGTGTTCACAAGTACAACACAATTTTTTATACAATGTGAAGAAATGATCTTCACTGAAAAGAAAGAAGACCAAGCTAAATATGACAGTAAGATTTTTACAGTCAGATACATGTATTTACATATTAAAAATCAATGTTCTTTGCTGTAGTCGTGAAGAGACCAATAGTTTGATTGTTTGAAATGACTTGTAAGTGAAGAAATTAAGTGGTATGGTATGCCAATATGTGTGTGTGTGTGTGCGTGTGAAGAAGGTACTAATGAAATATGTATGACTGCAGACTGATTGCATACAATAGTAGTAATTTTAAGACATAGTGAACAAAAAAAGGGAATATAGAATTGCTTTTGTCGCAGCTTTGTATGTAGAAACATCCTAAATGACTGATGCATTATCATGGGAACATGTATCTAAGCTCTTGATCAAGGCATGATCTGGTTCAGTGACTGTCTTTTGCTGCCATTCACTGTCTTTCAACAACTGCTTTTTGATGTTAACTGTGAGCTTTTTTTATGGCTTATGGTGAGCCGGTGCTTGGCTCAAGAATTCTATCTCAGGTTTATGTGGGAATGTACTAAGTACCATGAGCCCATTTCCAGGTCATTTGAAGTTCAACCACAAAAACATCATAGAAAGAAGATCACATTACTTGTCCTATCCAATCAGATTGCAGAAACCACATATCTAATTTGGAGCTGTGTTTGTACAAAATTGTAAAAAAGTTTTTCATAGCTACTGAATATAGTAACAATTATTTTGTATCCATCTCTTGTCTGTGCTTCACTTATTAACTGTAAAATATAGGAGTTTATATCCTATAAGAGATATTTGCTAATTATTATCATTGAGTGAGAGAAAGTGAAAAGGTGTGGGGAAAACATAGACTGAGAAAAATAGAGAGAGTGTGAATAGAAAAAAAAAGGAGATAGAAGATAAATGAGAAAGGGAGAAGGAGTAGGAAGAGCATAGAAAGAGAAACATAGAGAGAGAGAGAGAGAGAGAGAGAGAGAGTGAATAGAAAAAAAAGGAGATAGAAGGTAAATGAGAAATGGAGACGGAGTAAAGAGAACATAGATAGAGAGAGGGTGAATAGAAAATGAGAAAGGAGAAGGAGGAGGAAAAGCATAGAAAGAGTAAAATTGAGAGTGAATAGAAAAAAAGGAGATAGAAGGTAAATGAGAAAGGGAGAAGGAGTAGGAAGAGCATAGAAAGAGAAACATAGAGAGAGACAGAGTGAATAGAAAAAAAAGGAGATAGAAGGTAAATGAGAAATGGAGAAGGAGTAAAGAGAACATAGATAGAGAGAGGGTGAATAGAAAATGAGAAAGGAGAAGGAGGAGGAAAAGCATAGAAAGAGTAAAATTGAGAGTGAATAGAAAAAGGAGATAGAAGGTAAATGAGAAAGGGAGAAGGTAGGAAGAGCATAGAAAGAGAAACATAGAGAGAGAGAGAGAGAGAGAGAGAGAATGAAAAAAAAGGAGATAGAAGGTAAATGAGAAATGGAGAAGGAGTAAAGAGAACATAGATAGAGAGAGGGTGAATAGAAAAAATGAGAAAGGAGAAGGAGGAGGAAAAGCATAGAAAGAGTAACATAGAGAGTGAATAGAAAAAAAGGAGATAGAAGGTAAATGAGAAAGGGAGAAGGAGTAGGAAGAGCATAGAAAGAGAAACATAGAGAGAGACAGAGGAATAGAAAAAAAGGAGATAGAAGGTAAATGAGAAATGGAGAAGGAGTAAAGAGAACATAGATAGAGAGAGGGTGAATAGAAAATGAGAAAGGAGAAGGAGGAGGAAAAGCATAGAAAGAGTAAAATTGAGAGTGAATAGAAAAAAAGGAGATAGAAGGTAAATGAGAAAGGGAGAAGGAGTAGGAAGAGCATAGAAAGAGAAACATAGAGAGAGACAGAGTGAATAGAAAAAAAAGGAGATAGAAGGTAAATGAGAAATGGAGAAGGAGTAAAGAGAACATAGATAGAGAGAGGGTGAATAGAAAATGAGAAAGGAGAAGGAGGAGGAAAAGCATAGAAAGAGTAAAATTGAGAGTGAATAGAAAAAAAGGAGATAGAAGGTAAATGAGAAAGGGAGAAGGAGTAGGAAGAGCATAGAAAGAGAAACATAGAGAGAGAGAGAGAGAGAGAGAGAGTGAATAGAAAAAAAAAGGAGATAGAAGGTAAATGAGAAATGGAGAAGGAGTAAAGAGAACATAGATAGAGAGAGGGTGAATAGAAAAAATGAGAAAGGAGAAGGAGGAGGAAAAGCATAGAAAAAGAGTAACATAGAGAGTGAATAGAAAAAAAGGAGATAGAAGGTAAATGAGAAAGGAGAAGGGAGGAAGAGCATAGAAAGAGAAACATAGAGAGAGAGAGAGAGAGAGAGAGAGAGAATAGAATAGAAAAAAGGAGATAGAAGGTAAATGAGAAAGGGAGAAGGAGTAGGAAGAGCATAGAAAGAGAAACATAGAGAGAGAGAGAGAGAATGAATAGAAAAAAAGGAGATAGAAGCTAAATGAGAAAGTGAGAAGGAGTAGGAAGAGCATAGAAAGAGAAACATAGAGAGAGAGAGAGAGAGTGAATAGAAAAAAAAAGGAGATAGAAGGTAAATGAGAAAGGGAGAAGGAGTAGGAAGAGCATAGAAAGAGAAAATAGAGAGAGAGAGAGAGAGAGTGAATAGAAAAAAAAGGAGATAGAAGGTAAATGAGAAAGGGAGAAGGAGTAGGAAGAGCATAGAAAGAGAAACATAGAGAGAGAGAGAGAGAGTGAATAGAAAAAAATGGAGATAGAAGGTAAATGAGAAAGGGAGAAGGAGTAGGAAGAGCATAGAAAGAGAAACATAGAGAGAGGATGAATAGAAAAAAATGAAATAGAAGGTAAATGAAAAAGGGGGATGGAGTAGGAACAGCATGGAAAGAGAAAAATATAGAGAGGGTGAATAGAAAAAAGGAGATAGAATGTCAAAGAGTTGTAGACAGCAAAGAAAAGGAGAAATTGGGGAGGAAGAATAAAAAAGAGATAAAAGGTGATATAGAAAGTGAGAAGAAGTAGTAAAAAGAGAAAAATAGAGGGAGAGAAAAGAAAAATGAGATAGGACAAAAAATAGTGTGAGAAATTAGAAAGTGTATGTGAAGTGCATTAAAAATGAGAGTGGAAACAATAAAAATAAACATGCTGTTATATGAAAATATTTTAGGAAATATATTTACTGTTTCCTTAAATTAAGATTTAAATGTTTTAAATTCCCCTCCTCTCAACATTGTGTAGCTTACATCATGAAATATTCATTTGCAAACCTCAATGGATATATTTCTTGCAAGAGTGCAACAATTCAATCAAAATCTTCAATTGTATATATTTATTGTGTCTCTCGGCATAAATTTTGTCTTTAATTATTCGAATAAAATCTGGCAAACACAGTAGGTATTCAACACTGTGCCTTTATCTGGAAGTGTTTCATTAAAATACAACTTAGCTATTGACATCACAATAAAAATTAAACAATCTTCTAGATTGTTACAAATAAAAATTAATTTCTATCAAATAAATAAAGAATTCCCGGTATAATTGATGTAAAATATTCTGTTAATTAAAACTATTTTCCTCATCTTTAGTTGTTTTTTATGTTATTATAGACACAACATTTCAGCCAAGTACCCTATGACCATCTTCAGGTGCCTATTATTTTGGCTTATAAATAATATCTTCTATATGTGGATTATTACCATAAATTGTGGTGTACAAATAATCTTTTTGGGTCAAGTTTTCAAGCCTAAAAAATCTTTATAGTTCACAGTTTTTGCTCACTAGTAGCCTATTCTTTATTTGGGGGTTGACTATATGTTAAATATAATCCTAACTCATACTTTTGAGCTAAAAATCTTCAGGTTGATTTGTATACAAGATCAACTTGTTTCTTGTTTGTTCCTCCTGAACTATTTTACTATGAGTAAGAAGAAAATTGCATCATGAGGTAAAATAAAAAAATAATAACCAGCACATATAAGATATCTCTTATCAGTTAAAATAATGGACACCTGAAGATGTTCAGGAAATACTTGTCCAAAACGTGTTTAAAATAGTATCTGTAACAATGACAGATGAGAACAACAGTTCAAATATGTCAAAGTATCTGAAGGTTTGTTTTTCTGATGCCAGAACACAAATGAGGCGGAATGGAACAAATAGCAGCACCAGTGACCAACAACACAAAGCAGAACAAAACCAAAGAGATCTCCATGGCAGAGACAATGAAGAACAGTACAAACAAAGGTCAAACATAACTGAGACACAGAAAGTGAAGATGAACAAGCAGGAACTCAGAATTACAATGTTCTACATACTAGTAATACTAGTAATGCTGGCAACTCATGAAATTGATGAAACAGAAAATCCATCTGTTTATATTGAGCTCAGAAACACTCAGAATCCTGCTATGCATGACACAAATCATTTGCATAAACAAATTCTAGGCACCGCTCAGCCCCCTGCTACAACCATATTTTTTGCGAGTGGACGTTTGCAGGGTTGTGCTGACCATCCTCTCCTGCATACACAGCACACCAAATGTTGTCTTTTTGATCAATGGGAATGGGCAGCCTCATCGAAGGCTGCCAGCAGTTCATACTGCCTTTCACATCTGCTACATGTATCATGTGCTTTTATTCCTTTGTTAGTTTGTTAGTAGGTTGATACCTCATAAATAATGAACTCTTCCATTTTGATTGCAAGGCAAGACAGAAAAGACATATCTGTTTGGTTTCACTAAGAAAACGAAAGAAAGACTGAGGCAAGATAGATGAGGTGATAACATTCTCATGTGTCTAATGTCTGCTTCAGTGAAATGAAAAACTTATAAATTATAAATCTTTTCCTTTTTACCCTCTTCTTTAAATAAATTCATATTTATGATTGTTAATACAATATTTTGTTAAATTTTTATGCTCAGATATTTAACAAGGCAATAGGTGTATTTTCATGGTTATTTTGTAGTTGTCAAACTCACAGAGAGCTTATTCAATCATTAACTTAAGAATTATGATTAATCAGAAAATTCAAATAGTAAAACCATGAATTTTTAAAGGTACTACTGATGTTGATTAGTCTTCATTTGGAAAACAAAAATCACAAAATGTATCTCTGCATTTTTTTTTTTTCTTTTTTGATTGGTTTGGTTTGATTTGTTTTGTTTTACAGCATATCAACCTCAATGGTTTATTTAATGGCGACAAGTTTTTTATTGCTGGTAATATTTTTTCCAAAAATGTATTCCTGGAAATACTTTTTTCCTTCAAAATTGTATTGCTGGTCAAAAATATATTGCTAGTAATATTTTTTTACGTTAAAAAATATATTGCTGGTAATAAATTTTTTCTTCAAAAATCTATTGCTGGTATTAAAACCTATTTTTACACTTTCATAGTGTTTTAACCCCAGTTTGGGGGTTAACTATTTGCCCATAATTGGGACCCTACCACCCCAGGTTAGGGTGAACTTGGGAACACCAGCAATTAAGAAGTGGTACCACACTCCTCAAAGCCTTCTGATGAGAGGCCTTGCTGTTGGTTGTAGTTTATCATCTTATCCAGGATACAGATGTAGTTTATTGTCATACCAAAGATGGTTATTTTAGATATTCTGGATGTGTTGAAAAATTTCAGAGAAATGATAATTAAGATTATTCCTGGATAAAGTGTAGACACATTGTTGAATTATTTATAGGTCACAAGAAATTCTGAAAGAAATTCTGAAATATGGTCTCTCTCTTTCAATTGATATTCATTTGATTGTTGTCAAGATTATATCACAATATTTGCATTGAATTTTAATCTCTGAAAATAATGAATGTTAGTTGAGACTATTTTTGTCTTCTTTTTGTAACAAAGATCTTTAGATTAAAATATTGTCTTATCCTGTAAATTCCTATTCTGTAAATCAGCAGGGGAATAAAGATGATGGCAGATTTAAAATTTATGCTGAATATCATTATTTAAAATCTTTATTGGATTGTTAAACTTTGTCTTGTTTGTAAGCTACAAAGCCAAATTCATGAAGGAGAAAACATGTTGCTATAGATTCAAGATTACATCAATTTTATTCTTGAACTCTAAAATTATGAGTATTAGTAAATTAGTTAATGAAAACAGACAAATTCCTGAGATTATATTTGGTTGAATAATATGAATTATGAAATATTCAATCAAAATATATGAACTGATATATATGAAACTAGCAGGCTTTGCGCGCTCGCAATCACTTCACAAAGTAAGATATATTCATTACTTGAAATATTTGAAACAAAAATTTTAAATAAACATTTCATTCATAAATTGGCTTCTTATAGTTAACAAAAGTTTTACAAATAGATGCCAACTTGATGAAGGCCAAATAAAATGCAAATTACAAACATTTTCTGCACTATATAAAACAATATTCCTAAACAGAACTATTTTTGATATGAAAATCAAAACAATCCTCGAGTAAAAAAACAGTAATGAAGGACATTTAATTAATGAAATAAAATTTTATAAAATCAATATGCAAATTAAAGCTGAAGAGTGATATTGCCTAGAAGTAGATAATATATAATACAGATATTGAGCTTTTAGTGTAAGTAATTTCGGCGCCTCGCATGGTATAATGGTTAGCAAGCTGCTCTTGCTAAAACTGTTAAAACTGAATAGTGAGTTCGATCCTCACTGGGTGCCCCATACTTTCGGCCATGTGCCACATCTAAGCCTTGCTTAGAAAATCAATACTATAAAGTAATTTGTACGTATTATTTATCATCTCTCAGTTGCGTCTCTGTCTTTGGGCAGAGTGCGCTCGGGGGCAACTCTGTCAAAGGACAGAGTCGCAACTGAGGAAAATTATACTAAGAGGTGCCCAGCCCTGAGGAACAGCTGCCCAAGGCTGCACCTTCTCATTGCACTAGAGAGAAGGATAGGGGCATGCACCAAGGCCAGTACAACTGACAGTTGCAGGGGCTCGGGGAATTTTTGTTCCTTGCTCAAGTACACATGCTCAGGCTCCCCACATTAAACTGACCTTGTGTCACAACCTGACCTTGTGGGGGGTTGAGTAAATACAAATTACTATAAAGTAATTTGTACACATTATTTATCATCTCTCAGTTGTGTCTCTGTCTTTGGGCAGAGTGCATTCAGGGGTTTCTCTGTCAAAGCACAGAGGGGCAACTGAGAAAATTATACTGAAGAGGTGCCCAGGCCAGAGGAACAGCTGCCCGAAGTCACGCCCTCCCATTGCACCAGAGGGAGTGATTGATGCTCGCATCGAGGCCAGCGCAACTGATGGTTGCGGGGGCTGTGGGGAATTTTTGTCCCTTGCCCGGGTGTATGCGCTCAGGTTCCCACTTTAAAAAGACCTTGTGTCACATCTCGTCCTCATGGGGGAATGAGTAAACACCATATAAATTACTATAAAGAAATTTGTAACACGTCTACTTATCATCTTTCAGTTGTGTCTCTGTCATTGGGAAGAGTGCACTAAGAGGCGACTCCATCAAAGGACAGAGTATCAACTGAGGAAAATTATACTGAGAGGTGCCGGCCCTGGGGAACAGCTGCCCGAGGCAGCACCTTCTCATTGCACTAGAGAGAATGATCAGTGCACGCACTGAGGCCAGCACAACTGATGGTTGCAGGGGCTCAGGGAATTTTTGTTCCTTACCTGGGTGTATGCGCTTGGGCTCCCCACATTAAAATGACCTTGTGTCACTATCTGACTTTGTTGGGGGTTGAGTAAATACAAATTACTATAAAGTAGAGTTGAAGCATTTTTTTAATCTCAGAATTCATTGGATAATTGTGCTCCAATTTTGCATTTATTCAAAGAGATTCCATAATATAGATTTTACTTAATTAGCTATTATGTTTCTCTAACTCTTTATATGTTAAATGTATAACTAATTCTAATTTTTATTTTCCTATCTTTACACCATATTAATTTTATCTTATAAATTGTCCCTTGTTCTGTCACCCATGAAATAAAAATAATTGTTTGTACAGAAAATAAAGATCTACATAAATCAAAGGAAAATAAGAGTTACTCCTCTTGAACCATGAAAGCAATGATAATGGCTAGTATAATATATTAATATATATTTTTAACCTTGCATAATCTGGCAACCCTGAATCTGAGCTCAATGAAAATCGTTCCCTGCACCTAAATTTTCTAGGGCTTTTGAATGAGCTATGAATCATTGAAATCAGACAAGTTTAAGTGGAGGAGTTGCTTGGACACACATATACACATACACTGTACTTTATATATAACATATATATATATATAAAATCTTATTCTCATAAAATATTGTGACACACACTACAAGCATGCTAGCATTTATTTAGCTCATATCAGCAAAAGAATAAAATCCCTCTTCATATGGTAAAAATGTAATTTTATCTTTTCTGATAAACATCAGTAATTCTTAAAATCACATAATAATCATTGCATAATAAAAATTTCTTAGCAAAGTTCAACATACCTGCAAAAAAAACTCTGTGTCAAAATGTCAGTTTTCTTTTGACACCACTGTTACTCCATACTCTCTCAGCAATTTTTAATGTTTTAAAAAGTTATTTTTACAATTTGAATAAAACCTAAGCATATGAACCTGGATTTATGCCTTCTCATTTTTTTCAAGAATTGTCAACAATGGTATCAAAAACTATTCTTCTGAATAAACAGTCTAAAAAATAATAGTGTTTAATATTTTTTGCTGTTGATTTGTTGAGAAAATAAAAATATAAAACCAGATGCTCACAGCCTATTCAAGTGATTTTATGCGGCAAGAGCAAATAAAAAGAAATAGTTGAAAAATGCATTTTTTTAAAGATCACAGTTACGCATATTTGTTTATTTATTTTCATCAATTGGCATATTTCAGAAATCTTATTAAAGAAAAATATGAGCACTCTGGCAGGATTTGAACCTGCATCCCCCTTGGCAGAAGAAACCATTATTAGATCCAACATGCTTTAGACCATCTCGGCAATGAAATGCATTGATGATCAAGCAAAGTTGAATAGTGTCTTATAATGCAAATTTTTCTGAAATTATTGAAACATTCATATCTGCTCAGTTTCGTATCCTAACGTAAACAAGACAATTTTGGTTAAACTATCTTAGTTCAATATCTTATATATAAAATACAATGTATGTATGTATGTATGTATGTATGTGTGTGTGTGTTTGTGCATGTGTGTGTCCAAGCAACTCCTCCACCCCCCACTGGTCTGATTTCAATGATTCATAGCTCATTCAAAAATCCTAGAAAAGTTAGGTGCAGGGAACAATTTTCATTGATCTCAGATTCAGGACTGCTAGATTATGCAAGATTAAAAATATATATTAATATATTATACTAGCCATTATTTTTGCTTTCATGGTTCAAGAGGAGTCATTCTTATTTTCCATTTGTATCCAAAATCGCAGTGCACATTTTATTATAAACTAGCTTAAAAGCCACCTGATAGGCTAGCTCCTGTTAAGATTATATATTAATTCTATCTGTACTGTTTAGTCTGTGGTTAAGACCATTTGAACAAAGTATTTTGAGGCACAAAATTGATTTGTCTTCATGTTCTTCTAGTATTTTCCTAATGTTATCTTTTGTGTCTATTTCTATTCTTTCAATAATAGTGAAATTTGCATAGCTATTGAAATCATGATTTTCTAGGTGGAAATGTTGTTCTACAGGTAATAATCTTTCGTGGGGAGCCAACTTGGTCTGATTCCAATAATTATTAATTCTGTAGTTAAAGGGCCATTCAGACTTTCCCACATATTGTTTCTGGCATAGGGCATAATGTGCATTCTAATAAGTAAATTATGTTATGACTTCTACAGTTAGAGTTGGGGTAGATTTTGAAAGTAGTGTTAGTGACTGAACTAGTGAACAAATTGGCATGTCTAATGTGTTTACAGCATAGGCTCCTTTTGTTACATGGTTACACACACACACACACACACACACACACATATATATATCATAAAAATAAAAGCTAAAGCTTAAAATATATAATAAAATGCAGGATCAATGACAAAATTGACAAAGCCTAAATACAATATAATTAAATAATAATAATAATAATAATAGCAAATCCACTACTTAGTTACAGTAATGGATAAAATGTAAATGTTTTTAAATTTTTAAATTAAATGATAAAGTTAATCTTCAGTATTGTAGACTAGGCTAGTCATCGCTAGGCAAGGTTAGCAGTTGCTAGGCTAGCTGTTGTTCTCCCTCACTCTCTCCTCTGCCAGTTGGCCGATTACTCGTCTGAACCTCATGGTTTATTTCTTTACTATTTGTTTTTTCTCTTTTATTTTATTGTTTGTAAACTACATTTCTTGTTTATTTACACATTTTTTTCTTGTAAGAAACCTACAAATACAAAATTAAGGGTGAGTTTTATTGTGACTAAAAATCTACCAAAATAAGAGAGACTCCATGCATAACTTCTGCTATAAAAAAAATAAAAAGAGAGGAATGCTGGAAAATAAATTTTTAAAAAAATTTGGCCAATGAAAAGAATAAAGAAACTTTGTGCCAAGTAGTCTGGAGCATTTCTTAAGTGTGTATAAAGAGACAGCTGACAGACAGCAGTAGAGAGAAATCAGCCATAGAAACCAGCCATGCATGTTGCATGAAGAAACTAGGTGGTCATCTGCTTAAGATATTTTTCTGCTCTTCATGAGGATCGAGAAAATACAGAATTTAGTGTCCGTAATATGTTTCTAAAGTAAACACACTCCCATCTACTACCAAAGTCTAACTCATAAACTATCAACTACCCAGCCAAACAAACTTTTGCCAACCTGAATTACAATTAAAGTCAAATAAATAAACATATACTTTTTGTTTATACATTTGATTCTGTTTGTTTATTCCAAAGTTTCCAAGAAATAGATATAAGATATAAGACCCTCTGGGACTTCACAATTTATCTTGGTGAAAATAGCAATATTCTACATATTTAAGGAAGGCTGAAGAATATATCAGACAAAAGCTTTGCTGAAAACAACAAATAAAGGCAAAATAATTGATATTCAAAATATCAGTAACTCTTAGAATTCAAAGGAAGAATTAAACGATAGTGATATTTTGTAACTTTTTATGGAACAAGGCTTGAATGAAGTGAGACTTTCAAGTAGTGAGAGACTATCTGCCTTTTAAACTATAATTCAAAATTCTAGCTTTTCCCCAGGCTTGAACACTGATCAGTTTCTTCATTGGACAATGCTAAATTAGCTCAGCCAGTAAGTGCACCTATACAGAGTTTCCCCATGAAGATTAGTTTCATGTCAAATGACCAAATAGTGGTAGGAAGAATGTGTAGCATCATTTTTCCAATTGGAAAGAACTTTGAAAATTTACATTTAAAATTCCCTTTTATATTTGATTAATTGTGCATATATATTATATAAAAGCATATATAAGCATTTAGTTTTACCTGCTATTAGTGAAGAATAACACAATGTTCTCAACTCCTAAACAGTTTTAACTTCTATTAAAAGAATATGTTTTATGATTAGTTAAAATAATTTTTCAAAATTATCTTTTTTGAATTTTTTTCATTTAGAAATATTTTTCTCTGGCCTTTTGCTAAATATCAAAATGTTTTAAAAATAAATTTAGAGATTTGAGCTGAGATAAGAAAAATTGTTTTTTGACTAAAGCAAGTATAAGTACACATAGATTTAAGAAAAGGTTGAAGATAAAACTTTAATTCCAAATATATTGCATGATGCTTTATACAATGACAACTATTTCTTCATGAAGAATTCTTATGTGAATAAAATACATGTTTTTTTTAATACTGAATGAAGAAAAACAGACATTTTCTTTTTTTTATTTCCCAAAAAAGCAAAAATCCCTAGAATCTGACAACTTCTGTCAATGTTGCAACATAAGAATGAAAAGATATGGAATAAAAAAAAAGTTTATTTAGAATGAATTGTGCCTTTTGGCATTTCGTATTTGAATTGAACTACCAGTTTCAATTTCAGGCTAGCTTCAATTATGTGTTAACATCAACAACCACAGCTTGCCTCAAGCCTTTTTGTTCCTCTTAAGAAAAAAAAAAATCAGAAAGATTAGGTAGCTGGGGAGAATTTTGTTTTGAATTATGATCTTGCGGACAGTTTGTCCTGGTATTTGATATCAAGTTTAAATATTTGAATTGAGTGGCAAAAACTCATTCTATATGCATGCAGTGAAATTTACTCTGCCCCAGGCATGGCTTTATCCAGTGAAATTCCCCCAAACAGCCCCCAGAATCAGATCACACACAAAAAAAATTCTTTTTAAAAAAATATATTAAATTTCTTAAATTTAATACTTTAAATTTATTTGGAGAAGGAATGTCAAATATTGATTTTGAACAACTGTTTTTTCCTTTCATTTCATCAGTTTTAATTCTGAAAATCTAGCTGTAAGGTCTTTGAGCTGCAGAAAATAACATTTTAAAATGTAATCCATGCTAACTTTCATTCACTATATCAAAGACCTTATTTTAGTTTGAATGTCTCAATATTAATAGAGTTTTTGATTCTTGATCTTCCCTTAATTACTGTGTGCAAGCAATTCCATCATTTTGAGGATTAGGTCAATCAATAGTGTTGTCATTAAATACACAAATGAAAAAAATGTTGAGTTTAATTTAAATTTAAGAAGAGTAAATATCAAATCCTTAGATTAAAAGTACATCTGAGCAATCTGCTTATAAAATTTGATTAATAAAAAAGAAATTTAGAAATATCTGTAATTATAAATAAATTTTATAATTCATCTTTATTTTTATGCATTTATGTTTTTGCCATGAAACACCAAACCTCATCTCATTATTGGAATAAGCTTTCACATATGAAAAAAAAGTTGCCCATTACATGCCAAACCAGAACAGCAACCGCAGAGTCATAGTAACAGTATTAATTTCATAAGATATTCTTAGTGAGTTTTACTTATGTTCTTCTTCTATGCATCATGTCCCTTCAGGATTTTTGGCGACCATGACTCTCCACAATTTTCTGTCCTTTGTAGCTCTTAATAAATTTTGTCTTTTTGTTTTTGTTATCTCTCTTAAACCTTGTTCTGCCATCCATTTCTCGAGCTCTCTAGGTTATTGTTTTCTTTTGTCCCTCTTGCCTTCAATCTGTCTTGTGAGTATCAGATTTTCCAAGCCCTCTTTCCACATTATTACAAAAACCTTAAAAAATAGAAAATTCTATTATTACTCAAATAGTATATTATTATTCAAATTTATTATTGTTCAAATATTGAATTAAGTCTTCCATTATTATCCAAATAAGATGCTATTCTTAAGGGTAGACTGAGATTAAATATCTCAGTCTACCCTTAAGAATAGCATCTTTAGTGGCAACCAGTCTTAGAGAAGGGAAACCAGACCAAAGAATTCCAAACTATGGAGAAAGTAACAGGAAACCACCCCACTATCTTTTCCAAGAATGCATGGCAATTCCTAGATAATAAGTTAGTTGTGGAGAGCCATGACTGCCCATATCCTGAAGGCATTAAAAAAATAATTTTAATATTTTTCAAATAAGTAATTGCAGAAAGAGCTACAAAGGACATGAGATTGTGGAGAGCTATGATCACCCATATCCTGAAGGTACACGGCACATAGAAAACTTGCAGACAACTTGAGCTTCACATTGAAATGAAGCAAATAATTCAAATAATAACAATTTATAGCATTAAACAAGGTAGGTAATTGAATGACAAAATCAAAGACCTATATGGCATGTTTCATCCCTAGGAGGAACTTCTTTAGACTAGTTATGGTTTCATTGAAGGACTTAGAGACAATGTTGCATCCTTCTAACCTCTTCCTTTAATTCACAAAACAAAAATAAAAAAAACTGAAAGCAATTACATTTTAAAACTTAATACCCACAAATTAGGATTAAACAAAGACCTAGGAATTCTCAATGATTATAATTTATTACAAAAATAACAACTAAAGCAGTTGCATCATTTTTTTAAAAATATCTATAGCTGGACAGAACCCAACTATGTTTCTATGTTAAATTCCTCTATGTGTCTATTTTCATTTTATTTTTTCTAACCATGTATATGTATACATATAGATGTTTATTAATTAAACATTTATTCAGTGACTTTTATTGATATTTTACTATTCTCTTTTTCATTACAACTACTAGTAGTATTTTTATATTGTATTATTATTGTCCTCATCCTTATCATCCTATAGTTACAGATAATACCCTCTCAATTGCATCTTCCTGTTTTTATCATCATTGGTATAGTTATTATTATTATTTAAAACTCTACATCTTATATTCTTGCATAAACACTTTTATTGAAACACTAGTAAGACAAAATGGAAAAGTGTTTTCAGTTATGCACCTTCCTCCTTATAGTTAGCATCATCTGACCAGAGTGAGCAACAAACCCATAAGAAGGAAAAGAGTAAAGAAGAGGCAATAAAAATACTTATCAGGTGTTACAACCAAAAGAGCTGTGTATCAACACTGAGAAATTTAGCATTGACTGGATATGAAATTTAGCCTAATTCAAAAAACACAATTCAGTATAAAGTACTGTTGAAGGTTTAAGAAGCAGGTGAAAATTTTATGATTTGCCCCCAAATTTATTAAACTTCCAATAAACAATAAACAACCTTGGCTGGAATTTGAACTTTGCCTACCAATGTCATTTACCATGCTTGTCATCATTATGAAGTCAGATGCTTTATTATGCATTATTTTTAATGCATATTAATTCCAAGGCTAGATTTTACATCAAGTGTGACTAACACAAAAAGTGCTATTACGAATTTAAATATCTGACAATATTGTCTTATAATTGGTAAGGAATCCCTTCTGGTTATTTTAGTCTTCAACTACTGATTCTTGATGTTGTATACAAATTCAAATATGCATTATGAAAATTATTTATGAAAATGTTTCACATTTAATCTGTTCATTGTCAAGTATATTTTCAAATGTTGTATCCCCTGTGATGGGTTTTTTTACAGAGAAAAAAAAATGAATGAAAATAGATAAAAATCTCTATTGAACATTTAAAATGGTTTTATTTTCATAAAAATCAGCAATGAGTTAAAATATTTTAATATTTAAAAAAATTATAAAATATAAAACATGGATCTATACATTAGGCAAAAAACTAAAAAAATAAACAACCACTGGTTTATCATGTGTTTTTTTAAATATCTTCTCTTCGTAACTTAAGAGTTTCTGGCTCCTTCCAAATTTCTTTTCTTTTATAATCTCAGTCTATCCTAATATTTTCCTCATAACCTGGAAAGAGATTTTTGTCTTTCCTAAGAGCATTTGTGTGAATTGAATGCTAGAATTTGAATTTAGCAAATGTCCTTTGTTTATATATGGCATCTTATAAATAAATGACACTCCATCATAAGGTGTGACATAAAACTAAAACAATAATGCAAATAACTTGCCAAAATGTAGGATCTTCTTTTCCATAGCAGTGAACAAGGTTAAAAACATCATTTAATCAAAAATTCTGAATAATAATAAATTATCAAAATTCGTTTTTATTTTGGACAGTGCGAATATTTATTCTGATCTCTTTTTTTCTATTTATAGTTTTATTCATTTTTATGGAAGATGAGAAGAGAATTTTACACTATTTGTGATTAGTCATCAAAATTTGTAACAATTGAACAGAAAATAATTATGCATCTTTTCAAAAAACAAACATGTATTTTTTTCAGAAAACATTCATGCATTTCTTTATTTATTATTATTAACTTATAAGTTCTTTTTTCTCTCAATTTAAAAACAACTGAACAGTAATGCTATTTTTATAACTAGTAAGTAATCAACAATACAGCTTGAAATTAATTTCACAAAAAGAAGCAATGCCAGATGAATTCAGGATGACAGATTTGTTAACCTAATGGTAAAATGTTTATTATTTATTAGCTCTAGAGGTAGCGTATACATGTTCAATCTCATTCTACAAAATACACATATTTTAAATATAATGATCAAACATAAGATTTGATAAAAATGTATTTAAAGCAAACAAAAAATGTAACTGAAAATTAATAATAAATGTTATAATTTTATTAGTTTACTTGTACTAATTTATTTGTCATTACTGTTTTTTACCACAATATTTTGACTGCTGTACTCTCTGGCCTTCCTTGGCTATGTGTTGTATTTAGAAGATGTCACAATTATGAAAACACTATTAAAATTTAAATATGAAACACTATTAAAATTTTGTGATAAACTATTCACATAAAAATCAAAATAATCTTGTAAGAAATTAAAGAATATAAAGTTTATTTCAATATCAAATATTTGAAGAATATTAGAAATTATGGAGCCATTTACTATGAATAAAAGAAAATAGTCAAACTAGGACAATAGTACTCTCTCATACCTAATAATTGCTGGGGGTTGGAGATTTTCAGCAAATTCATAGTTTGGTAGGGTCAAAATAAATTGATACAGGCAGTGCCTTCTGTTTTAACACATAAATCATGGAGTTGGCATGAAGTATAAAAAACTTTAAGCTTCAGGAGTTGTAATAAATGGATGTAATTGTAAGAAAAAAACTTAAAAAAATCAGACTCATCTCCCGCACCAACTAATTAGGCATGAGTGAGTACTTCCCCTAAAATCTCTTCCACTTTTCTAAACAATCTGCTAAGGCTTCTTCCACAATTGCATTCTTCTTAATGTCATTTTAACAGCAATCTTTAATGTTGGGAAAAGCCAAACATCACAGAGAGACAAAAGTCACAGAAAGCTAAAAGTCACAGAAACACAAAAGTCACAGAGTGCTAAAAGTCACAGTGAACCAAAGTCACAGAGAGGCAAAAGACACATAGAGTCAAAAGTCTCATGGTACCAAAAGTCACAAAGTGCCAAAAGACACAGAGAGCGAAAATCACGGAGAGCCAAAAATTACAGAGACCCAAAAGTCACATATTCCAAAGTCACAGAGAGCCAATAATCATAGAGAACCAAAAGTTATGGAGAGCCAAAAACTCACAGAAACCCAAAAGGTACATATTCCAAAGTCATGGAGAGTCAAAAGTCACATAGAACCAAAAGTCACAGTTTGCCAAAAGACACATAGAGCTAAAAGTCTCAGACAGCCAAAAGATGCAGAGAACCAAAAAGTCGCAGAAAGCTAAAAGTTACATATTCCAAAGTCCCAGAGAGCCAAATGATACAGAGAGCCAAAAGATGCAGAGAGCCAAAAGTTTCAGAGAGCCAAAAGTCACAGAAAACCAAAAAGTGCATATTCAAAAGGCATGGGGAGCCAAAAGTCACAGAGAGGCAAAAGACACATAGAGTCAAAAGTCATGGACCAAAAGTCACAGTGTGCCAAAAGACACAGAGAAACAAAAAGTTGCAAAAAGCCAAAAGGCACATATTACAAAATCACAGGGAGCCAAAAGTCACAAAGAGGAAAAAGACACAGAAATTAAAGTCACAGAGAACCAAAAATCATAGAGTGCAAAAAGACATGGAGTTCCAAAAGTCACAGTGAGGCAAAATTTGCCAAAAGATACAGAGAGCCAAAAGTCACAGAAAGATAAAAGACACAGACAACCAAAAAGTCACAGAAAGCCAAAAGGCACATATTCCAAAATCATGGAGAGGCAAAAGCCACAGTGAGCCAAAAGAAACAGAAACCTAAATGTCACAGAGAGCCAAATGTCACAGAAAACATAAAGGTGCATATTCAAAAATCACAATGAGCCAAAAGTCACAGTGAGGCAAAAGGCACAAAGAGGCAAGAGACACATAGAGTCAAAAGTCACGTAGAAACAAAAGTCACAATGTGCCCAAAGACACAGAGAACCAAAAGTCACAGAAGACTAAAAGACACAGGGTGCCAAAAAGTCGCAGAAAGCTAAAAATCGCATATTTCAATGTCACAGAGAGCCAAAAGTAACAGAGTTTAAAGTCACAGAGAACCAAAGGTTGCAGAGTGCCAAATTTCACAGGGCTAAAAGTCACAGAGAGCCAAAAATTACAGAGTCAAAATTCACAGAATGCACAAAGACACAGTGAGCCAAAAGTCACAAAGTAACCAAAAGTTAGACCCAAAAGGCACAGAAAACCAAAGGGTGCAAATTCAAAAGTCATAGAGAGGCAAAAGACACATAGTGTCAAAAGTCATACAGAACCAAAAGTCACAGTGTGTCAAAAGACACAGTCAGCCAAAAGTCACAGAAAGCCAAAAGACACAGAGAACCAAAAAGTCACAGAAAGCTAAAAGGCACATATTCCAAAGTCACAGAGAGGCAAAAGTCACAGAATGGCAAAAGACACAGAGCCAAAAGTCCCAGAGAGCCAAAAGTCAGAGAAATCTCAGACAAAGAGAACTAAAAAGTTGCAGAAAGCCAAAAGGCATATAGTCCAAAGTCACAGAGAGGCAAAAGACACATAGAGTCAAAAGTCACTGCGAGCTAAAAGACACAGAAAGACAAATGTCACAGAGCCAAAAGTCATGGAAAGCCAAAAGTCATAGCAAGGCAAAAGACACATAGAACCAAAAGCCACAGAAAGCCAAAAGACACATAGTACCAAAAAGTTGCAGAAAGCCAAAAAGCACATATTCCAAAATCACAGAGAGCAAAAAGTCACAGAGTTTAAAGTCACAGAGAACCAAAAGTCACAGAGTGCCAAAAGGCACAGAGAGCCAAACGTTATGGAGAGCCAAAAGTCACAGAAAGGCAAATGGTCACAGAATATCAAATCTGGACACTAGTGGAAGCATGTGGGGACTGACAATCCAAAATAATGCAATTTTTTATGAAAAGCTTCTGCAGAAGACATGAACAATCTGTTTACTTGGTCAATGTGATTACAAGTCATAGAGTATGCAAGCTCATTGCTACCTGTGTAACCTGATGGGAGAGTATCATTTCACATACGCGCAGTAAAGTCTCCTTTCATTGGTTGCCAGTTATACCAAAATTGCACATTAGTTCTTGAAATAATTGAAATGGCTGGATATGTTTCAGACAGACCGTGAAATCGTGAATTATCACATTTGATCAACAGACTGCATTGTTACAATAGTTTCGTTTATTAAATCATGAGAGATCATTGTTCTTTGTAATTCTTCCCTTTAAGAGTTTGGTTGATATTGTGCTTCTCTGTGACTCAGTGCTTTAAACACACTCATAAAATTCCTCATAAAATTGTCTTGACAGCTGCCCCCCTTTCTTCATTTAGCCTTGCCTATTTGCTTCATATTTCTTCAGCAACTCTCATAAAAATTTGCCCAAAAGAAAATATTTAGAACTGAATGTCAGTAAAGAAAATTTATCTTGGAGCAGTTCTTTATATTAAGTTTGACTAAAAATCCCTTGTATATATTTAAAAAATTTAAAAAAAGAACATGGCTGTTTATACTCTCTACAGCTTCTTACATTGTTTTCATGCTTCTTGTGGTACTTTTTCTGTCCTCCATTTATTCAAATTTGTCAAGCAAGTTTCTTGCATTTTTTCTCTTTCTTTCTTTTACTTTCACTGTGCTCTGTGAGTGCTAAATTCCACCAAGCCTTCTTTCCTCATTATGTGTCTCAAGAATCTCTTTTTGATTAGTAATAACAGTGTACTTGTAATTGCTATTTTCCTTTAAACTTCATCATTTATAACATGATATGTTTATGATATTCTGACTATTGACCAGGTGAACTACATTTCAGTTGCTTCATGTCTCCTCTTCATCTCTGAGAAAGATGAAAAGTGAATTTGATCTTATAGACTTGAGAATATAAAAAAAATAAGAAAGAAAATTTAAATCTGTTTTTGGAGAATGTTAGTTGGCAATTTATAGGCATCAGATCCATATATATTGTTATATATAATTTAAAGGCAACAGATCTATACATATTGTTATATATAATTTTATAGGCCACAGATCCATACATATTGTTTATATAATTTATAGGCAGCAGATGCATACATATTGTTATATATAATTTATAGGCCACAGATCCATACATATTGTTTATAATTTATAGGCAGCAGATCTATACATATTGTTATATATAATTCATAGGCAACAGATCCATGTATATTGTTATATATAATTTATAGGCATCAAATACATACATAGATAGTCTTTGAGTTGTTTATTCAAACTATTATTTCCTTCTTTGTTCTAAATGTTATTAAAGACAATATTTCAGCTAAGTATTCTCTGGTTATCTTCAAGTGTCCCTTATTTCAGCTGCAAGTGGATATCTTGTAGAATCTGATTGTTGTTCTATTTCTGTCCATGTGATGCCATTTCTTGATTGCTATGACTGAAACAGAGTATATGGATTTTATTACCAGGGATTGAACTCAAGTCTATAAAGCAATATTTAGAAAAATATGACAAACTGGAAAGGTTTCTTTTGTGACGCGTCTCATCTGTTAGGATTTCATTGGACTGGTTTTTGTTGACGTTGCCACGTCTACACATGCGTATGAAACAAGAGACACAAGCAGTTTCAAAATTTTTGAAAATATATTTTTGAGAGAATTTTTTTTTTTTCTCAATCAAACTGAAATCATCTGTATTCTTTTTTCTTTTCTCTCCATCACCTTTGTCTCTGACTATCTCACATTGTGACAATATAAAATCTACCAAGAATGGTGATATATTGTCAGAGCCGCAAATTTACTGTGGCTGACCTAGTGATCAAGTCACTTTTCAGACATTTTCAGCTCAGTGGATTATTTTCTCTTTTAATCAAATTAGCATTTCCTATATCAAAATTGTGGTCCATTTTGTTACGGTGAACAACCAATGTGTTTTGTATGTTTTTAATTAAAATGTCCTTTTTGTGTTCATATAGTTTCTTGTTTAAACTTCTTGAGGTTTCTCCAATATATCCATTCTGGCAAATTCCTTCATGTGATAGAGTAAATTCCTCCTTCATGTTTTGGCCGGTTGTTTTCTTTTTTATTCATTAAGTCTTTGTTTTGGATGTAGTTGTGACAAATTTTATGTTGAGTTTAGATAAATTCTTTTCAGTTGTAGTTGTGATAGAATTAATGGGTAGAATAATATATTTTCTTGATATGTTAGATTTGTCAGGAAGGACATTTCTTCTATCTTGGAACATTTTATGAGCCTTTTGTTTCGCATTGAAAATGAAATAGTTACAGTATTGAAGGTTCTTGAATGTATTTTCAATATATTTCTCCACTTCTTGTAAATATTGAGGGCTGCAAATTTGGAGTGCTCTTAAATGGAATCCAATGATCATTCCTAATTTTATTTTGGTATTATAAAGCAATATTTGATTAACCAAAACATATATCCATTACCCCACCTTCCCAGATTATCTATATGGGTATCATCAATATATATAGAATATAGATATCAACTATGAGGAATTAAGTACATATTAATTAATTATAAACCTCTTCCAAAGGGTAGACAGTTTATAGAATATTTTCAGCTAATACCAAAAAGTTTCAACTCTAACTTGTGTCAAAAGAAGGAATTTTAAAGAATTTTGCTGAGTGAAACAGACGAGTACTAGCTCTCATAGACTGAAAAGAATTCAGGTAAATACTTCTTGGTACTTGGGCATCAGTCAAGTCAATAAAAGTTGAGTGGGGTTGGCTGTGATTGGATCTAAAAATATGAATCAGAAAAGAAATTTGATTAAATGCAGATTCAAGGAATAGGCAAAAGGTCAATTTACCAATTATACTAATAAACTGCTCACACACATGCACACTCACACATACACATGAACACACACACTCACATATATTAAGTGTATTTAGTCAGCAAGTCTTCATTTTGGTGTATATGTGCATGAATATACATGTATATGTACCTTTTCTATAAATACTCTCATACTAATTGTTCGGATGAGCTCTTTGCTATGCTACCTAGACTTTTTTAATTTAAGCAAAGTACTAAATTGATGTTAAGAGTTTATCAATTTACAATTGAGCTGGCTAAATGTAGCTATAAGTTCTATGTGAACAGTTTCTTTTCTCACACTTCTTGCTTGTGGAAACCCCTTCCAGCTCAATACACATTAAGTTTCAAAAATTTAAATGCAATATCAATCACTATGTACTGTCTACCTGATTATTCTTTTTTCTTCCCACTCATTATTAATGCTTCTGTTTCTAATTCTTTCACACACTGTAACAACTGGTGTTACTGCTCTGCATAGGGTGATACCAATTAATATATATATATATATATATATATATATATATACAAAAGTGAACATTGAAGTCAGCACTCAGAGGCAACAAGCTGTTTCATGCTAGACACAATCATCAGGCCATATATATCTACATGTTACAGGCATATACATACATATACGCACACACATGTGTGTGTGTGTATGCCTGTAACAAATATATACAGGGTGCGATGGATAAATTGTCATCTAAATTATGCAAAAATGAAAATAACACTGACATCTCATTTTAACAGATATATTTACCAAAATTACACTAAAATATTTTGAAATACTAAAGAATAAATTTATTCAATAAAATCACGATTGGCTTCAACCATGGCTTCCAGATGACTTTGGAATCTCCTGCAACTCTTCTGGACAGTCTCCTTGTTTAAGTTGCTGAATGCTGCCATAATCCTTGCCTT
Organism: Acanthosepion pharaonis; assembly: GCA_903632075.3. Classification (NCBI taxonomy): domain Eukaryota; kingdom Metazoa; phylum Mollusca; class Cephalopoda; order Sepiida; family Sepiidae; genus Acanthosepion; species Acanthosepion pharaonis. Next base: position 1,742,020 of record CAHIKZ030004276.1, read on the forward strand.
CAGTTCATCTTTGAAGTTACAAGGAGTTTTGTTTGTCTCTTGCTCAACTGCCCACCACACATAATAATCAAGGGGGTTACTGTCTGGGGAGTTAGGTGGTCAGATGTAAGAGGAGATGTGATCACAGAAATTGCCTGATAGCCATGACTGGGTTTTCCTGCTTGTGTGGCATGGTGCAGAGTTCTGTTGCCAGACATATGGTCTTCCAGCAGCCACCCTCTTGAACTAAGGCAGCCACTACTTCCTCAAGGCACTTGATGTAGGCCACCATATTGAGCCTGAGGCCCTCACCAACAAATTCAGAAGTTCTTTACTTATCAGAATAATCAGAATTAGTTTTCTGAGCTGTTGTACTTTTGTAATCACCATTAGACTCATCCAACTCTTTCTGAATCCTCTGCACTGCCCTCAGATTGACATTCAAACACTCTGAAATGTTTGTATTGGAGCTTCCATCGCAAATGCCAAGCAGTACAGCATGCTGTTTCCAAGTTTCTGGCAGAGTGTATTATGGTACTCATTTTCACACAGACGAAATAAAAAATATAAAATGGTAACAATTTACCCATTGCACCCTGTATATAAACTTTGATAAATTTATTTATTACATGTTCATATATAATGTTGATAGGGATAATTCCAAGGAGGAAATTAATCCAGAGAGAGCTCAAAGCAGACTACAGAGCATAATAATAATAATAATAATAATAATCATCAAGAAGAAAACCTTAGATTCATTTTGGTTATGATTTATTTTGTGAATATCTATATATTCATCTCTTCAGACCAAAATTTACTAAGTGGTTTTAAGGTTTTCTTCTTTATTATCTATCTATCTATATATATATATATATATATATAGAGATATAGAGAGAGAAAGAGAGAGAGAGAGAGAGAGAGAGGAGATGGTGCATGGTGGAGTAATGGATAGTGGCTCAGACTGAGTAACCGGAGAGCTGAGTTTGAATTCCAGTGAAATCTGTTACATTCACTTACATGCTAAAAGCCTTGGGGAAGGTAAGAATCCTCTTTTTCTACCCCCAGCTATGGGTAAATAGCAGGACAGACTGGGTTCTATAGCTTTGGATGGCAACTGGTCTAGAAGAAGGACAACTATGAATTCAAAACCTGCAGAGTATTGTTTGGGGGACTTTTGACACACGGTGCACCAGGTCTCTGTATTCAGCTCTTCAAAAAGTGTGGTTGGTTCTGCACAAAGTCTTCACTCCTATAATCAAATCATATGTGCAGGTGTCTGGATGTCAGTTTCTAGGAACTGAGCTACTTGATCCTCATATGTCAAAAAAAATAGGAGAGTCCAGCATATATATATATATATATATATATATATATATATATATATATATGCATATGTACAATTGTGAACCATATATATATATAGTCCGTTTTACATGCTATTGATAGTTTAATATTCCTTTTCTACTTCAAAATTTCTAGTTTTGTGCTAGACTGATGGTAAACTTTATATGTGGATAAACTAACAATAGAAAAACTTTGTTATTCTCATGAAAACATAAAATTTACATGATAAACAGTTAAAAATATGAGCAGATCATCAGAGGTGATTGTGTCATCAATAAGAAAACTGATTTGAAAAGAGAAAAAGAACAATAACTTTAACAATAGGCAATTGTAAACATCTGCTGTAAATGTTCATGAATCATGCAGCCACAAATATGCAAAAAGAGTATATGATGGCCTTAATGGATGGACCTCTTAATGAACAAGCAGGTCAGTGAAAATGCCTTTGCAAACAAGTCTTCTAATAATTTGTTTGGAATGACATTAATGGCAATTTGAGATCACCAGTACTCTTGTATTACAGAATTAAAATAAGATCTTTTTGTTATCATAGAATTATATTCTTGTATGATTTGCACTGTGACATTAGCTAAAGGTTGGCTATAATCTTAATCATTATGGGATGGCAACTGACACAGAAGATATATGGCAAATAGACTCTGCTGTTTCAAAAACAATTACTGATTGGATATGTACACAGATAGGAGGTCAAAATACTTAACAAACATAAAAAGATCACCAGACAATGTTTTCTGAGAAAACAAACATAAAGATCACCAGATAATGTTTTCTGAGAAAAGCAAAAACCAAATAAAGTTAATTGATAATAAAAATGTATTATGTATTTATTAACAAATTTTTTCATTGGCAAGGATTGTTCCATTTAAAATGGGTAATTTTCGCTTTGGATAAATGTGTTTTTCTAGTATTTGCATTAGAAAAATAGAAGTTTATGCCTGCTCAGGCACATTTGTGTTTGTTTTACAGCCACAGAGCCCACCTGTGGATTATACTGCAACTATGCTAAGCAGACCATAATTACATTTTCTGGGAGAGAGTGCACAATTTGGTATGAGCAACAGTCTTTTCAATAAGACCAGTGGGCTTAAAATCTTAATCATTTTGTGCTAGCACAACCCTTGATGGCTTTCAAATGCTTGTGTCTACCCAATTTCACTCACAAGGCTTGGGTGAACTTGTAGCATAGCATTTTCCAAAGATGCCAAAATGCTGGGTTCAACTTCCAAGACTGATAGTATGTATCAAAAATATTTTTGATTTTTAATCAACTCTGTCTTTTCTGATGTTTATGTGATACTTAACATCAGAAAGAGGCAGCTGAAGTTTCCGGGACACATAATGAGGAAGGGGGGCCTGGAGAATCTGATACTCACAGGTTGAATAGAGGGAAAGAGAGACAAGAAAAAGCAGCATGTGACATACCTGATGAGCTTGAGCAGGTGGATGACAGAACGTGGTCTGAGGGAGAAAGAAGAGGGAAGGAGCTTGCTGAGAACTGCAAGAGATAGAGAGTGTTGGAGAGCCATGATCACCTACATCCTGAAAGGACATGACACATGAAAAGAAAGATGTGATGCACTAAATACATTTTCTTTTGATGGTCTTCTCGAAGCTTTTAATTGGTTGCTTGTTTCTACGTTACATTTTAAAGCAGCATAATTAATGATTATGCACTTCTGGGACTTGTTTCAAGAAACAAGTGGCCACCCTTAAAACGCTTAAATCAGTTTTGGCCAGAATAGTCTGAGATTGTTCCATTTCTTTCCACTTCTTAATTTCTGCTAACAGCTTTGAGTCTCAATTTAAAAACAATGCCCCCAAATTGCCAGAATCTCATTATTTGTTTTTGTCATTATAATATATAAAACAAAAGGTACAAAATAATAATAATAATAATAATAATAATAATAATAATAATAATGAGAAGAAGGAAAAGAAGAAGAAGAAGAAGAAGAAGAAGAAGAAGCATCTGAAACAAAAGGTACATCTGAATTAATATACGTTACACCTTCTCAGGCGAATGTGTTTAGCTTATATGAAGTGGAAAGACTATATTAAATCCATTGCTAGGTCAACTGTTAAGAAAGTTGGTTCACTGTTCCAGAATCTATCTTACATATCTATAAGTACCATTCATCCATGCTTAGAATATTGCTGCCACATATGGTCTGGTTCTCCAGCTATTTACTTTGAGCTGCTTGATAAAATCCAAAGAAGAATCAGTAATATTATCAGTCCTGATCTGGCAGCTCGGCTTCAGTCATAAAGTTGCTTCCCTGTGCCTTTTCTATAAATACTTTCATAGCTCATCTGAACAATTCAGATGAGCTCTTCACTATGATACCTAGACTTTTTGAATTTAAGTGCAGTACTAGACTGGCATCAAGATCTCATTAATTCACAGTTGAGCTGGCAAGATGTAAGCATAAATTCTATGCTAACAGCTTCTGTTCTCACACTTGTGGAACTCACTTCCAGCTCCATACTTTAAAGTCCACTTTAATTTTCAAAAATTTAAATTCAATTTCAGTCACTATCTACTGTCTTCTGGATTACTCTTTTTGTTTTCACTCCTTAGTAATATTTCTTTTTCTACTTCTCCAACACCCAGTAATCCTTTGTGTCTTAGTGGCTTTACTACCTTTCATGGGGTGAAATCAATTAAAAAACATATGTATATATATATATATATATATATATATATATATATATATATATAATATTGATCATATCGTGGATTCATAATCTTTAGATGTGTATATGAAATAAGCTTTGAAGCAAAGATCTATAAAAGATACAAATATGTTTGATACCCTTGAATATATGATAATAATAATAATATAGTGGAATCATCATCACCAGCAGCAACAGCTAAAATGAATAGCACATGTAACTTGAAGAGTAAATAATGACATAATAAAGATGTTGATATTCCACACTTCTTCTCATAAAAAAGTTAGGAAGGAAATTCCCATTATTATTGGAAAGAGTGATAACAGCTTCTGGATTTGAGAAACCTGTTTGTCCCAAAAAAATTTTTAAGAGAAAGATTTTATAAATTTCAAGCAAAAGTAGTACTGGCTGCTTGCTCAATGAATGCTGAATGTTTCCTTTATAAGGAAGCAGCTAATATTGTCATTACCATATTTTTAAATATGTACAGCTTTGGAGTAAAGGTATGTCAGGAATAAAAACACTTTTGATATGCCATAATATATAATAAAAAATAAAAAAAATAATTATAATAACAATAATAATAACAGTAACAATAATAATAAGTTCAAAATGGAATTTCAAATGGTCAAAGAAATGCTAGTAAAACATACAAGTAAATACTATTGGCACTCACTAAATATAAAACCTGGCATAACAGAGTAGACAAATATCTGCATTGGAAAATCTGCAATTTTTACAGAAAGGAAACTACAAGAAATTGATATAAACACCATGCAGATCCAGTTATTGATATAGAACCTGTAACAATTTGATGGGACTTTACAATATACACAGATGTATATCAAATGTAATCACCTAGACATCACAATTAGAGACTGCAAAGACAAAATGTGATTTCTTATTGACATGGAAGTCCCTGTCAATCTCTGAAAATCTCAAAAAACTATCAAAATACAAGAACTTTGAAATCAAAATTCCCATTGTAGTTGGAGCCCTCGGATTGATTGGAAAAGATTCCACTAGACTCATTGAAGGGATTCCTGGTAGCCTATGCTTTAAAGAAATACAAAAAATTATTCTCACAAGTATGGCCTAGACTTTACGAAGGGCTTTTATCTATGTAAAATATATGTGATTTTTTTTTTTCCAGAAATGCTCAGTGGAAGACGTCATGATGCCCTTTCTAACCTCAGGTTGCTGGTTGGGGCTCAGAAAGAAATGAGTGTACACCAGAAATCAAAAGAAATAAAATGATAATAATAAACTGATATTACGAAATGAAATGAATTCTCAGAACAGAATTATGGCCATTAAGAGTCTTGCCATTCCAGTGGTTCAGTATAGTCTCAACATCTTGAACTGGTCTCTAGATCATATCAGACAACTGGATTCTAAGGCAAGAAAGTTTCTTTCTAAACATAACATGCATCATTCAAAGGCTGATGTAGACCATCTATACATACTCCATAAAGAATATGGAATATGTCTTATTCAGCTAGAATTGTCATACAAGCCAAAAACTATTGGCTTACTGACATACATAGAAACAACAAAGGACTGGATGATATAATTAGTCAAACAACGCAAGAAAAAATATTCAATCATGAAAGAAGGTTATAAATTCAAATGAGATTTACATCTAGTAGATTCTGTAGAAAACCAAAACAGAACCCAAGAACCAAACTGTTACAGCAAAGATTATGTAAAAGAAAGCTGAAGATAAAGCTCTTGAACAAATGAAACAATGCTAGCAAGACAAACCTCTTCATGGTCAATATCCAGAATGTGCTAATAAAGTTTATGTTGATAAAGTTAACATTCATCAATGGTTACAAGCATCTGGATTAAAAGCTGAAACAGAAGGCTTTATTCTTGCAGTGCAAGAACAGATTCTTTTCACTAGAAACTCCCAGGCGAATAGCATACAAAATGCAGGTTCAGTCACAAATATCAGGAAACTATAGACCATCTACTCTCAGAATGTTTTGTACTTGCACCAGATGAATACAAAAATCATCACGATAGAGTGGGGTAATATTTATACTGAACAATCTGCAAACACTTTGGAAAAGATATTAGTAATTGTATGAACATCACCTGGCACCGGTTACAGAAATAGAAGACATCACAATTCTATGGGATTACACCATCTTTACAGACAGGAAGATTGAAGCAAATAGGTCAGATATAATTGTTAAAAACCAAAAAGAAAAAACTTGCCTACTAATTGATATGGCTTACCCAGTGGACTGTAACATAGTGACCAAGGAATTTAAAAAACTATCAAAGTATAAAGACCTGGAAACTGAAATAGAAAAAATGTGGAAAGTGAAAACAAGAATAGTACCAGTCATAGTAGGTGTGATTGGAATGATAAAAAAGGAATACAACAACACTGAAAAAATCTCTAGAAATCCCAGCTTAAGAGAAATACAAAAAGTTGTCTTGATAAGTACAGTCCACACACTAAGCAGAACTTTGTCTATGCAGCACTAGTGATGTTATGGAAGTTGGAAAAACAAATCATGAAATGTAACCATAACAACACACCACTACTTGCCTTAGGTCTTCCCACAGACTTGGTAGGTAGTGTGACTAAAGCAGAAATCAAAATATACTGATGATAATAATAATAATAATAATAATAATAATAAAATAAAAAAAAATAATAATAATAATAAAAAATAAGGTATTTGATAGTGTACCCCATTCCTGGATCTAAAAGTCTTTAAATATATACGATTACCTGTCATCATCAATTTCATCAAAGTATGTTGATATAGAAAATAACAATTCACCTCAATCATATAAAACAAATGAAAGACTTTCGATTAATCCTAATATTACAATTGCATTTTTCAAGCATGCACTGATGACAAAACTTTCATGTGAACTTATAATTTGAAGATAAATGGTTGCTCTTATTAATTTTTAATTCTGTTCTCTATTTTTCCTTGATTGATCATACTATTCATCATACGCATTATAGTATCAATGATAGTTTATTTATTTGTTTGTTGTTTAATGGCATTTCAACACCTTATGGGCCATTTAAAGCAAAAATTTAATTTTCTTGAGTGCTTGAATAATTTTTTCTTTTACAAAAATCTATTGCTGCTATTTTTTAAAATCTATTGCTAGTATTTTTTTAATTTATTATTGATATTTTTCAATCTATTGCTAGTATTTTTTAAATCTATTGCTGGTATTTTTAAAATTTATTACTGGTATTTTTTAAAAATCTTTTTGCTGGTATTTTTGCTGGGGGTTAATTATATGCCCATAGCTGGGAACCTAACAGGTGCTACCACTCTGGGAACAACAGCAATTAAGAGGTAGTTCCACACTCCTCAAAACCTCCAATCCGAGGCCTTGCTGCCTGATGTAGTTTACAGTTTATTTATAAACTTCATCCTATAAAATGGATCTCAGAAACTATTGTAATATGTGAATCATACCAGGAAATAATAGATATCAAAGTAGACTTTGGGATCAGTATCACATCAAAGGAGAAAGGTACATGAAAGGGTTTATCTGAAAAGTGACTTAATAGTCACCAGGAGCAGATCTGTACCTCACAGGATATCACTTTCTTGCCCCTTGACATGTAAATCTTACAACCATATCACATTGAAATACCAGTTCTAATACACTCACTGTTTAAGCAACATTGAACCTGGTCAGAACCTAAATGAGTGACCACTTGTTAATTCCAGGTACTGTAAGCTTAGATGTGCAGGTAATGTAATGGATAACGAAATCTAATTCCAGCCATGGTCATTATATTCACTTATGTGCAAATACCATTGGGAAATATATGAATCCACCTCTTCTCCCCCAGCTATGAATTAAACAGTAGAACTTGTATCAGTAAATCCTTATTACCACAAAATCTTTTCTGGCTTTAAATAACCTGCAAATGGTTGATAAGCCATAAAAAACAAATCAAAAAACCCCCAACATGTAAACAGGAAGTCAATCCATCTGCATTTAGGATGTACACATGTGGAACAACAGGATGACTGTGAGAGGGAAAATATAGAAAGTCTCTCACATCCTCACAAGAATATCCCTGTCTCAAGAAAGAATTATATCCCTGATTTTCTTGTGTTTGTAGACCCCAAATGATAACAAGCAAAAACCTCAATGATGACATTATATGATAACATAATAAAATGATTTAATTGTGTTACAAATGAGAAACATATTCATCTATAACAATGATAACATAATACTATGATAACATAATACAATGATAACATAATACAATGATAACATAATACAATGATAACATAATACTATGATAACATAATACAATGATAACATAATACTATGATAACATAATACAATGATAACATAATACAATGATAATGATAACATAATACAATGATAACATAATACAATGATAACATATAACATAATACTATGATAACATAATACAATGATAACATAATACTATGATAACATAATACAATGATAACATAATACTATGATAACATAATACTATGATAACATAATACTATGATAACATAATACTATGATAAATCAAGAGGTAGTAACCATGTTTTAAGGTTCTTAATATTTGTTGGAACTGTAGGAATTCACTTCCTGACTATTAAAAATCTCCCCTTTTCTTAATTTTCAGTTGAACTTGAATGTGCATTCCTCAGCAGCTTGGCATCAATCAAGCTACCAAAACAGTTATAAGGTAAGGTTACACTATTCTTCATTTCAGACAATTTCTTCTGAATTTATTCCTTTTTTTGTTAATTATCTATAAAAAAAAAATGAAAATACTTTTGATCAGCTATTTCTTTTTATATTTCTATGCAATGCTTACTACTTCTATGTTCTGCAGTTTTTTAATCTCTGCATATTTCTCATTGACCATTTCTCTTTTGCTTACTATTTTTCCTTTTTCTTTAATGTCATATATTCTGTACCCTTTCTGGATGTTATCTGCTGTCTCTCCCTCATCTAAGAACATGCTTTTCTAAACTGTTTCTTTCATCCAACTTTCTCTTTGAAGTAATTTGGCTTCATTTCTGTTCAGGCTGCAGTCAATTGACAATTTCTTTCTCCCCTCTGTTGCACCTACTGTGTTATTAAGAACAAAGATGTTTATCACATCCACATGCTATACATGATTGATCTTATAATGGCAAAATTTTGTCAGCAGATTTGAACTGTTCTTTGCTAAACTTCTAAAACTTTATGACAATCTGAAACCTGATATTTTATAATAATAAAAAAGATTCATAAAACATATTCAAAATTTGCTTTTTAATCATTATCTTTATTTCATGTTGCCTAATACAAGACACTGGAACTGTTAAACATTTGCAAAAGTTTTCCGTTTTGAAAATAGAGACTAAAAGTACAATTGAAAACCAATTTATTTATAAAAACATTTCCACACACTCTTATTATAAAAAATGCCTCCCTAAAAGTTAAAAAAGGAATGATTTCCTGAACCTCTTTCAATAACAATCTTAGAATCTAAGTAGAATCTAATGAGATAATTCACTTCAACAATGTCCAATAACCTCATTAGTAGACTTCATTAATAGGGTTGACTCAGGCTAAATTTGATCTCTGTGCATTCTCGATTTATCTCAATTCAAAGTGCATGGCATTTCTAAGTGGATCAATGAACTTGAAACTTCTGCTTTGACCTCTGAGTACAGACAAAATTGAATATTGGCAGCTCAAAGCTGTTCTCTAGTGTATTGTGATGCACAGATGAAGATAACAAACAACTGAACCACATCAGGTTGAACAGGTCAACTTTGATTCCGTTGAAAAATGACCAAAAATATTTCATGTTTCAATTCTAAGTGTATCAAAAACATGCAACAGTGACTTTTTAACATATTAAAAGCAGACTGTTTAAAAAGCATGGTATGTAAGAAATAACGGCAAAGGTTTCAGAATAAAGAAACAAATGATGAATAAGTAAAAATCAAGAATGGGTTCTCATTGTTCCATACTTTTTAATAATGGATGCAGAATGACACTCTCTGTAATGGCAATAAAAATATTATAACTTAAAATGAAGAAATAGTATGCATGAATTAATAATGGCTGACAATGCTTCATCTAATAAAAATTCAAGATAATATTACAACAAATGTTAATAAACTAAAATATTCATCAACGATAGATCAAAATTAATTATAGTCAACAATACTTAATCTAGAAAATAAATATACACTTTTTATATGCTGTGAACATGGGCAATGATGGTTCTCTACAACTTCTCCTCCTTTATGGCTGTAAGCAACTCTTGCCTCTTTGCCACCCCTATCTTTGTGGTTCTAGTTCTGCTATCTGTTGAATCAGACTTCTTAAGTCAGTTAATCAGTGTTTCTTATTGCTTCTCTTGCTTTTAATATTCCCAGTGAGTGTCAAATTCTCTAAACCTTCTTATATTATAATGTATCCACAAAAATTTAACTAACTATTTCTGGGGACTGGCAATAATTTCTTTGTAGCTTTTATACTCCTTAAAACTACCTTGTTTCTCATATGTTCTGTCCAGAGATTGTCCAATATATATACAATTATATATTATATAGCAGTTCAGCATTATTTCTTTTAATTCTGAAGATGTTTTCCAATCTCTTAATACTTTGCTCAACTTCTAAAAGTTATCTTTTACTATTCCTCTGCACCTTTGGATTTCTGTTGTACATTTTTATTGACTGTTACCAGATTTCTGCATCTGCTTGATTTTGATGTCTCCACTATGCAACTTGCAATGTCGTTCTTGCTGACAACCAAGCATTCTATCTTGTTATAGTTAATAGTTTGTCTTTTCTTCTTTCTCTTCTTGACTATTTTGTCTAATAATTCTTTCTGCTTTCTTTTGAATGTCATCTGCATAAGTTGTTAAGATTATGTCAACAATAAATCCTAGTCCTTTTTGGATCATCTCATTATCTAGGTTAAATAAATCTGGTGAGAAAACACATCCTTGTCACACTCCACTTTCATTTTTTTTTGTATTCACTAAACTTTCTAAAATTTCTGGGATTAGGTGTTATTATTTCCATGCAAACTATTATCCTTATCAGGGCTTCATCAGCAGTAGAAAAAAGAAACCTCAGTGAATGCCATCAAGCATAGCAAGCAGCAGCAGCAGGCAGATTAGGTTTAAGACTCCAAGTTCTACACTCAGAATTGTCACACAGAACAATAGCCCAGTGGCTTACAGTGTTGGTTCATGAATTTGTTTAAATAGTAATTGTGAGTTCAATCCCTGCACAGAATTGGATTTAGTGGAAATGAGGTGATCAATAATTCAGTAGCACTAAATAAGAACATGATAAGAGATCTATAGATTAAATAAAGGGTTTAGTTCAAAATTCCATAAAGGTTACCCGAATCAATAAGCACTAGATGTAGGCCAGCGGGTACAATGGCCGAAACGTTGTGATAATAACAACAAAGATGAGGACAATAGTCTGCATATAAATAATGTTCACTAAACTTGTCCTCTAACCTCATACAAACTGTTTGTTTCCTGTACAAATTAGAATTTCTGTATTTGTATTGTTCATTCAATTATCATTCTGACTATGAAAATTGTATTTCTTATTACAGTATCTTGAACAAAGCCATACTGTCTATGTTCTATTTCCTGTCTGTTCATTAGAATCTTGATAATTAGTTATGTGGTTCCTTATGTTAATTGTCGTACAGAGTTTCGTTTCATTTGCACCTGATTTGGGAAGGGCAGTGCTATGAAGATTGATATCTTGAGCTTTCCTGATCTTTCACCACTAACATATATATATATATATATATTTTTTTTTATCATTATCACCCCAAGCAAGGCAGTACAGCCACTAGTACACAAAGAGCTACAGGGGAAATCAGGAACAGAAATGTTAGTAATGAGAAGAAAGAGAAAAGATCAATTAGGAGAACAGTAAATAGTGATTGACATTGCATTTAAATTTTTGCAAGATGTAAGAGGTGACATTGTCGAAGAAATTGTCTGACAGCCATGATTGGGTACTCCTGCTTGTGTGGCATGGTGCAAAGTCCTGTTGCCAGACATATAGTCTTCCAGCAGTGATCCTCTTGACCCAGGGCAGCACTTGATGTAGGCCTCCTTGTTGAGTCTTAGACCCTCACCAACAAATTTGGAAGTTTTTTTTCTTATCAGAACATACAGTGTGAGTTTTTTGAACTGCCAAACCTTCACAATCACCATTAGACTCATCCAACTTTTTCCAAATACTCTACTGCCTTCAGATTGACACCCAAATTCTCTGAAATGTTTGTATTGGAGCTGGCTCTCTATGTATAAAGATGTATAAGTACATTTGGAAAACATATATATACATAGAGAGCAGGTGATATAAATTTCATAAAGACATATAAGTACATTTTTAAAACATATATATACATAGAGAGCAGGCAATGTATGTTTTATAAAGATGTATAAGTACATTTTGAAAACATATATATACATAGAAAGCAGGCAATGTAAGTTTTGTAATGATATATAAATACATCCACAACAGTGTTAATTAAGACACAAAGGACTTTATTTCAGATATCAATAATAAGAATTGAGAAATTAGATGCAAACGAGATAACTAAATTGAGTTCTTCCAACCAATATGCTGAAACCTACTCATTATTTTATTTAATGTCTTCTTCAATGCATTCTATGTATGTGTAACGACATTCAGTTCAAATTTTCAACAATCTCAAAACAAAAGAATTCAATATTTATTTGCTTCATTTGCCAAAGATAAGAATGAAAATCTTGTCTTATAATATGAAACCCTCACAAAATATTAATACAAGAACAAAATAAGAATGAAATAATAAAACAAAGTAAGATTTTAATGGCATTGTCTTCTTTGTTCCACAGAATCAATCAATATATATATATATATATATATATATATATATATATTCTAATATCACAGAGTGGAATACCTACTTACAAAAGTGATGGAAAGAAAAAGAAAAAGTGTCTAAATAAATTTGGCTAGAAATAAAAAAAATTCTAAAATTCCCAACACCCATCCGTCATACGCAGATATAGTCCTGCTAACATAACAAATTTAGTCTGATGAAGTTCTGAAACATGAAAAGCACCACAAGTAAAATTTTTCCACTTTAACATACAATTTCCCAATACTGTTTTTGATATATAAACATACTTACATACACACACACACATATATATGTATATATATATATATATATATGTATATGGGATAATAATATATAAATTTTTATATATAAAGTACAGGAAAGATGTATGACAAAGTAAAAAAGTTTTTGTGTGACACATTTTGTCCGTTAGGACTGCATCAGACTAGGTTTGTCTATGCAGATGTATCTACACATGTGAACAAGAGACGCTTGGAATTTCCATTTTAAAAAAAGTGTGTTTTTTGGTCTATGACCTAACCAATTTCATTTAGATTCTTTTTCTTTATCTTTCCATTATCTTTGTTATTAAATATCCCACAATATGATAACAGAATATCTATCAAGAATGGTCAACTAATTTACTGTTGATGAATGAGTGATTAAAGCATTTTCTAAACATTATTGTCTTAGTGAATTATTTTCTCTTTTAATTAGAGTAGCATTTTTATGTCAAAATTTTGGTCAGTCTCATTTGTTATTTATATATATATATATATATATATATATATATATATATATATATATTTCACCACAAGCAAGGTAATAAAGTCACTAAGATGTAAAAGGGTTACTGAGTGTGAAAGAATATGAAAAACATTATTTTATTAAGGTGAGTGAACAATAAAAGAACAAGAATTAAGAAGACAGAGGAAAATAATTTGACATTGAATTTAAATTTTTGAAGTTGACTGAAAAACAAGAAGTGCAATAGAAGAAACTGTTAGTCTAGAACTTATGGTTACATCTAGCAACTTCAACTATAAAATGATGAGACCTAACTGCCAATCTAGTACTGCACTTATGGGTTAAGAAATTTCCATGAAGAAACCGGGCATGTCTTCTTATTATAGTGATTTTTGGTTGAAGAGAGAAAGAAGAGAAATTTAATTTATATCTTATTTTTTGTACTGTCACCTAGCATTAGGAAAAGTCAGTCCCCTGACAAACAAGGTGGGTTAATCCCACAAATGTAATGAATGAAAAGTATTTTTTTTCTCATCTGTCTAAAATAGGAATTGAACTTAAAACCTTAAGACACAATCTGCCTTTCCTCAACTGTCATTAAAGCCATCCAATTGGAACTTTGTTTAAAAATGTTTTATTCAGCTCCTGTAAATAAACATAAGCCCACTTGTGACATTTTCTTTTCTTCACCTCCCACTATATACTGTCTTATCTGAAAACAAAAATGTGATAGGGTTTTAATGGAACCCTAAAAATGTAATGAATAACAACAGATGTCTTGTTTTCATGTTCACTTGCTTTTTTCTTATCATTTTTGTGCACTTGAACAACAGGAGTTTTCTTATCATCAGTTCTTGTAGACATTTTTTCCTCTTTCTACTTTTTTAAATGGTTTTCATTTTTATTTATATTATCACATCAGTAAGAGTTTTCCCCTTTGACTTTAACAAAGAAATGTACCTTGTTTTGTTTCTTTTTACTTTGTTGTTATCTGATATTATAAAAGCAAATCGTAATATGAAAACATACATCTTGCCTGAAACTCTAAGATGAAGAGTTGCCATTATTTAATGAATTATTCCAACTAGTATCCTCATCCTCATCTTTGTTGCCATATTTATCACAACATTTCGGCTGTTGTACACCCCAGCCTTCTTCAGGTGGTTGGAATGTCGAACTGAACCCTTTATTTCACTCACTGGGGTAAACTGTTCTGGTTCTACATGCTATGTCTAATGGGATTAGGTTGAAATCATAGACAAGGAATATCATTGGAAAATTTGTAAACTTAAGGAATCAGCACAAATGCTAGGCCACAAAAATCTCTTGAGCTGACTAAGCATAGAGATGAATACATTATGGGAACCAGTAATAAGGAGTGCCAGAGAAAAGCAATAGTAACAACAAAAATTGCAATGTGAGCTCTAGTAAAAACATGGAATGATAAAAATTGCAATATGAGCACGGGTAAAAATGGTTACTGAAGACATTAAGTTTATAAGTCCCAGAAATTCACACACAGATGTCCTCAAGGACACATGGCACAGTGGATAAAGGTGTTAGATCCAATGACAGGACCCAGAGGGTGTGAGTTCAATACCTGGCTGAGGGGAATTAACAGGAGATAACTGATAATTGACATCCATTTGACATGGCACTAGAACGTGGAACTAGAACAGTCTACCCCAACAAGCAAAATAAAGGGTTCAGTTCAACATTCCAACCATCTGAAGAAGGCCAGAGCATACAATGGTCAAAACGTTGTGATAAATATGGCAACAAAGATGAGGATGATAGTCCGAACAGTGTAAATAATGTACATAATACCTCATGTCAGAAATATAGACATCTTTGTTATTTTGATCATAATCTTAGCTAATATGTTTCCTTATCTTCCTTACAGTGTTTAAATTTCAGACAGTTATTAAGACTAGTATACTCATCTTTGTTGTTTTGATTATAATAATTTAGCTGAAACTATCTCTTATCTTTCTCATATAATTTCAATTTCTGAAGTGAATGTCATTATCCTCATCTTTGTTGTTCTGTTCATTACCATTTGGTTAACAGTCTCCCTGGCTTCCCTTATATTTTCCCAAGTTCTGATGTTACTGTGGCTAGAAAGAACTATTTGGCTACTTCCAAAATATTAATATTTAACTTTTTACTTTTGATGCTTGCTTTCACCAGAAAAATACACAAATGATGTTTTTTATATAAAATTAACAATTACAAAGAAAAAAACATATTTTCAAACACTCCATGCAAAATAAAATATTTAAAAAATAATGGTGAAAAAAAATTTCATATTTGAAAACTTAATTCCATTGTCCTTGTTTGAAATTACTGCTTGCAGATTTGTTTTTGTTGGTATTGTAATTATTTAATCCTGATGGCACAACAGCCAAAATGGGATAATAACAGCAAAGATGAGGACAATAGTTTAAATATAAATAATGTAAATAATGTTAACTTCTCATTCTAGAAATTTGTATAGAAATCATTTTTACATTATTCTGAATAAATCATTTGCAAGTTATTTTTAGCTGTATGCTTCAGGTTCTTGTTGAATGATGAAACCCTTTCCAAGAGTCCAGAATGTATCTTACATATTTATAAAGTCTACCATTCATCCTTGCTTTGAATATTGCTGCCACATCTGGTCTAGTAGTCCTGCTATATATTTAGAGACTCTTGATAGAATCCAAGGAAGAATCTGCAATGTTATTGGTCCTGAGATGGCATCTCAGCTTCAATCTCTTTCCCACTGCTGTAATGTAACTTCTCTTTGTTTTTTCTATAAATACTTTCATGATAATTATTTTGATGAACTCTTCTCAGGGAATTAATCAGATGAGTTAATGACATTATTATATAATTGCACAGCTGCTGCTTTTCAAGCAACAAATAAGCAGACAATAACACAAAGAAAACCCAACATGCATGGAATTATCAAGAAAAAAAAGTCAGCCTAAGAAAGAACACAGTTGCCTCCAGCTTCAGACTGACAGAAATCAAAAGCCAGTTGCATACAGAACCCTATATTTATTATGGTGATCAGGCCAGGATCTGCAAACATTGGAACAAATAGCCTCACAAAAAAAAAGTAATTTTGTAACCTGCAAGTGTCACTGAATTCCCACTCAGTGATTCAGAAAAACTAATTTTGTGGGTTGTGTTAACTCTCTCAGACCTGATACTTTTGGAAATCACTTCACAGTAGAACCCATAAAAATAGTTTTTTTCACATATACATGAGTATTAACATTTCCATTTTACCATACTTCTTGATAAATTTGGTCTGGAAAATGCTGCAGCTTCAATCATGGACAGGATATTTATAATGTAGATTGATTATTTTTCTACTCAAATGATATACTAGTTTATATACTAAATGACATACTAGTTTATAATGATAATGAGGCACAATAACTGAAAAGTCTAAAAAGAGTAATTTGCATTTTAGGTAAAAAATTTCCTTAGGTAAAAATATATTTATTATAAACAAACTTGACTTCTTAGGTTTTAATATAAGTGTTAAATGTTTCTATTTGCTACTAATAAAATTAATGAATTTAAATCATTCCCCTACCCAAACATTTTAAAAGCATGCACATATTTCTGGGTATAATTCTATAATATATTTCTACAGCAAACTGATCCCTAATTATGCAACAATTGTGTTGCCGCTATCAGAGCATATAAGATCATTCACTAAGTCTTTGTTGAAATTGACAGATGCAAAAAAAAACAATCCTTAATAACATTGTGAAGCAATTTTCTGACAGAACTTCTTTAGTCACAATCTATTATTATATATTATCAGCTTGTCAGTGACAGTAGTTAATATGTAGTTAGCACTATATTGCATCATGTTATTGATTGAAAACCCATAACTATAAGATACTTAAAAAAAAAAAGAGGTAAATACTCTGCATTTGAGAGTTATTAGGAGTTGATTTAGCAGTTTATTCAGTTTTACAACCTCATTATATGTTGCCATGGGATCTTACTGACTGATCACAAGCCTTTTCTAGAGTGAGTAGCCATGGTCAAGCACAAAATAAGTAACAGAACTGTCTAACAAACAGAACTGACAAAGTTTGCAATAAGCAACAATGAAAAAAAGAAAAGAACAGGAGAAACAATAATATAAAGCAAGCAAACAATATATGCAAGGTAAATTAACAGTAATAAGGCAAAGCAATAGTAATAAGGCAAAATGTTCACAAATTAAAAATTAGGGTTGACACACAAGAGCAAATTTGGATAAGTAAATGTAGTGTTCTGACTTCAAGATAAGAGAAAGTGAGAATGAGTCAGATGAAACTGATAAGCAGCTTATTTTATTGGCTAGGAAAACATCCCAGCATGTATTTGTGTGCTTCTGCATATAAAATGGGAAGGGGCAAGTGTTTTGCAGTCATTCCTAACCAGATTGGAATCAACATCTTTATATGGACCTGTGCTGGAGAATTACCTTGAAGGTCCAAGAGGGCTAGAGTAACATAGTTTAAATGTGCATATAGGACAAGTGAATTGCTAGCGAAGCAAACAGTTTGAGCATCAGCACTGGAATGACAAAGTGCATGCATCACTGAGTCAGATCAAGGCTGGCAGCATGTTCAGTATGCAAATTCTCTGACTTGGCAAGAACGTATAAAAAGGCGAGTGTTTGTTGAGAAGTAAGTAGGCTTTTGTGCTCAGCGCAAGTCACGTCAATGCGTACTGAAGCAGAATCCAGTGCGAGTGTGTTACCAATGTCTGTTCTACAGAATCCCAGGTTTCCTACTATAGAACCCTTCTACAGTTTAACTCCTTCAAAATCAGGCTATCAACTGTAAGCAACAACGTATATCTTGATAGCAAGTCTGACAGAACTGACAAAGTAAAACTGGCAACTGTTCTGGTAAAGGACAACCAATAAGTGATTAACTGGAGCAAGAAATAGTTTGTAAATTTTAATACCTCTAAAACAAAATTGCTTTCATTTGATCACCACAGAGATCTATTTCTGCCTTCCATCATTATGGCTGATGCTAAACTCCAGGAGAGCAATACTCTATGCCTTGTCAGTCTCATTTTTCCACTGACATGAGGTGGAGCCACTATATTGACTCTGTTGTTATGTCTAGGAAAGTTGATTCACTGTGTTGTGCCAAAAAACATTACTCATCAGAATCCATCTTGCACATTTATAAATCTACCCTTCATCTGTGCATTGATTATTACAGCCATATCTGGTCTGGTGCAACTTTGGTATTTCTTGGAGTTCTTGACAAAAAGAAGGGTCTGTAATGTAACTGATCTTGACTTGGTATCTCATCATTAATTACTTTCTCACCAACATGATGTAGCTTCACTCTGTCTTTTCTACAAATATTTTTATGACAACTGTTCAGATGAGATTTTTTCCCTCATTCCTTGATTACATGAAGGTGCTACTGGATTTGTAACTAGGTTACAAATGGATTTGTAACTAAGTTACAAATGGATTTGTAACTAGGTTACAAATGGATTTGTAACTAGGTTTTACTGCTGAATTACCTAGATGCAACCCCTACTTATATTCTAAAAGTTTCTTTTCTTGTACTTCTCGCCTGTGGAACTCTCTTCCAATTTCTTACTTCCTTACCACCCCTACATTCTTCAAAAATTTAAATGCAATGTCACTCACCATTTTTTTGTCTTCCTGAACCCTGTTCCTTTATTGCCCTTTCCTCACTTCTCCTCACTAAAATATCCTCAATCTCTTTCACTCCCTGTAATCCCTTGCATCCTAGTGACATTATCACCTTGCTTGCAGTGAAACAATAAAAAAAATAAAAATATATCAACAGTGACTGAAGGCATTGCTAATGCAACACACATAAAATGTTACAAAAATTCAATGTTCAGTCTGTTATCTGCAGTACAGGTAGATGTCTTGAATTTGCATGAAACTGTGGAAGAACTATCAAAAGAAGAAAGAATTAAAATGTACCCTAACCAAAAATAATTCAGTGTTTAATTTTACAATACTGCTGGATATTTCCGTTCCTTCCATTGCTCTTATAAATTTATTCATCAAAAATTGAAATGTTATTCTGTCTTTTTAATTCCTGTTCTTTTATTGTTTTCCTTTCCTTAATAATGTTTTTCTTTTTCTCATTCTTTCAAACTCAGTAACCCATTGGATCTTAGTGGCTTTAACGTCTTGTTTTGGAGTGAAATGATAAAAAAAAAAACATTCACCTCAAAACATTTATGGCGATCTATCTTTGATAGCTTGTATTCATTATCTCCTCCTGGTGTTGGATTATCTATAAAATTGAACAAGTTCAGATACCTTTGGCTTAATACAGGCAAACACATAAAACAATTTTATACAGGATATTTAATCTGTTAAAGATCCCAAATAAATCCTAGATTATGATCCATCACTCTGTTTCAGGATTTTATAGACAGGTTTGGGACAATTTCCTCAATCTGTAATCATTCATATCCTTACATCTGCTGCTATTAATATCTTTTAATGTATATCAACTGGTTAATGCACTGGATTGGAAGATCAGCTGCTAATCTGAATTACAGTATGATCAATAGCCGAAGTGTTCATGAATGCATGGGTGACCAGAATTGGAGCTCCAATCCACAGATGAGACCAAATTAAGAGCATTTTTCTTCCTAGAGCAATATTGAAATATTGGTTTTTATAGTATAGTTTGATTGAGTGAGAACACTTGAGGATTAACATATCAATAATAGTTCATAAATAGTTGTGGTTCCTAGCCTTACCAATTATAATACTAAGCTTATGTATTATTATACATATTTAATTTGGTTTCTTACTCTTTACTCTGGTCACCAAGTCATCAGTACTAATTCCCGAGCTGTTAGTTAATCAGTCCAATACATTGCCAGCTACTTTATTTAGTAATATTCATTTGTTTATTTAGTAACATTTGGGAATTTATGTTACAGTTCTGTCACAATTTGATTTGCATAACTTTGCTAAAGGACATTATTCTATCAGTAATAAATCTGAATCTATGTTCTATGGCTTGAATTTAAAAAAAAGAAACCTTTAGAGGGAACTTATACAGAACCCTAAAATGTCTTGACATGATCACCAAAACATTTCTATAGTTGCATTCTCTGGCCCTTCTTTTGGGGAATCATGTTGGTGATATGTCAAAATTAAAATGAGGATGCTATGTATTCTTCACTATTTCTGTTGTTGCATTATGCAGCCCCTCTTTTGGGTTTTATTTTGATAGTCTATAACATTACCTTCAGCACAAGGACAAGCTCACTCCACATGATCTGTTTGTCACTTTTTCTTTTGGATTCTCTGCACCCGGCCCGTTTATCTTTTGACTGTCAGTTTTAATTAGCTACTTGCTTTCCAGATGTCTTTTCACTCACTTTGTGTGTGGCCTGGCATTACAAAAAGATAGTTTTAATGACTTATCTTGTTTCCCTAGATATTTATCTTAATCCTATATTCTGTGAGTGTAGATTTTTTTTAAATATTTGAATGTTTCAATATATATATATATATATATATATATATATATAATTATTTATTCGAAAATTATAACATAAATATGTCATAAAATCACTACAAAAATAACCATTTTGTTTCAACACCTCTGGTGTCTTATCAAGTGATGATGTTGAATGTAGAATAGAGGGTTTTATATTATATTCACTCCACTCTGTATTGAGTACTCTTTTAAGAATAGTAATTTTTGGTTATTGGAATTTATTCTGTATACACCAATCCTATATATATAGTGTGTGTATGTCACTATGAAATGTATCTTTATGCATTAGACATCCAACAAAATTCATATGTCTCTTACTTAAACCCCTTCCACTCACCTCTCCTAAAATTCTCTCTGTTAAGGTTTAATCTCCCCCCTTCTCTAGTATGTTACCCCTCATAATTACACTCTCTCTAAATTCTGTTTTTATTTCCGAAGTTGTTTTTTCTGTTTTCTTTTTGAATTTGTAGGTCTGATGAATTGGATCGTATTTACGATTTCAATGGAATAAATTATGACCATGGAATATTAATGTTTAAGCCTTTTTATTATACATATATATATATATATACACACACACACACACACACACATATAAGCAAATGGGTAAGCATAGGTAGGTATATGAGCAAACGATCCTATAAAAATACATATAAATACTTTATAGTGTAAGAAAAAACAGTTCTCAATGTAAAATAACAGAGCTATTATATATATATACATTAAGAAATATACATAATATCTTACATTAATGTAAGATATAATAATACATTAATAAGATACAATTACAATAATGTAATTAATAGAGATAATTACATTAATGTAAGATGTTATGTATATTTCTGAATAAATATATATGTGTGTATGTGTGTGATAGAATAAGGAAGCTTAAATAAAAGTGAAATGCTAAATTTATACAGGTTTTCTATTTGTTTCTTATTCTATCATTCTGCCAGATTTAATCTATATTCAATTCTAATTGATATAAATGTAAGTGTGTATGCTTGTGAGTGCGTGTGTGTGCATGCTTGGGCATGCATGTGTGTGCATGTGTGTCTGTGTGTGTGCGTAAGATATATGATAGTGTCCAAAACAAAAATGGAGATGATGAGATAAAAGTGGAAAAACTTCTAAACAATGCATTTCACTGATGTGACGTGAGTTGGGTTCAGCTTCTTCAGATCAGAATGAAAGACAAAACTGTTTGTAAGGAAAATGCATTGGGATTTTTTTTAATTTATTGCTCCTCTTATCCTCAAAAATCACAATGAATTTTCTTTACACGCAGTTTTGTCTTTCATTCCAACCTGAAGAAGCCAAACCCAACACACATCATGTCAGCAAAATGTACCATTCAGAAGCTTTTCCACTTTGTCTCATAATGATATATATATATATATATATATATATATATCTGTGGAGCACAAACATATATAACACATATTGGAAAAAACAAATAGACTACTCACAAGCACACACAGACAAACCCTACACAACATAGGAAGTGTGTGTATGTGTATGTATGTATGTATGTATGTATATATGCATGTATATATGTGTGTGTGTGTATATAAGTGTGTGTATATATATATATATATATATATATATATATATATATATATATATATATATATATATATATATATATGGTTTTTGTGTGTGTATATATACTAATTCCTTATAATAATGTATGTATGTATGGAGGAATATACATATACATATGCATACTAGCAAAAACACACACAATACAAAAAAATGGAAATAGGTCTAAGAACATACAGGGGTCATTAAAAGACAAGAATACAGATATCTTTCCTCACTCTTTCTCAGACCAATCTTAATTGTTTTATTACCCTTCAAGCAGAAGAACTTTCTCACCGCCAGCCCAAGAAAGACATTTGTGTCACTACCACACAAAAAAGAGAAAGTTTAACATCGAAAAACATAAGGAAAATTAATTCATTTTAATAATATGTGGGAATATCCACTGTTTGCTTGAGTAAATGTAAGTAAATAAACTAGGTAAATAATAAACAAATTAACAAATCATGTATGGACAGGTAAACACAAAAAATTGTAGTAACAACCAATAATAAAATAATCAATAATAATAAAAAATCACTATAAATCGTCCAAAAGCTGCTTGCAGATACACAGTTATTCCCACTCAATAGCACCTAGAATAATTTGAAACAAAACTATTACTGGCCACCAAAATAACTACTAGAATAATACAATAGACTACCCACAATGCAATAGTATAGACTACCCACGAAGTAGTCAAGCAAAAACACAACACATATAGCTTGATGATGAGTGTTGATTCAATGTCCACTTTTATATTTACATGTGCTCTATCCCTAATACTGATCACTTTAACCCATAAATATAGCATACCTTAAAAGTATATTTTATCATATATATATATATATATATATATATATATATATATAGAATATGAGGTTAGTTGAAAATGATTTGTATACAGATAAAATTCAACTTACTACAAAATTGCTTTTGTTTATTCTTAGGTAATAAAAGTACTTACGTTAACAGTAACAATTCAGTTCAGAGACTTTTTCAGGCTTCATATTCTGATAGATAATAAAATAAACAAAGAATCATGGTAGAAAATTTCTGCTTCATATTTTTCATGAATTAGCCTGCAGAAAACAGCCCAATATAATGATCTCATTCAGGAAATAAATACACCCCTTGTTCCTAACTCAAAAACATAATCCACATTCTAAAAACATGCTTTCAAGGTTTCCTCTTTTGGAAATACATGATGTTTTTCATGGACATCTTGAGTTACGATGAGATCACTTGAAAGTTTGTAAATGCAGCATAGAAAAAGAATCCTTTTTCTTTGACCTTTGATAAACCTGAACCTTTGATAAAAATAAGAAACCAGGGCTTGGCTTCCTGATTCCTTCACCAACTCAGACTCAAGTTCTTATCATTTGTTCATATATATATATATATATATATACTTATCTTTTTTCTATTTATCTTTTAGTTACTGTTCAGGTTGTAGTTATTATTTTTTCTCGTAGAAAAGTGACGGAAGGGAATAGTACTCTGTGAACATGTATGTATATAAATCTAAAGATAATAGTACTTTATCAATAACTTGTACATATGTGTGTGTGTGTGTGTGTGTGTGTGTGTGTGCGTGTGTGTGTGTCTATGTATTAAGTATCCTTGAAAGATTTGTTAATCCTGAAGTAGACTGCATGTTTCAGAGATAAACACAAAGTGACTAAGTTAGATCCTTCACTTCAGAGTTAAGTTGATAGATGTATCTACGTATAAAAATAATTGCACAATTATGCATCTGGATTTTTATGTGTAAATATACATTAATATATCTGTATGATTGTGTATGCAAATGAATGTGCATGCACACACATTTTTACTATAACTTAACCAAATTTCTTTCATTGCATAACTCAAGAATGGCTAGAACTGTGACTACCATGTTTTCTACAACTACTAATTTAGCCCCAGTGTAGGTTTTTGGCTTTTACTAGTTTCTAAAAAGTCTCAAAATTTGTAGGTTTTTAGTGAGGTTGATAATATGTGTTGAATTTGTAGCATATGTGAAAAAAAATTCAAAAATCTATATGAAATATGAATTTATAAAACAAATTAAACAGATTGAAATCATAGAAGTCACTTTATGAGAATATATTCTATTAATCATTTCCAGACAAAATAAAAATGTCTTTTTACTGAAAATTATGAAGTTATGATATCCCAACTGAGTTGACACCAACTTAAAATTTAATTCAATTATAATTTATAGCGAAAAATAAAAATTAGACAGTATTTAAAACATATATCAATTTATTAGTCTACAGAGTTTAAGCATGTATAGTTATTAGATTATTAGAAATTATATTCTCTTCAAGTAATCCCCTTTAAAATTGATCCAAGAATTTTTTTTGTTAAATGTTTGCATACATTTTCTCTTTACTATAATGTCTTCACATAATGTATAAATAAAAGGACAATGTATTGAGTAGGCAATTCTTTCTAAGTAGCAGGCCAAGTCAAAGTCTGCATGATAGTCTGAGTAGCAAGCAGATGTAAGAGTCTGAGTTAATGCCACTAAAAAATCTCTCTATGTCTCAGCTATTTCCTGTCGTACAAACTGTCTTCATAAGAAGAAACTGAGCTAAATAAATGTTATAGTGGAACACCCCTATTCTATAGTTAATAGACTCTCCCACCTATAATAAGTAGAAGTAGTAGAGTAATGAGTCAGTCGCTCAGTGAGTTGGTCAGTCAGTTGATGCCGGACGACCGTTAGTCGGATACTAAAGTATCAGCGACCACCACTAGATTACTCTGCATCATACCTATTATATGAAGTTCCTAACATTTTGTACATCGAACCTATTTTAGGACCGACTTAGTACAAATACAAGCCTCCACTGTGAGATCACTCAATAACAATAAATAAAAAAAAAAAAACAATTTTTATAAATCACCATAACTATTTCTGGAATATAAAAAGAATTGGTTTTACACTTTATCTGCTTTTTTTTTTTCTCCTTTTCTTTCATTTGTGAATGAGTTGTATATTTTGACAAGGCCAAAATTTTCACACCCTCCCCATCAACTGAATCTTTACATTGTATCTAGTTATTATTTTGGCAAGACATAAGAATTATTAAGAAAGAAAATAACTTACCTATTTAAAAAAGTTTTTGAAAGTGCAATAATTGACACTTGCCAGAATATTAGCTTATGTGCTGGATTATTTCAAATATCTCCCTTCATAAAATAAATGCTCCTTTCTTGACCATAGAATTTTTTAAAATTAAAACAAAACAGTTAACTTATGATAAATAAACAAAATAAAATAAAAATACATAAAATAAATAAATAGTAATTACATAAAAAAATCAATTAATTAATTAATTTTTGTTTTATATGCCAAAAACTTGCATCATTTAGTGTCCTGCATAGTTTACCGTTCTTTCATGCAGTAAGATTTTAGAATATTTTAGAGCATTCTCTAAATCAAAATTTGAACACTTAACATTATTGTTCTCTGTTACCTCTGTGCATAAGTACAGGTTACTAAATAACTAGTTTCTATACTGACCTTGATAAAGTTCCTCAATGAATGGTAACATTTCATATAAAAGGTTTTTCTCTTGTCATTTATTTTATAAATATATATTTACATTTATATATATATATGACAAAAGGCAATATATAAATTTCTATATATCAAAACAATGTCAGGAAAATAAATGACAAAGTGTAAAAGATTCTGTGTAAAACATTTCATCCTCTAGAAGAATTTCATCAAACTAATTGATGGAATTATATCTATTTAGGAAGGAGTGAGGGAAATATAAACACAAATGTTGATTATAATTATGCACCAATATATATATATATATATATATATATATATATATATATATATAAACCCATAATCTACAATACTTTAAAAAAATAATGGTTGAAAAACATTAGAGTTCTATGTAAATCAAATTACCAAAAACATCTCATTATAAGAGAGGTCCTGTACATCAAACATCTCTCCCCCACCAGCAATCTCATCTTGTTTAACAATGGGAGTGGCATACTGAAAGTCTTTTAAAAATAGAAAGTCATCCACTCAAACTCTAGCAATGCCCAACATGTGATGGCTCAGAATTAACACTCCTACTAGAATTCAAAACCACACAAATAATACATCTCTCACAGTCAAAACATGAAAAGAAACTAACAACTCCAAAACAAAATGGTTAGGGAAGTGGCTGAAAGCACTTGGGACAATGGACATTATGAACGGTATTGTAATCCATCACACCCAAAAAATGTAAGAACACTGGAAAAACTAATTAATAACATTTTCCTTGTCTGTCATATTTAATGAAAGATGTTTGAATGAACGGTTGCTGCCCAGATATACATTAATCATATAAATATATATGGGGTGTACTTAGGTAGCATTTTTTCACTTATACAAGTTTGGTTGAAGACTAAGAAAAAATTTCCTATGATTTGCACCATCTTTCTGGCTTCTGAGGAGAATTTGAACATAAATCATCTTCTGAGCACTATCAGTTTTTGCCAGCCAGCATCAAATAATTTTTACATGTTGATAGGATTGTGCTTACAGGTATGCATCATGCTTCTTTCACTGATGTAGGAATATGCACTAATCAAAAAATATCTCAACATGACAACTAGCATCAAGTCAAGAGGCAACACTTGAAAATCACCAAAGATACAAAATGCATACCTATAAACAGAAATGTATCAACACACGAAAAAACAATGGAAGTCAAAAGCACTCATAAGACTTTGGATAATTTATTTTCAAATTCTCTCCAGAAACTAAAAAGATGATCAGAACCCTAGAAAAAATATTTAAAATAAGAACTCAGAGAGAGAGAAAGAAAGAAAGAAAGAAAGAAAGAGTGAGAGAGAGATCAACACAACATAGTGATTAGCAGTTTCAAACCTTAAACAAGCATCAGATATGATCTAATAACACAAGGCATGAAACTGACAGTCCTCTTGCAGCCTTGTTTTCTATGCCCACACTATACCCTGTCCTTGATAGTGGAGCCACAATATGGTAATGGATAGTGGCTCAGATTGAGGAATTGGAGAGCTGAGTTTGAATTCCAGTCAGGTTCATTATATTCACTTATATGTAAATGCCCATGGGAAAGGTATAAATTCATTTCTTCTCCCTGCTAGCTATGGGTGAATAGTGGGACAGATTGGGTTATTAGACTTGGGTGGCAACCAATCTATGAAAAGGACAACTTTGAGTTTAAAACTTCAGACTATATGTTTAATAGCATCACCAACCTGCAATTGGCTAAGCATGAGTATAGCTACACCCCTGAAAACATGGTCATTCATTGGTTCCTTGAAAAGGCCATGGAATTGGATTTCATTCTGTTCTAACAAGCTTGTACTCTCCCTGTTAAATTTAGTAAATTTTAAACTATATATATATATATATATATATATATATATATATATATATATATATATATATATGTTATGGGACCTTACCCATAATAACATAATGGACTATTCTATACATAATAAATACTAAGCCTCATGAGGAAGTGGGAGTTCAGTCTGAAGTCTGGAGTGAAGTCCGTCAGGAGTCTGTCAGTCAGTCAGAGCGAGTCAGTCAGTTGAGTCAGAGGCAGTTCGAAACAGAGTCGTGTTCAGACAATTACTACTAAACCTGATTGTTCGTACTAACACTTTCTACTTCTCTGTATATATTCCTGTTTGTAATATATCTGTGTTATTCCATATCCGTGTTCGAGTTCTTCTTTATTGGTTCTACCTTGGACTATCACCATGTACAAGGAACCGGACCATAACAATATATATATATATATATATACATATATATATATATATATATGCCCCTACACATATATATGCCCTCAAAAAGAAATAAAATTCAGTCAAGCACTTTCGAGGGAAAAGTGCAAATTTGTAAAGAGTGATTGCTACTGCTGATGCAAAATGCTCTTCTATTAACCTTCCTCTCTGCTGGGAGCTGATAGTTCAGGGGAAAAATCTCTGACTGATGCCAAATCAGTTGGGTTTCAATCCTGGCTTGAGGCAATCGGATGTCTAGCCACACTGATAAGTCT
This sequence comes from Acanthosepion pharaonis, assembly GCA_903632075.3. Taxonomy (NCBI): domain Eukaryota; kingdom Metazoa; phylum Mollusca; class Cephalopoda; order Sepiida; family Sepiidae; genus Acanthosepion; species Acanthosepion pharaonis. The sequence continues at coordinate 1,770,875 of CAHIKZ030004276.1, forward strand.
GTCTGCAAATCACACACACACACACACACACACACATATATATATATATATATATACATATATATATATATGTGTATATATAAGTGAACAGAGGCCAACACCAAGTGGCAACAATCTCTTTTATGCTTGAATGCATTTAAGCTTGAAATACTGTTGACCTCATTCATTCTCCACTTTTATATTTTTATATCTACATATGCTTTATCTCTTTATTGATCACTTTTACCCATAATATGGTATGCCATAAAATTATATTTTTATCATATATATATATATATATATATATATATATATATATATATATACAGGGTGCCCTGTAGAAAGTGGTAAATTCAGAAAGATGTGAGACAACTATTAAAAACTGGTGACAACTAATGTAACTGAAAAATTCAGGAAGAATTTCTGCACATTTTGTTATTCACCATGTCAGGTGTTCTTCTTTGAAAAGTACAATAACTCGACACTCAAAATCAGTGAGTTGTTTCACCATAAGAGAAGGCAGAAGGAAAGACGAATGTTGTCTGCAAATAACCTTTAAATGATGAATCACAAGGTGGAGCAGCAGTTAATCAATCATAAAAGAACCAATCAGAGTTAAGTAATTATGTGAGAGTCAAATGATTATTGAAGGTCATGAATATTCAAGAAATTTATCCAAGGTTATTCAAGGTCAATTATTCCTGAAAGTTAAAACAATGATAATAAATTTTCCATGTTTTTACTGGGCGCCCTGCACATATATATATATATATATATATATATATATATATAATTTCGATATATATGTGTGGTACTTATTGAAAGGGCTCAATACCAGTGATAGAGCTAACAAGAGTTTGTCTGATGATCACAAAAGCATGAAACCCAGGGTAACAAACTCATATCTATACAACTGAATATATATATATATATATATATATATATATATATATATATAATTTCGATATATATGTGTGGTACTTATTGAAAGGGCTCAATACCAGTGATAGAGCTAACAAGAGTTTGTCTGATGATCACAAAAGCATGAAACCCAGGGTAACAAACTCATATCTATACAACTGAATATATATATATATATATATATATATATATATATAATTATTTAAAGACTGCCTCATCTCCAAAACTCAAAATTCTCTAATGACAGGTCTGAAGTGACTGCACCCTTTCAATAACACACCATCAAGACGAAGTTACAGTTTCAAGAGGGCTTTGTTGGTCTAAAAATGTAAGCTTTAGATTTTTGATGGTTTATCATGAAATAAATATATTTTTGTTTTACAAAAAAGCCAGTTGATCGCCCCCCATAAACTAGCTTTTCAAAGACATGTCATGAATGATCTCTTCATAATGCCTCAAGGCAAATCAAAACTGATATGAATACAATGAGCTGCAGTACAGTGTCCAGTGACTTAACAAATTTTGATTGAAAGCTATGTCTCCTGCTATTAAACTACTGCCAAGCAAGGCAATAAAGCCACTAAGATACTGAATGTGAGAGAATATGGGATAAAAAAAAAAAATAAAACCCATTATTAATGAGAGAAATCAATAAAATAAGACAGAAGATAATGATTGACATTGCATTTGAATTTTTGAAGATCAAATTTGACTGGAAAACAAGAAGAGAGTTCCAAAATTGAGAAGTGTGAGAAAAGAAAATGTTAGCATAGAAATTATATTATTTTTATTTATTGTTTATAAAAATGTTCTAGTGTAGTAAATTGTATAAATATATGTTGTGTTATGCATATTTAAATTTATTTAATAATGTTGTTATAATGTATTATGGATATTTATTATTTTTCACATACGTAATAGTTGAAATATAATATACAAATATTTGTTTATATATGTAGACTGATATAAGAATGGGTATCAAAAATAAATACTAAATTTCTTATTAAAACGCTTTAAAACAGAAAAACAGCCCTGGCTCAAGAACCTCTTGTCTAATTTTAATGAAATTTGGCACTGTACTCAGTAGGTGTTCAAGGTACAATATGCTTCTAAATTGGTTAAGGTATTAGGTATCTTTTAAGCTTTATCTCAGGAACAAACACACATACATACCAGATTAGAATTTTAGTATTATATAGATAATTGGAGTCTTTTGCTAGACTATTTGCAGAAATCCATGTTCTAAACAAAAGTACTTGACTTCACATAAATCATTGTTTTTTGTCAGCTATTGGACTAGATATTATAAAACTAATGTTAAAATTTAAATTAACAGCAAAAGACAAAGAGGTAAGCACTATTTCATTAACATCTGCCTTTTATTAAATACATGATTTAATAATTATAAAAATTCAAAATTTTATCTAATGTGAAAACATTGTTGTCATGTGTCCAACATAGATATTATTCTTATTGTTGGAGATGCAGTCTCCCAGAGGACATTTAAATTTATAAATGATGTTGATTTTCTGAAAAATGCAAGTGGCCAAGGAAGCGTCATTATGAATGATTTTATTAGATATAGTGGATTTAGTGTAGTATATATTAAGTTTTATTTTTTTACTAGGGTCTGTGGTGGATGTATTAGTTTTTTATTAATTTTTTTAGGATATTTTCATCTTGTTTATAATTAGCATGCATCTGGTCATGATATAAAAGATTAGTTGGAGGGGTATCATGTTCAATATGTTTTGTGTAGAGGTCTCTGATGGAGCACCTTATTTGCTCATCAACAATGAAGTTGGGGAAGTTGTTATTGATGAGTGTTTTATATTTTTAAGTTTGCTGTAGAAGATTTGTTTTGTGGATGAATTAGTTTTTGCATGGTTTATTATGTTTTTTATAATAGCTATTTTATAGTAATTTGGACATTCACTTTTATAAAGAGTACAGGAATTTATGCTAGTAGTTTTTTTTTATATGGGGTGATGGTGAACTTATTATTGGTGTTAATCAGTATACCAAAAAGAAATTTTGTTACTAGCATTAAGTTCATATGTAAACTTAAGGACAAAGCTGTCTTGGAACTGTTTTTGGAGTTTAGATATTTCTTTCCAAAAGCTAAAAATTCTCAAAGCTATTTATATCAAAAAATTGAAACCAAACCTCAATAAAATTAATTACAAATACTCTACAAACATAATAGCTAATTAACTAAAACCTATATTATGAAATATAATTAGCTATTATGTTTCTCTAACTCTTCAAATGTATAACTAATTCTAATTTCTATTTTCCCGTCTTTACACTATATTAATTTTATTTTATAAATCATCCCCTGTTCATCAACCATGAAATAAAAATAATTGTTTGTATGGAAAATAAGGTTCTACGTAAATTAAATTGTCTTTAAATTAAGTGGCAGCAGAAGAATTATCGTTGAACTTTTAAAAGGTAAGCTTAAACATTAATTTAATACTTGAATGCAGCGATCAATTTTGAGTTCTGTATTTTATTGATGCCTATCACATCTACTCCTCCCTACCTATTGTGGTGATGGCCAAACCAAGAGTCCTCCACAGGAGCTAGCTTAAAAGGGATGATGGGGTGGCATTTAAGCTAGTATAGCACATATATATATATAAAGATATTAATGTTTTATGTCTTCATATATATATATATATATATATAGATAGATAGATAGATAGATATATGTAGATATTAGATATTATAATATATATATATATAGATATTAGATATTATAATATATATATAGATATATATAATATATAGATATATATAATATATATCGATATATTATAATATATATATAGATATTAGATATTATAATATATATATATAGATATATATAGATATTAATGTTTTATGTCTTCATATATATATATATATATATATATATATATATGAGCACCCACATATAATATATATGTGTGCACAGACACACACATACATATCTGCTTGAATTAAAATATTAGGAACTCAATATATATACATATTAAACATGCACTACTAAATTTACACACACACACACACTCACACACAATATTCCTATTTAGTAGAAACCACATCCCTATTTGGTTCTTGGTCATATATCATAAGCCATATAAAAAAAGGTTACCTATTTGTCTTGTGACTTCTTTGTCACATGGTTTGTTTGCTACAAGTACAAAATTGTAGTTCATATTCATTTTTTTATGCTACAGGAAATTTACAAAATTACAGAAAGATAACCACCAAAAAAGCCCCTCTCCTTAAAAACAAAAAAAAAATCTTTACCACAGATAAAATGTATAGCTGAACTTGTTCCCAACATTCTTTTGACAGTGATAAATGAAGAGAAAAATATCTGGGGTGGTTGAATTTGTTTGGGTAAGAGAGAAAAAGAATTGCACTTAATTTGTTAATAATTGTTATATGTTGCCTTTTAATGTGGAAAAATTACAAACATTTTAATGTCTTTCATTATTAGTTCATCCAAAATGAACTGTTGTGTAAATCCCTGAAATAAATCATCCAAGGCCTATGAGTGGTTGGTACAGGGGAATATCATATCTGGACCTAGAGATCCAAAAGGATTCTTGAAGACAAAGGTGACTGGCAATGTTCTGGGAGCTGTTGAAGAATAGCATTTATATTTTGTATGGATTTTATAACTCAGAGTATAAAAGCATTAGGGATAAATACAAGATGATTCATAGAGAAGGAAATGCAGTGCTAAAATGAACTTTGTATTACTTGAAACCTTTCAGAAGCTCTGCAAATATCATCATGACTTTTTCTCTTTGATTAAATCAAATAAGTCTTGTCATAGTTTTTTTTTTCTTTCAGATCAAACACTACCAGGTAATCTTGCCAATTAGTATATATCAGTATTACATTGCATCATTTGATATTGCTTGAAGGGAAAAAAAAACTTGTTAAATTCTCATAATAAATTATATTATCACAATCCTTCCACTTACCTAGACTATTGTTATTTTTAGAATGACTTTTTAAAAAATATTTATACAGAAAGAACTCCATTCTTATAACATAAAATTACCTACAAAAATGTGACTCGCATTTCATTTCATTCGGTCAAATGTTTCTCAGAGGCAACGAAAGAACAGATTCATGCACCATTTTAAAGAATTTAGGATTTTTGTTTTACTCTTATATATATTTTGTCTTATTGACTAAGTGTTTTATGGCTCAACAATCAAGAATATACCTGAGGAAATAAGTGGGCTGATAACAACACAGAAATATTAATATCGCATAGTCTAAGAAACAAAGGCATGTCTAAATGAATATTTATTTAAACATTTAATATTTATTATAATTACAAATTTTGAGGAAGATAACTTGTAAATGCTTGTTATTATATCACTATATAAATACAGTGAGTCCTTGGGTTATGAAAGTCCCAACCTATGACAATTTGTGGTTACAATACAAACTCCATTAAGCTTTTGACTTATGCTGTCTGACTAGATAAGGACATCTTCTTGTTAAACTATAAGTTCATGAATTCCCCAGATTTGATACTGTTTCCAAGTATTGCAAGAGAGGCAACATCTTATGTCTTGTAATCTCATCTACCAAGAGCCAATGACATCACTGGCAATAAATATACAAGCAGTTTAAAACAATTTCATTTCATTATATTTATGTCTCCCATGTGTATTTTTAGTCCCAATTATGTTAACATATGTCATAGAAATGTGTTGTTATGTCCTAGATTATTACTTAACTATTGTATTAGCATAAGTGAATGACTTAAGTGGTTATTCATAGCAAATTGCAGATATGTCTGGGCTTACACAGAAAATCACATTATGATGCATTGAAGGTATGGAACTCTGTCATAATTCAAGGACCTGTAATATTATCATCTCTAATTATTTTTCTAATAATTATCTGGAATACTATTATCTGGTCCTATAATTGTTGTTACATTTTCATATATATTTCATACAATGATTATAACATTGGGTAAAAGACAAATTTTGTCTTCTACTCAGACAAATGATGTTGTACTAGACTAAATTAAGTTTGCTTATTCTGAATATGTACTCAGAATTGTCCTGGCATATCAATTTCTTCTTTTATTTTGCATATATATGCCTAGTGTAATTAATATAAGACAAGGTTTCCATAATCATGTGCATTCACAAAATACTAAATTCTAAAGTCCTAGAACTATTCTGAATAAGGATTGACAATCAGTATATTCAATTTAGTCTTATAGTGGCACCTAGGGACTTAGGGGTTAAAATGAACAATTGATTTTTACACTCACCATGAATATTAATGAAGGATGATAATGTTGCCATCAACCCTCCCTAGTCATCCAAAATGTCCAATACTCATGATTGATTTACTTTGACCATAAGGTGGGCCAAGATCAGATCATTGTTAGGTATCTTCATATTGGAAAAAATATAACACTCAAATAAAAAAATAAATACTATTTTTATATCAAGTCTTTCATACCACAGTAGGTTAATTGTTGTTAAAGTCTAGAAATTTGCATTCAGACAATTATTAACCCAACCTGCTTCTTAAGTCAGACACAACACTTTGTTAACTTGGTAACATTTTTTTGGTTGATTTTGTGAAGTTTGGCACAAAGCTGATGTTGGAGGTTCTTATTGTCAGATAGTCACATGGGGTGTCTTGTGTCTGGTAGCTGTAGCAATCTCTTGAGACGATCTCTGCTTTCTCATTTAAGGCATTTGTATTTATTGACATTCACCCAAACTGGTATAGGGCACAATATGGAGGGGTTTCTCTATCTTCTCCACCTGTCATCTTCATTGTCTGGGTTCTGAGAATTAAATTACTTCTTAATTTGGGGAATTCCCCTCTTCCACAGGTGATGGTCACAGGCCACATAAATTTCCACCTTCTCTTATTACCATCTTCCATTAATACTCCTCAGTGGGCATGGGTAGATCCTCCAACTTCCTTGGTGTCTCATCTGCACCCACTACTTTGGCCACTGTCCAACCAAGGGTTGTTGACTGCCTCAGGGTGAAGACAAAACGAAAGATTAATTCCAAGTTTGTTATCTACACAGAAAAGTTTTTCTACGTCAACCCCATATTTTCCATTGTCCAAACTGAAACACAACCCTTTGTGCTTTCTACACCTTTGGGTCTCATCAGGGGCATTCTCTAATAAAATCCTTATCTCTGAATTATGATTTTTAAATCCTATCCAATTCTCTCCTTTTGCCTTCACAGCCCATATTCTTAGCTGTAGATTGAAATATTTGCCATATGACCTGTTGTAGTTGAATGTTGTTTTCTTTGCCAGCAATCTGATTCTCGGCCCTTTTCAGAAGTAAAATCTTCAATCTTTCCTATAGGGTTTTACTGGCATGTTGTTTGGTCTATTCATTAACCCTTATTATTTATCAGGGGTCTGTCAGAATATTGTTCCTTCTATTCAAAAACACCTTCTTATTATTTACCAGTAACAGTGTCACCTCAATGAGAAGGAAACACATGGGTAATTTTAACAAAACAAAATATGGAATTTATTCATGAATTTATACATTTGAAGTTGTGTCAGTTGCTTCTTTCAGGAAAATAAATCAGAAATTTTTAAAGTTCATAGTTTCAATGAATTTTCATGAAGAGGAAATGTTCATACATTGGATTAAAACAAAGGTAAAAGAGTTTGTTGCTCACCAAAGGGATATATGGTTGCATACATTCAAAAGTAGATGAAGAGAGATAGTTTGAAATAATTAACTTTCTTGGATTGATGAAAGAAAATTCTTGGAAGTGCCATGTGCTTGGTTAAGGCCAATAATATAATTGGTGAGTAATTTGACACTTGTAAAAACTTCAAGCCAGATGCATGAACAGAAAAAAACCTTTCACGTGACTTCAGACACTCTTCTTTTGTTAATTTAATTCTTTTTTTCATTTTATATCAAAAAGGATTTTGCATAAATTTGCTATTTTCTTTTATTTCTTTTTCTTGGTTGAATGGCTAATTTCTGTGAAGACAAGGTTTTCATTGGTCAAAAAACAATTTCACATAGGCTTGCAAATTTATTTCTGTGTTTTTCTCAGCTCACCAGCCAATCTTGGTGAAGGCAAGGTTTTCATTGGTTCAAAGAAAATTTCACATGGGCTTTCTGTCTTTTTCCTCAGCTCACCCAAATTTGAAGGGAGTGTGTAAGGGGAATTATTATTATTTTGTACTCACCATAGTCTAAAACACACACCACTAAGAAAATCTCTGTTATCCAGGGTTATTTGATTGAAATTGGATAATGTATTGCCTGTGTTTTATAAGCTGTGGCACTGGTGGGTTTTGTTAGTTTGATTTCTGAGTGCTTCCTGAAATGTACATAAGTAAACAAAGGCTTGTAACACAGATATCCAGCTCCATGTCTTTTCTCTTTAACTAAAATAATACAAAATTATAACAGATGACATCTTTAATTATCAAAATAAATAAAAATAAAATCAAGACATTATTCCTGCAGATACCAGTGAGACATAAAGGTTCAACCATACCAAGTGATATGGCTATGATTTTAGTAGTAAGTGAATTTTTATGGAAACAGGTTGCTCACTAAGCATCAAGCTGAACTTCAAGTCAAAGGTCAATTGTTATCTATTTTCTTTATCTTCACTTCCTTTTACCCCCCCCCCAACTTACATTCATATCAAATATCTCATTCACTAACATCTTGATTGTCTCTTTAGTCTTTTATTGGGTGAACTTTAGTATTAAAACTGTCTTACAGAGCTAAAGAGTTCAAGCTGCCCTACTATTTTACCCATAGCTGAAAGAGAGACATAGATTCATGCCTTTCTTAACCATTTGAACCCTGAACAATTTTAACCCTTCTGCCTGAGCTCCTGAGTCAAAATTCACAAGTATTGGTATGTAATGTTTCACAGTAGATATAAAAATAGTTACAAGTTTTTACCCACCATTCAACCAGTGACTGGGCATTAATCATTTCTTCTCTAACACCAGCAGTGGTCAGGGCTCAAAGGGTTAAGGACATTAATATGAAATGAACTATACACTGTTCCAGCCAGTGTTTAAACTCAGTTTATCAATTCTATCAATTGTTAACTGTTAAGCCATTTGTACCTTCTCAAAATCAAATATTGAGCTATCATTTTTATTTGGTTTAATGGCATATCAACACCTCTATGGGTTATTTAATGCCTAAATCTAAATATTTTGAACACAATTGATAGCTTCAGCTAAATATATACTTTAAATAGGTATTGTTGATAATTTTGCTATAAATATGTATTGTTGGTAATTTTTAATATAAAAACACAAAAATGTTTCCTGAACCCACTCAACCAACTCTTTTTATTTTTTAATTAATTTACTCAAAGCAAGACAATATAGCTACTAAGATGCAAGGAGTTACTGTATAATGCAGCCAGTCCAGTTTGATCCTGGGTTGTTCTCATGCTGGTCACTACTGGTGCTGGTCAACTGATGGTTATCTGTTCACCACTTCATTCATTCTGCTCTACCCACATTGTGTTCTTTGATCACAGTGCAGTGAAGATTGAATTTATGTCCATACTTTAAGTGCTGAATCAAGTTGGCAGAACTGTTCTATGAAAAAAGACATGAATGCTTCCACTGAGGAAAGTACAAATATCATAACAAATAACAAAGAAGTCAACTGGGTCAATTTTCAGTTGGTTTATATTATCATTGATACAACTAAATTAACCCTTCCTGATCTATCATGACACTGTATATCTTACTTTTAAAACTTGGAGTGGGTTAAACACTCACACGAGATGTTAGGTCAGGCATCCTTAGCAGCAGGTCATGTGGGGTTCAACAGCTCCCTTCTTTGCTGCTGTTGATTTGTCTCAGACTTCTCCAATGGCAACTTCTTACTTCAACTCAGCATTTGGCTTATATGCATCTTGCCCATCTCTTACTGCCCCTCAAAGCTTATTACATATTCATCAATTATTTTCTCCAACCCTGGAGACATGACATTGACCCAAAACAAAGTGGTCTGGTATTTCAAAACAATAAACTTTGTTTCCACATTCCACTTACATAATTATTGTTTTCCTTAATAATTTTTTGTATTTAAAAACTTATTTCAAATCAGCAATTTCTTTCTTAGTCGATTTCCAAACTGACTGATTCAACATCCCATTGTATACATTGTTGGGTTTACCAAAATTCACTCCCTGGTCGACAATGACCTTAAAATACCAAACAGTCAACTTTTCAAAACAAAATTATTTAATTCAAATTGGCAAAGGCTTTTTCTACTGTTTTACATATCTGCCTTTTTGGGGACTCATAACAATTCTTATTTCTGTTTCTGTTTATCAGAAAGGGAAAAAAAATATTTCTCTTCTTTTGCCTTCACTTCATATTTCAATTCCTGTTTTTCACCTTAACATTTTCCTTGTTTAATGTTTTCAACTCTTCCAATACTCCAATTCTATACAGTGACCTTTTATAGTGTCACACTGATGTTACAGAATATGAGAAAAAAACACTATTAAGGAGAGAGAACAAGAACCAAAAAAACAGAAGATAACAAATGACATTGCATTTAAATTTGACTGAAAAGCAAGGAGCTGGACAAGAGTTCCACAAATGAGAGAAGTGTGATAGAAGAAACTGTTAGTATAGAACTTATGGTTTCACCAAGCCATTTCAACTGTAAAATGATGAGACCTTGCTACTAATCTAGTACTGAGCTTAAATTCATAAAGTCTATGTACCATAGTGGAAAGTTCATCAGAACAGTTATAATGAAAATAGGCACAGGGAAGCTATGTTAGAGTGGTGAGAAAATGACTGAAGCCAAGATGCCAGGTCAGGACCAATAACATTGCAGGAGCACCAGACCAGATGCAGCAGCACTATTTAAAGCAAGGACAAATATCCTAACACACAAAATGCCTTTTTTTTCTAATGAATGGCATTTCTTTACCTGAAAAGAAAAAACATAAAACATTAAAAATACAATTTTTACAGTTTTTTTCTACACATGCTGTTAAAATTTGAAATCATTTGAATGAGAATTGGTTACGTTAATAGATTATTAAATAATATCAATTTTTCCAAAAATTCCTGTATAATTGTCATTTTGAACAGTATGGGTCATGTTAGCTTTCTGTGGTTATTTTTATTGTAATGTTTTTAAAAAGAAATTCTTACATGTTACAATGGATTTAAATGTATTGATAAAAATCCTAGATTATCCATGCAGAAAATATAAACAATGCAATTGCAATATTACTTAAATATGGCCATCCATTTGGGCAGAATGGCTCATGTTAACTTTTTTCAATACTTGTACTTTTATTGATTTAAAAACAGAATTCTTTCTTGCATGTGACAATAGAGTTAATCATATCGATAAAAATCCTAGATTATTCATGCAGAAAATATAACCATTGCAATTTCAAACTTACTTAAATTTGGCTGTCAGATTTTTGGTGGTACAGGTAAATCTGAAAAATGAATAACCTCCAATAAATATTGGGTTAAGTTTACAAATGCATAAGTAAAGTATTTCTAAAATCTGTATTTTCCCAACAAATTCAATGTCTTTTTGATGGTAAAACATTTTATTGAATATCTGTCTATATTTCTGAGATGAAAGATTGTAACTATTTACACTATTTACATTGTTTGGACTGTTTGCCTTCATCTTTATTGCCATATTGACAACATTTTGGCTGTTGTACACTCTGACCTTCTTCAGGTGATATGGATTGGAATTTTGAACCAAACCCTTTAGTTTACAGGGGAAGATTGTTTTCATTCCATGTGCCATGCCTTGGGAGTTAAATTACTAAAAGCAATTAACTGAAACTGAGATAGCCAAAAAAAAGGTATGGCACATAGAATTAGAACAATCTACCTCTGTGGACTAAATAGTTTGGTTTGAAATTTCAATGTATATCCCCTGAAGAAGGTCAATGTATAAACGTCGAAATATCATGAATATGGCAATAAAGATGAGAACAGTCCAAACAATGTAAATAGTGTAAATACCATAATTCCCCATGCTTTCATCCATAATACAAACCGCTAAAATTGTGCTGAAAGTGTGGGAAAATGTTTCTACTCAGGCATAATATGCACCCCTTGTTTGATAAATTGTACTTCTCCAATTTTATTATGGCCAGTGTTTCCTACTCTTATTAAAAAATGGTTTTAAACAGAATATTATTCTAATTTAGTTTTATGATAATTCTTATTTTATTTTCCATTTGTAAGTATTGTTAGGTACATGTAATTGTATTTGACATCCTTATGAGGTTGCAATTGTCAAATTGTCGTATGTTTGTAGTGAGTAGTCATTTTGCAACTCAAATTGACCTATGAAATGATAATTTTTTAAAGATTTTTTTGTAGCTGTGCATAATACACACCCCTAATTCTGCTTGTCATTTTTTAGAAAAAAATGTATATTATATGGGGAATTACACTAGTTACAATACCTCATCTCAGAAATATAGACAGTTACTCTAATAAAATATTTTACCATCAAAAAGACATTGAATTTGTTGGATAAATACAGATTTTCTAAGTACTTTACTGACATTCATTTGAAAACCTAATCCAGTGGCGTAGCTAGGGGGGCGAGGGGGGGGCGGACTGCCCTAGGTGCCAGCACAGGAGGGGTGACACAATGTCACCCCCAACAAAATTTTTCAACCAGGCTAAGGTGCCAAAAATAGTCTGAAAACAGTGGTGGAGACACAGGGTTTCGCAGGCGGGCATATGACTCCCCAGAAATAATTTATGACCCCACCAGTTTTGTCCCCCCGTCAGAAATTTTCTAATAAATTGCCGGGAAATTTGTGAGTAGGAAAAATAGCAATGTTTTCAGCTTTTGATTTGAACTGATTATTTTGTGGTATTGGATTTTGTCTTGGATCATACATGTAAACAGTAACGTACCAGTCAGTAGAGTAAAGTAGAGGTAGAGCATGTATGAAAATTTAGCTACAGCTAACCATTCAGCATAGGGTGAATTGGGGTCATTGGGGTGGCATTTGAGCGGACCACCCCAGGTGATGTTTACTCTAGCTACGCCACTGGCCTAATCCAAGAAGATTCCTCTTTGTGAGAGAAATCCTTTGAGTTCAGTCTTCCCTTCATTCCACCATTGAAAGATAATATCAACCTATCTTAATCAATCAAATAGTTACAGAAATAAAACTGATTAAACACAAAAAATATTTTCAGAAATATATGTCAGCAGGATATTTTTTGCAATAAAACATGATTATTTCTTTTTAAATCAAGGAGTAATGAAGAAATTTTGATAGTAAACCATTTCTTATTTTTATTTTGGGTTTTTCAATCTTGATATTTCAAATTTCAAGCATAATTTAAACTTTTCCCCTGATTTCTATTTTGTTCTGATCGTTTTTTTCACCATTTTTTTTTTTATTATTAATGATGTCTTCTCATTCCAGTTATGAAATTATGAATGTGTTTTTCTACTGGTTTTAACCAATCACTTTCACAACAGGAATTCAAAAATAAATAAATATCACAGTTGAAATTCCTTAAATAATATAAAAGGAAAATGTATCTCTTTCCATACTAAGTTGTTTCTCTTAAAAAATTAAGGAATCTCCTAATTCTTTAAACCAGTTATTGTTATTCAAATTCTGAATTCACTGACGTTTAATTATTAAAATACAAACAATTTGGCTGAGCATCAGTTGACACTAAATTCGTATCAATAAATTTTAAAATGAGTCAATATGTGAGACTACATTATCTCATTGAAAATTACTCTGTTTTTTATTTTTTATTTTTCTTGCATTATTTGACAATCTTTTAATCAGCTTTCAACAGGCTGTTTTTGTCCCCAGCACCCAGATAATCATTCCTAAATCAATCAATCTTCTTTTAGACCTTGTTTGTTTTAATTTATTTTTTCTCAATGCTAATATTATTTTTTAGATCCTGAATATTTCTGATGCTGCAAGAATTTTAGTTTAAACAATAGTCCTTTTATTACTACTTTGATTTTTTTTTACTATTTTAATTCTTTTATGTGTGTAGTTGTTGGCTCTTACTTTTAATTTGTTTTGTCTTTGCCATTAAATCTGTTTGTATGATTATTCTTGCAGTGTGTAGAAGAAAATTAAGAATCAGCAAAGCCCATAAAAGATTCTGACATTTTTACTTCAATATTTTTTCTGTATCTTGCAAGACTTCAGTTTGTATTACTTGCATTCTTTTCCTAAGTGATTTTAAGATTACAGCCAGTGCTCAGATTATTACTGACATAATTAATTTCAAAGTTACATTATTTATTGTATTTTTATTTATTTTTATTTAGCAGTAATTTTATTCTTTTTTCTAGTTCATTTTTTTCAATCTTCAGTTAAATTTTATATCCTTTTATTTTTGTCTGAATTTTTGGGGTGAGGAATTATCGTTATTTACATTCAGATTAATGTCCTCTTCTCGTTTAAGCAGTAGTGTACCCTGGCCTTTATCAGGTGTTTGTCAATCCAAATAACCTTCAAGGAATTTCAAACTAAACCCTTTATTTAATCTACTGTATTAGGTTGTTCTCATTCTTCTTATTCTTATTTAATACTACTCAGTTATTGCTCACCCTGTTTCCACTGTACTACTTTGCCCTGGGATTGAACTCACAATTACTATGTAACCAAATTCATGAACCAATACTTTGAAAACCAACACTATTGTGAAGCATGGAGCATTAACTAACACGATTGTGAAACATAGGGCTTTAAACCAAATCTACTTTCTTCTGGCACTGCTGTTGCTTGTCATGTTTGACTGCATTCAAAATTCTCTTTACTTATTGTTGGTGCAGCTGTTCTTGAAGCCTTGCTGCCATTTCTCCTTTTTTTTAATTTATTAACAACTCTTATATTATATTTATTTCTATGCTAGGCCTATTGAGTTGAAATTAGTAGTTTGTCAGTAATTTTTTTAATTATATTTTTTAAAATTATGCATAGCTTAGATTTAGTGGGATTAATCAATCTAGATTGAGTATTATTTGAGAAATTGGGCTTATGATCTTTGCATAAGATATATGTGTCTTTCGTATAAAAACTACATAACCATAGGCACTCTTTTTCCAACCCAATACTTAAGAACCAAACTGCTGTCTCTAAAAAATTTTGGGAATTTAAGGAGAAAGACCTGAACCCTCAAATTGACAGGGAATTCATAGATTTTGCTCAGACTTTAAGAGTAGATGCAATTTATGCCTGGAGGAGAAAATTAGAATTATTAAATTTAACATTCAAACCATTTTACTAAATCAAAGGAATAAATTGGTTTTCAAGTATCATCATAGAAGTAAATTCCAGCTGATATAATATATTTTCAACTTCACACTTTCCACCTTCAGTTATCTTACTTATTATAAAATGCAGATTATGTGTGTGTGTCTGTGTCTGTATGTTTATATATTGGATCGGATTTCCTACATTTTCCAACCGATTTCAACAAAACTTCACAGGACTATGTGAAATTACCTTGTGGTGGTTCTGACAGTGCCAAAAATTGGAAAAACACAATTGTTTTTGCACAAAATCAATTTGAAAACACGATAAAACATGATTCTGTTGCCAGAATGAAAGGGAGACAACTCATATCGAGTTATACTTATAAAACCCAGGTTGTTTGTGTGTGTGTGTGTGTGTGTGTGTGTGTGTTCGTTTATACATGGGATCAGATTTCCTACATTTTTCAACCGATTTCAACAAAACTTCACTTTATTTTTTGGCAGGTAGTGTTTCTTATTGTCTTGCACACTTTTTTCTTTATTTTTGCATTCAGAATGCTTCTAAAATTCTATTCAATCGGTAGACTCATAACGATTGAAAGCAATGTTTTTGTTTTGAGTTTGGGTTTGACCAATTCGTAAAAAAACAAAAAAACAAAACAAAACAAAAAAAAAACTAAATAAGACATGTGTGTCCGTCAACCTTAAACAATAATCTTTGTCAATTTATTTTTCAGTCTTTATGATGGTCAATACTTGATCTATCTCTTACTGTTACATCCCCGAGCAACGCCAAGCTCTACTGCTAGTCTTCTATATGTGTAATTCTTTTTTCCTGATTACTCCTTTTATTTAACTCTCTTCCTATTAGTTTCTTTATATGTGATACTTTGGTTTATGCTAGGTATATGTAATTCTCTTATTTACCTTTAATTTTCCTTGTTTAATTGCTAGCTGTTTCTTGTCAAATTTCCTTTATATCTGTAGTTTTTGGGATTGAGACCTCTCCTTCTTTTCTGTCTATTCTGTTTTTAAGTTATATGATTTACTTATGTGTAACTGATATGGTACTTATTTGATTTATTTAATAATACAGATTCTATATTATTATTTCCTCCCCCCAACTTGAAAAGGTTTCTTTAAAAAGTTATTTTTCTATATGACTCTTTTTTAAAATTTTTCCTATACAGTGTAACCCGGATATAAGAGACACCCGGATATAAGAGAGATTTTCTCTGGTCCCAAATTAGAGCCTGTGTTAATGTATATAAAATAGACCAAACCCGGATATAAGAGAAACCCGGATATAGGAGACTTCTTCTCCGGTCCCGACAACTCTCTTATATCCGGGTTACACTGTACTATATCATTTAAAAAAAAAGGTAATTGTTTTTAAAATGATTTTTTTTAACAGTTATTTTTCTATATTTCATATCCTATAAGAATATTTTTTAATATTAATATTTAAAAATTTTTTCATTATATTTTTTTTTAAAAAAAAATCTTATACATTATGTGCATTCAAGTATATTGAATATTTAAATTTACTTTTAATTACCTGATTCATGGCTAGCTGCTTTTTGTCAATTTTAGTTTATGTCCTAAGTTATTTGTTATTGATGTTTCCCTCTGTTAAAGGTCTCTTTATATTTTTATCTAATTTTAATTTATAATTTAATCTATATATTATCCTGTATAATCCATTATAATTTAATTTATAATTAATCTATATAATCTGCAAATTTAACCTAAATTTTAATCTACTTTTATCTTTTATTAATCTAAATAAATTTTTTCCCTTATATTGTAAAATATTTTTAGGGCTCTTACTTACCCATCTATTTTAATTCACTTATTATTTAATTATCAACATTAATATTCTGGTTTATCTTGTCTATATATTAATAATGTTTTAATTAGCTTTTATTATTGTAATATTAAATTCCTTTTTATAATATTAAAATCAAATAATAGTATTAATATTAAATTCTAAAATTTCTTTAATCTACAACCTTAAAATCTCTTTCTTAACTTTAAAGATCGTAATTCTTTATGTTAATTATTTCCTATTTGAACATGACTTAACATTTTAAATATGGGTCAATATTAATTTTCACTTCTGTCTAGACTTGTATGTATATCTAGTCAACCTGTTTCCTCCCCAATTCTTGTATCCCCCTCACTATTTTGGTTTTTCCTTCCCACTTTTTTTCTTTCTATCTCCCTTTTAAATGCCTTTCGATTATTTGCAGTTTTTTCCTCTTTCTTTCAATCTCTTTTAACTTTTAATTTAAAAAAAAAACGTTACGATTCATTTTTTTTTATCAAACATTTCTCAAGGGAATTTCTCAAGTAGAGAAATTTCTCGAGGAGCGAAATGCAATCTAAATGAGGTACAATTGAATTTCATTCATATGTAATTCATTTATATGCTTGTAATAAATATATTGAGCTGTAATAAATATATTGATCTCTCTTTTGTGGATCAGTTTTAATATTTTATATTATTAGGATTCATTTGGATTATATATATATATATATATATATACACACACACACACACACATATGTATATATACATATATACGCACACACACACACATATATGTTTGATGGTGGTGGTGTACTCTCCCCTCATATTCAACGTATGAGGGTCAAGCAGCTCAGTACCTAGGAACTGACAACCAGGCACCAGAATATAGTGGTGATGGCTTTGTGCAGAATCAATCACACTTTTTGAAGGGCCAAATACAGAGACCTGGTACACTACGTGCCACAAGGTCTTCAAACAACCCTCTGCAAGTTTTGAATTCAGGGTTGTCCTTCTCCTAGACCAGTTGCCATCCAAGGCTATAGAACCCAGTCTGTCCTGCTATTTATCCATAGCTAGAGAAAAAGAAGAGGATTAATACCTTTCCTAAGTGTATTAGCATGTAAGCGAATGTAATGGATTCGACTGAAATTCAAACTCGGCTCTCTGATTCCTCAATTCATGCTGCTATCATCTGCTACTCCATATATATATATATATATATATATATATATATATATATATATATATATATATATAAAAGGCTCAAACACTAATATTTCAGGGTTATAATTCTAACCATGGAATATTAGTGTTTGAGTCTTTTATATTATTTTCTTGCTCTGTCTTGTACATAGAGCTCTACCTGTATTTTATCCCCTTGGAAGTATATATAGTGACCACTAATATTATCAATATATATATATATTGTCATCCACAGACAGACTGTTTTGCTGTGGCTAGACATCTGTGTGCCTCAAGCCAGGATCAAAACCCAACTGATCTGGCATCAATCAGTGATTTTCCTCTAAGCTCCCGGCAGAGAGGAAGGTGAATTTTTATGTATTTATCTTTGAATTCACACACCAGTGACTCAGAGTGATCAATTTATAGAAGAGCTTTGCATTGTCAGCAGTAGCAGTCACTGTTTAAAAATTCATGCTTTCACTCTAAAGTGCTCGACCAAATTTTATTTTTCCGGGTGCTTATATATAAGTATAACTCTACTAAATTCATCTTATCTATGTCATTGTCATTCTATCAACTTTCAAAAGGCTTGTAGGTGTTTTGCTGATATGAATCAGCAGTGTATTAAACATGAAAAGGAGCATTTTGAACATGTTAAATAGTTTGTTAATCATAACAAATCATGTTGTTTTGATGTGACTATATTTATTAATTTTCTTAACTGATGTGACAATACTTATAATTCTTCTTAAACTATAATTTAATAAAATATATAATTGTATTAATATGCTTTGTCATATGCATATGTGTGTGTGTGTGTGTGTACATAAGAGTATATATATTTATGTGTAAAAATACAGATATAAATAAAATCTATCTGTAAAAAGACAAGCTGAATAAAGACAAATGCAAAATCAGCTGGAATTTGAATGTAGAGAGTGTGGCAAAAAGTAACGCCCTTTTTTTCAAGCTGAGGTGGATAGAACGATGTAGAACAATTGAGTGGCCATTACAATACCAAGACAGAACACCACCAGAGTTTTTCCAGTGGGCTGTACTGAAAGATACAGTTCCTAAATTAAAACAAGAAGTTTCTGCAAAATGTTCTGAGATTAATGTAGAAATGTGTCAAATAGTTTCTAGAAGTGTTGCTGATAGAGTTCAGTATTGAACACGATGAAGAGAATTTTGAAAATTCTAAATAGTTTGTTAATCGTAACAAATCATGTTGTTTGTTGTTTTGATGTGACAATACTTACCAATTTTCTTATACTACTGTCATATATTTTGGTTCAATAAAGGTTAATAAATAAAAAAGGGTGATACTTTTTCTGAACAGTGTGTGTGTATAAATACATATAGAGAGAGTTATATTTCTCAGTTTGTACATCTATCATATATATATATATAAGTATAGGAATTGGTGTAGACAGAATAAATTCCAATAACCAAAAATACTATTCTTAAAAGAGTACTCAATACAGAGTAAAGCAAATATTTTTTATTCAAAATAAAATAATATATATATAATATAAATGATATATATATATATAGTATATATGTATAAATAATATATATATAATATATATAGAGATAATATATATATATATATATATATATATAATATATATATATATATATATATATATATATATATATATATATTTGAATTTGTAGATCTGATGAATTGAATCATATTTATGATTCCAATGTAATAAATTATGACCATGGAGTACTAGTGTTTAAGCCTTTTTATTATATATATAATATATATATAATATAGACACACATAAATATATAATATATATATTATATATATATATATATATATGTATGTATGTATATGTATATATAAGTATAGCGCCACTAAATTCTTCTTATCTATGCCATTGTCATTCTATCAGTATCAACTTTCAAATCTATTTGTGACTCAGAGACATTTTTTATTTTGGTGACACGTTTTTCAATCCAGTGCCTACAAACAATGAATGTATATTGGTATTATGTAACTAACTGCATCAACCATTGAAAATTTCACATATATCTTTGTGACAAGTCAAAAAAAAAAATTATCAGAAAATATTTTTTGTTGTTTTTGTTAACTTTAGTCATTTTTTAAACCAGTTTTGAAAACAAATGTATCTTTCTGAGGCATGACGATTTTTTTTTACATTCAGTAATGTCTTTTTTTTAAATTTTTTAATTTTTTCTTTTAAGGACCTTCTGAAATCTTGATGGTTCAAAACTTTGGAATATTTGTATTGTTTTGTGACGCTCTCTCTCTCTCTCTCTCTCTCTTAAGATCAAATAAAGTTGAACTCTCTGAAAACTACTTTTTCCTATTTACCAATTAAAAGGACACTTGTCCTGTCTATCTTCACTCATTCCATCCATTCCTTTCTTTTTGTCTTCTCTTCCTCTCTATTCATCATTCCCTTCTCAGATATATATATAGAAAAAATATACTCTCTACTTAAAGTGGTTCTGTCCTTAAAGAATTCTTTATCACGTTGGCTCCCAAGCCTCATTTCCTTTGTTATTCCAGGGTACCAACACCGTACCTTAATTAATTTTGCTACAAGAGACTTTATATTTTAACATTGTTTCATATATGAGGCAAGGATATCCTAGGTAGTATTTATTACCTACAACCCACCCGAGTTCATTTTACAACCCAGAGTCCCACATGACCTACCCATGGGTCACTGGAAAATTCCCAATATAAAAGTATTACATTGACACTAACTCTCAATATCTATATCCAAAAATATTTAAGTTATTTTGGAAAAATGTGGTTCTGGTGTACCATGATCTCATAAGTAATCAATTATAGAATCGCACTCTCAGTAATCCTCATAGAAAAGGAATTGGAAAATGACCTACTGGAGAGTCATGTGGGCTTTGCAGACATACAACCATCACTCTCCGGTGGGCTGTTTGTAAGCCAACATCTTAAATAGTATTTGCAAGGTTATATGTGAGAAGGAAATAGATCCAACTGTTTATTAACCTTTTAGTATCTGGACATGCTGGCAAAATTTAACTAAAATTGATAAGTCATAAAATATTTTCTTGATCAAGTTCTGACGAATGAGGAGTTAGCTCATTCTATAGGATTTTTTTGATAAATTATGTTTGTTTTTATTGCATTAAAAATACACCCTTGTGCAAATTAATTGAAACAAAACAAATAATGTTAGTACTTCATATGTCCATTCCACAATGTCTTTCCTTGCAGATTGGCTACAGATTCTTGATTGGATTAAAATCAGGAGAGTTTCCAATCTATAGTGCTTTCATTTGCTCACTGGTAAGGCGTGCCAGAGTGCTTGTGCAGCGTTACAATTTTTGCATGCTTCCTTGGAGTAACATCCATCACAGACAATGGCCATAGGACAACTAATTGACAGTTGAGACAATAGTGTCTGGGCATGATAAAAATCTGATGCAATCACAGATGACGCAATATTTTTCAAGGCCAAACAAATTTCATCATATACCACAAAAATAGGTTCATATTACTGCACACCACTCAAATGACCTAACCTAAGGAAAAAACAGAAATCAATTACACCCTGTCACTCCAGTGGATCTAAAACTGACCATATTGTGAAAGAAAGGAAACTAAAGTTTCAATTAATTTGTACAAGGGTGCACAATTAATGACATCACTGCATTACTTATGGCACCTTACCAGGCTGGAGAATATGGTCATTGGATGATAAAAGACTGATTCTATGTTCCCTGGTCAGACACGTTATATTTCCAACTCTTTCATAAAGACAGCTGGATTAATATGTAAAGAACATTGAATGAGGATCAAGTTTGTTTTCAGGATGTTACGCAACAGGTACTGGCTCATAAATTGTTTCTGGTGTCCGTTCTAATGGCTCAGAGGTAGTTGCTTTTAAAGACTGAGAGTCATCTTTGTATGTCTTTTCTTAGCAGTGTTCAAGTTTCGCAAACAAATTTTTATATGGATACCTCACCAGATTTAGACCCTATTGAGTATGCATGATACATGTTGCAAATCTCATTAAATTTTCTGCAGACACATTCAACAAACACAACTGGATTATGGAGGGTTTGGAATGCACCTGGGTAGATATAACCCTGCAATGAGTCTAACAGCTTGTGGACTTTATGCCGCATCATCTAGATGGGTGTCATTCAGGCAAAGGAAAGAGCCACTCATTATTATGTTGCTGTTTAATTTTTAGCACTTTGTTGGGATCCATCAACCCAGGTTTTTGTCACTATCTGAGTGTCTAGATTCAAAACTTATAACAAAAACAACAAGAACACATCTTTTAAATGAAACATAAAACATTTTAATCACACGTGTGTCTAAAGAACAACATATTGGCATGGGAAAACAATTTTGGTAAAACTAAGAGCATATGGATTCAAGGTCAGTGAAGAAAAATGCAAATTGTTTTTGCCAAAAATTAAATACTTTGGTCATATTATTGACAAAATAGACATCAATTAGATCCATCAAGGGCAAGTGCAATTAAAAATATGTCTACACCAACAAACGTAACTACGATTACAAGCTTTTCTATGATTGGCTAATTATTATCAAATATATGTACATAATATGCATAATTTGAGAGCTCTACTGAATGATCTACTTTAAAAAAAGGAGTAAAGTGGGGTCTGGAATGATAACTGTCAAAAGTCATTTGACAAAATATAAAAGACTTATGTCAGATTTATCATTAGCACACTATGATCCAAAAGCAGAAATTGTAGTGGCATCAGATACTAGGGAGTACAGTATTGGAGTGGTGATTTTGCCCAAATATAATGGCGGTAAAATGAAAGCCTTCACTCTTGCTTCCTGATAGCTTCTACCAGCAGAGAAAAATTACAGCCAGATAGAAAAAGAGGCTCTTGCAATTATGTTTACTGTGAAGGAATTTCATAAATTTATTCATAGAAGAAATTTTTTTAAGTTGCAAAAAAAAAAGACAAAAATGACATTTTTATTGCAAAAATTAAAAAACAATTGAAAGAAAGTAGCTAAGAATGAAATCCAGGCTTAAATGCTTACTTGCTATACAACAGTGTAGTAATATTCAGGCAAAGGATTGTAATAACTATTATGTGACAGAAGCAAATATTGAAGGATTTTCATAGTGAACATCTTGGTATTTCATTGATAAAATCTCTGATGAGAAGTTTCATATATTGGACCAGAATGGACCAAGATATTGAAAAAATAGTGAAAAGTTGCAGAGGTTGTACTCTGGCTGCAAATCTATTTATCACCAAGATAGAACCTTGGCCAAAGACAAAAATGCCTATGTCAAGACAGCATATATATTTTGCAGGTGCTATAAATGGATCAGATTATCATGTGGGAAGTTGATTTACATGGTAAAAGGGAAAAGATTTGAACAGAAAAGCCACCACAATCAGCTGAAAACAGGTTCATCAGTGAAAGATCTGAAACATTGGAAGAACTGATAAAAATGTTATATTATGTTTTTGATGTGCCAGCACCACAACAAGTTGTGGAACATACAAGGACAAATTCCAGAAAAAGAAAACATACTGAAGAACTGGAAGTGGATCGGAAATAGAAATGGTACAAAGTCAAGTACATTGGCAAATTCTCTAGAAAAAGATACTAATACTAATAAAAAATAAAATATTTATAAAAAGTATTAATCTCAAAAGGGAGGACATTGTGGAGTAAATAGTACACCCCCAGTGACTATATGTACTAGTCCATAGTTATAAATAAAGTGTTCCAGGTCAGAGGAAGGAAGAAGAATCTGCTTGGAGTCAGTCTTCAGACTAATTAATACTGGCATCATGGCAAGTAGCCGAAGCATTACTTATATTATAAACACTATGAAGTGTTTTATGACCGAAGGAAAAGTAGAAGCAGAACGTCATTTGAAATAACATTTATATATTCTTTTCAGAAATATACAATTGTGACACTATTTAACTGTCACTAGAAGTAGTTGGAAGGAATGTGACATAGGATTAAGAGTTTGTGTGAGAACCCCAGATAGAATTGGAGCATTAGGAGGACTCCAATGTGGGAATTATTGAAGTGAAAACATTGCAATATGAGGTCAGGAAAATAATTATGAAGCATGATTTTCTTGACTGCTCAGAAGATTATTTAAAAGCCAAAATATAAAACAATGGGTTTGAAATCAGTTGTTTTGGGAAATAAGATTTCATAGTTATTTGCTAAAAATGGATAAATTCCTTTAGCCGATTTGAAATTGTGGTTTGATAAGAACAGCTGATCGACACAAGCAATATTTGGGTCATTTGAAAATGTAAACAATTGGTGATTGTTTTGAAAATGAACAAAAGAATTTATTGAAGCCAAGAAATTATTGTTTGGAGAAAGAGAGGGATTTCTAAAAGCAGAGGGAATTCTTTGCTGATGTGGAATAAATTTTAATATACAAAAATTAATTTGTAAACAACAATTGTGGAGTAACAGAGGAATGTAAAAACAAAGTTATATTGTTTTGGATAGTTGACCCCTTTATCAAGAGTCAGGCGTTGTAAATCCAAGGTCAAGTAAAATGAATATTAATGAATCTGGAGGCGTGATCAGAGTTATGTGAGATGCGTATAAACCATACGCCACTTGAAGCCTGAGAGATTTGAAGCAAAGAGTTGAAGCAGTCACAGTTAAGCGAGAAGCGACTCAAGGTGCTCGAACCCAGCGATGTTCCAGAGACACTAGAAGATACCTGAAGACACTGGAAGTTGTCGCATGTCCTGCTGTTGAGAAGAATTGCCAAAAAGAGTATTGCTAATGTTGAGCCAGACAAGAAAATATCTGACATGAAGAATTAATAACTCAAAGTTCTGATGACCTAACATCTCGTGTGAATGGCTAGACCACTCCAAGTTTAGTAAAACAGAATATTCCTTGTCACTAGGTTCCAGAGTAAGGGTTAATTTTGTGTATCGACATTTATATAAAACCAAATGAAAATTAACCCGGCAAATTTCTTTGTGATTTATTTTTTGCATTTTCAACAGTGGATGTATCTTTGTCCTTTGGTTTTTATAGCACAGTTCCACAAACTTGATTCAGTGCTTAAGTGCAGACGAAATTTTAATCTTTGCTATCTTGTGATCAACCAATCACAAGATGGGACAGAGTGGATGGAGAAACAAAGCAATCAACAGATAACTATCAGTTGACCAGCACCAGTACTGACCAGTGTGGAAAGGACTCCAGATTGAGTCAGGCTGACCATGACAATAAAATGTTCAATTTTTCTTGCAGTGAAGTTTATTTTATGAAGTAATTACATGTTCTTATTATTGGATAGAGGTAGTGTTATATCATCTTTTGTAAATTTAAAAAATATATTTAACTGGTTGTATCATAAGGATACAGAAAGTGCTTACCTCCCTTTGGTAGAGATAAGTCATATGGGTCACATGACAGTCGCTTAATGATGTCACTCCATACAGTGATGAAAGCCCTGGTAATTTTTCAGTTCATTTACAGCAACTACCATGTGTGGTCCCTTTCTTTTCGCCTGGGCCTGAGGCTAAATCTACCTATCCAGAAGCTTACAAGTTCTCTTTGGGAATATATCATTTCCCTGATATAGAATGAAACTCCAGCTTGCAATTTGGGAAAACACATGACTCGCTGTTTCCATTTATGGAATATGTCCTAACCTGCGACATAGATAAATCTGGCCCATTTGAATCTGGAGACCTAAAAATTGCTTCTCTAGGTACACAAGTATTTCCATATTATATGTAAGGCCCTTCCTTTTTCTTTCTCCTTACACTCTGCTTTACTGTGCAGATATATGTGATATAGTATTCTCCAAGTGAGACACATGTATATATGTATGTCTTAATGATATAAAAGTATCTCTGAGAACAAGGCATGTTTGGCATTCTTTTTTCTTTCAGCCATTTCATACCATCCATGAAAAACAGTGTTATTATATCATGGATTTGATAATACCCATAATCAGGGAAATACAAAGGAAGAATAAATGATTCTTCCGAGCACCCTCATTACAGTATTATAAATTCTATATTTTCTTTAACAACTAAATAATATATTATCATAAATTAGATTTTTAATTGTTAAGTATTCAAACTTTAGATACATTTTATTTGTTTCACCATAATTTTATTTTCAAATAACCATATTTTAAATTTT
Source organism: Acanthosepion pharaonis (assembly GCA_903632075.3). Classification (NCBI taxonomy): domain Eukaryota; kingdom Metazoa; phylum Mollusca; class Cephalopoda; order Sepiida; family Sepiidae; genus Acanthosepion; species Acanthosepion pharaonis. Next base: position 1,797,233 of record CAHIKZ030004276.1, read on the forward strand.
GATTTTAATATATTTCCTATGTAGAAATCTCATTAATTTGTTAACTGACATTTTTCTTTAATTTTATTAACTGTAAAAAGTTTTGAAATTAACCACATAATTTTTAAATAGTAGTGTTACCATGGTAATAATTTTCTTCTAAAGTTTTTTTTCAATTGTTTTGTGAATGCCCATAGAGAAGGAAATACTAACAAAAAAATAAACAATTTAAGCATCCAAACATATACCATCTTATATTCTTTATTCATATATTTCACATCAATGATTATGAACTTGTAAGTTGATCATCTATTATTTAAATTGTCCTGAGTATGATGATAAACTACATCTGGCAGCAAGGCCTCTGAGGTTTTAAGGAGTGTGGATCCACCTCTTAATTGCTGTTGTTTCCAGGTCCACCCAGACCTGTGGTGGTAGCACCTGTTAGGGTCCCAACTATGGATAAATAGTTAACCCTCAAACTGAGGTCAAAAAACTATGAAAGCATAAAAATACATTTTTATAGTAAAAATATCAGTAATGCATTTTCATAGTAAAAAAAGTTACCAGTAATGTATTTTTCTAAAAAAAAGAAAAAAATTACCAGCAATTCATTTTTGTAAAAGAAATTACTAATGCTCCCAAGAAAATTAAATTTTGGCATTAAATGACCCATAAGGAGTTGATATGCCACTAAACAATTAAACTATTATTTAAATGCATCTTTGTCTTTTTTTTTATTAAACAGATAATTTAGTTTTCAACCAACACAAATAAAAGCAATGAATTTTCTCTTAATCGATGCAAGGTCATGCTTTAAAAAATGAAGCACAGGTCATGAGATTATCCTACCTAGATTATATCCAATATGCAATCATAATCTTTTCAAATCAACAGTTATTAATTAATGAAATTGTTATAAATATCTATCTACATTCTCTTCAGTCTTGGTGGGTATAGTTCATCTGATAAATGCATTTACTAGAGTGAGGAGTAACTCTACCTCCCAAAAAAACAAAATATCCAACGAAAAATACACAGATATCTTGTGTAAACATCTTGGCTGTTTTAGTCACTTAACTCTACTAAAGTTAGTTTCTTCATATAAACAATATACTTTCCTGCAATGCTGGGATGCTTTTTAAAGGAAGTAGAGAGATTTTCTGTTTGCAATAGCAGCATTAGATTATATGGACCAGAGAGTCTTCTTATCTGGGCTGGAGATGAGCATGGTACTAGAAAGACTGTCTTCTGATCAGGGAGGATAGGGACCATTTAAACCAACACTAGCATCAAATTTCACTGTTTTGGATGTTTCTTTATAAGAATAAACAAGAGAGGAGAATGTTTGTCTCCCCACATTGGCCGCCGCCACCGACCCTGATCTCCTAAAGGGTTGAGACTGGAGTAGGGAAATTTTAGTGTTTTTTTTGCAAGTTATTTTTAGTGGCAACTTTGTATGTCACAGGTGTCTGTGGGTTTTCTTTGAATTGGGCAGCTGTAGGTTTCAAATTTGTTGAAATCAAGGCCATGATGGTGGGAGGAGATGTGAACTTAAATAATGAATAAAATAAATGACATGAAATAGCATCTTTAACAATTCTTTGAAACTCTGACAACCTTGTTCCTTTATGCATGAAGAAAAGGTTAATTACTATGTGTTTAGGTACATTAATTTGACAAGCAGGAGAAAAAAATCAAATTGTAGAAATAGAAATCTAACAAATTTTTATTAGCTGTGTGCAAAGGTTTCTAGCATTTTTAGAGGTTTTTTAAAGTCATTTTTCTGTCATCTATTCTGTCTTTAGTTTTCAAAACAGGCTTTGGAAACTTTTATATACTTTCATAAATACTTTTTATCACCTCAAGCATGGTGATAAAGCCATTGAGATGCAAGGGGATACTTTTGAGTGAAAGAAGAAGAGGAAATGTTAGTGAGGAAAAAGGACAATAAAAGAACAAACTTTAGGAAGACAGAAGATAGTTATTGATGTTGCATTTAAACTTTTGCAGATCGTAGGTGACATATCATGGTATAGAAAGTGATATTGATGTGCTGATTTCAAATTCCAGTCAAACCTTGTTACAATCATTTTTGCACAATTACCCACTTCTCTTCCTATCCATCTTCTCTTAGCTATGGATTAAACAGCAGAACAGACTGGGTTGTCTAACCTTGGTTAGAAACCAGTCTAGGAGAAGGATAACTTTGAATTAAAAATGTTGGGCAATTCCACCCCATAAAAACTTACTATGGAAACAGCTACAATACCTGACATGGTGGAGGTTGTGGCCTCATTCTCTGCACAAGACTCAAATGATACTAAAAAAATGGAGGGGGAACCAAGTAAGTACTTACAGGCTCAATATCTACAGTATGTACCAGGTAATTGAGAACACATTGTAAAGATGAAGATATTCAATAGAAAAATAGTACAAAATTTAATCAAAACATTAAAAGTAGATGTAATTAAAAGAGAAAACAAAACTATGAAAGTTGGTAATGTGAAAATAGGTACAAGAAAAAAAAGCAAAAAAAATTAGACAATCTCATACAGGGTTTTTCTGGGTTTTTTTTTCTTTTTTCTTGCTCTTATTTTCATATTGCCAACTTCTATTATTTTGTTTTCCACTGTTTGTCTCTTTTAATTATGTCTATTTTTATTGCTTTAAGAAAACAAAAATCAGCATGTTCAAAAAAATGTACACTTGTTCCTCTTAGAAAAACTTAGAAAAACAGTAAAACATTATTCATTAAACCAACTCTCAGCCTCAGAATTGACTGTATACTTGGATTGGGTGGTTCTTGTTAATTTTGGCCATCATGTCCAAGTTTTTGATTTTGTGGGTTTGCTGGTTGGTCTTTCTTTTGATGGTGCCCCAGATATAGTCATCCATGTGATTCAAATCAGGAACGCTAGTAGGCTACAATTTAGAGGTGGCAGGATTGTGAAGATTCTTAACCAGCTACTCCTGGGTTAAGCAATCCATATGGGGAAAGAGCAGAGTCCTACTGGAACACCTACATGATCCAAGGTTTGGCCATCATACCCAGCAGAGTAGGCAGTATATTGACCCTAATCAATTTACTATGATCTTAGTTGATAGTCCTAGATCCGCTTGACAATTTCAGTTGTCCTTACATCTGACCACTTAGAATGTTTTTCTTTCTCTTGACTATAGCCTCCAGTTTATTCCTGACCTTAAAAACAACAGACCTCACTACTTTCAAAAAGCTAGTTGTCTCTGAATCTGTGGTTGGTGACTGTTGCTACAAGCAGTTTCCTGTGTCCAAATAGAGACTGCCATTGTAATGTTCTTGATAACATCTGAAAAAGGAAAAAGAATATTAAAATTTAATGTATGCTGCACAACACTATATAAATTCATCTTTCATTCATGAACTGTTGAAGATGTTTTTTCAATGTTATATATTGTGTATAGTTGCAAAAGTAACAAACAAAACATCAAAGTATTGCTGGTGAGACGGAAAGAAAAGACAAGATATGTTAAAATAAAATTATCTGTATTGACAGCAAGGAGGCAACTGGTGGACTCTTTGACTGCCTGCCTAGTGCTTTGAATATAAGTAAGTGGGTCATTTTAAGCAGTTAGAGCAGATACATGACTCTGCATTTTTGTCATGATTTAGTGGCAACACTTATGATTGTCTCCAACATTTATATTTTATTTTATATTTTTAGGATTTGTTTTATGAGTTGACTGTGATGCTCAGAGCCCCAGTGTAGAGAACTACATTTTTATTTTGTCTTCATAGAATTTACATCCATCTGACAGTTTTTGGTGTGGAGTAAATGAGAAAGAGGACTAATTTGAAAACAGAGTATAACATCAAATAACTCTTACACTCTATACATTGTCTGCTATATGCACACATATGCAGTGACATATATAAGCAAGTGGATATGTTATATATATATATATATATATATATATATATATATGAGGTTCTGTTGAAAAGGTCAGTTTGGGCCTGAACAGGAAGAGATATTCCCATAAAATCTGATAACTGATCATTCATTCAAATTTTGGGTAATGACTCAGCATATATATATATATATATATATATATATATATATATATATATAAATGGTGAACTCTCTCATCATGGATGACAAATGAGGGCTTAATAAAATAATGAGGTGCTCAATTTTTATGACCACATATGTGTGTCCCACAGCCTGCAGGTGTTTTGCAAACTTTTAGACAGATAGATCATGTGTTTGGGTCATTTTAATTGTGTGGCTGAAGATCAACTGCCACATGTTTCTATGAGTGGACAGCAAGGCCTGCTTTACTGCATGTGACAAAGCCACAGTGACAGGTAAGGCTGTCATTGGGGGGACCAGCATGCCAACTTTCTTTAATATTTGAATGCAGTTGATCCTGATGTTCAAGTCGGCCTTGCTCAAACCCTTGTATAGATGAGAAGCAGGACAGGCAGCAGCTCCTTTGCTCTGATTTGCATTCCCAGTAATTTTGGTAGTGTTTATTGAACAACCTGCACATGACTTGTTTATTATGATTATTGCTTGTGCAACACAATGCACACTACCTCCATCAAAACTGCATAGCCTGTACTGGTCAGGTGCTGAAGTGATCACATGTTTTAAATCAAAATTTTGCTTTTCCTAGGGGAGATGTCTCTCTCATATATATATATATATATATATATATATATATATATATATATATATATATATATATATTAAGAAATGGACAAGGTCAAACAATTTATTTATTAAAGACATTTTTTTTATGTTTAACGTTGTTATTTATACATACAAGTATTTAAGCAAATGCTCTGTTTATGATAAACAGTATTAAATAACATTTACCGGCCTGAATGTCGAGAAATTTTCATAGAAAATATTCGTTCTTTGACAGGATTCGAACCTGCATCCTATAATGGAACCGTCATTTACGCTGACATAATGTACTTAGATTCATGGAAGATTGAAGTTTATAAGCAGTAAATTGACCTTGTCTACCCGAATCGATTCTTTGTAGCCGAATGGTAATGTCTTTAATAAATATATATATATATATATATATATATATATATATATATATATATATATATATATATATATAATGCCCAGTTACTCATTTTCTGACTACACCCATCTACCAGGGCAGCTAGAAATCCCTACTACAGACACCTGTTCAACCCACAGAGCCAACCCATGGTTTATACTGCAACTATACTGAGTGGACTTTAGTTACAGTGTCTGGCAGAAAGTGCATAATCTGGTGTGATCAATTTTTTTTAACAAGGTCAGCACACACAAACCCTCGGTCATAATAACTTATGACTTTGTGACAGCACAAACATTGATGGTCGAGTTGTCAGAACATTTGCTTTCTGGCTATGAGACCGATATTTGAATCTCCCCATAGTCGATATGTAAGGAAGGTAACTTCTTAATAATATCAGTATGGAGAGGTCATACTTTAGAAATTGCCTGAAAGTTAAACCATGGGTTAACCCAAGCATTCTGAGGGAAATTGGGTAGATGGCTATCTATCTATCTATCTATCTATCTATCTATCTATCTATCTATATATATATATATATATATATATATATATATATATATATATATATTGACTGTGCAGTTAGTGTAATGGTTATCAGTGAAGAAAATTGAATTGCTGGTCAAGTTTCAAGTTCTGGGTGATTCTGTTTCATTTACTTTGCCCTTTGAAAAAGGCACAGATCCATTTTCCTCCAGCTATGGGTTAAATAGCAGGGCAGACTGAGTTCTCTTGCCCTGGGTAGCATTGCATTTAAAATAAGGAAAATTTTGAATTCATAGCTGAGGACAGCTGTTTGGAGATTTGTGGAACACTATGCTATTTCTCTGTTAACAGTTCCTCTAAAAGTATGTCTGATTGTATGCAAACCTTCATCAGTAAAATCAAATCATCTGTGTAGGTAGTCTAGCAGTTCAGTCCCCATTTTAAATGTTGGGCCTTTATATGTAAAAATCAATGGCTAGGTTTACTATAAATATATGTGTGTCTGTGTGTACTTGAGGAGTTTTGGGGCAGCAATTTCTCATTTATGCACATTTGGTTAAAGAATAACAAATGTTTTTTGTTTAATTTTTTTTATTTATAAAAAATAAATTGGCTTCAGATATTATCATGGTAAATTTGAACATGTCTCCTGAGCACTTTTGTCTTTCATAAAACATTATTAAATAATTTTTTTCTTTATGTATTCTTTGGTGGTTTCTAAGTATCATGTCTTGATACATTTTTTGTGATATCTTGGGATTTTTGTCTTATCAGGTTTTTACTGATATGTCTCTTATTTTTGCTTTATTTTCTTAGTTGTGAAGTATGCTTGTTACTGAGTTAAATTTTATTGATATTGGGTTGTTGTCATCAACCAAACATTCATATTTGTCTTAGCAACAGAATTGACAAACAAAGCTAAAATTTCAACTGAGAAAGCTTATGTCCTTGGGAAAGCTTAAGTTCGCTACTCCCTGTGATATGTTTCATTACCACATATCTTGAAAAAATATCATATTACTCATATCCTAAAATGGCTGACAAAAAAAGTGTCAGCAATTTGGCAAACCAACCTGCTATATGTATCCGCCATAGAATTAGAAGCAAAATCGGCTTTTCCCATAGTCAATCTTAAGAGATGCTAGCAAAACAAGTAAAACTCGGCTTAACATAGCAAACATACAATGTGCTGAAAAGTTCTAGGCCTGACTAAGAAACACTTACCCCAATAAACCAAGACTGAAAAACATGGACTTTACCATAGCTATTAGTTTTGGGCACAAAATGATCCTCAGATGGTTCAAAAAGTAAAGGAAAAACAATTACTCAAAACAAATACACCACTGGAGAGAAAAAGAAACTGTGTAATGAATTACACATAAAAAATAAGCCAAAACAAAAACCCTGTGAAGTGACTAAAATGGTCACGGTGATGGCACTATTTAATTCATATAACTACTACAGTAACAGTAGTGCCTACAATACAATGTTAATCAGGTAATGACCAAGGGAGCTGTTGTAGTATTATCTTTTGCTTAACTAAATCTTTGTAATGTAACTCCCCCAAACTTCATTCAAACAAAGGCATATTGCTCATGCTGCCTGAAAGTAATAAGCAATGTTACTGTCTACTGCTTCCATTAATCCTAGTAGCTGTGGAAATCAGATTTAGAGAGAAAGCAAGAAAAAGGCAAACCATACAAGACAGGATACAACCAATAAATAAGTAAATAAAGCCAAGCCATTCAGTGTAAGCTACACAGAAAACAATTTCTAACAAACAAATAATAAAAAAGAAATCCACAAGTGTGGTTGGTGTATAAAATATCTGTATCTAAAATGTACAATTTTATGAGTCTTTTCTCAGGACTATGAAATACATCCTAGTTGTAGGGACTGCATTTTGAGGGCTGTCAACATAATGTCTTTCTAAGTGATGAACCAATGAAAAAAGGCTTAACCATGTGACCAATGTCCAGAGAGAGAGAAAAGAGCAAGAAAGTGGACTACTACTACTTTTTACATGCTCCCACAAGCAATTCTCATTGGTACTGCTGTAGCCTATGTAATGTCTACTTTGGGCCACAGAAATAAGCAGGACATCCAGATTTTAATTTTTGCTAAACTCCACAGGGGTCAGGTATGGTATCACAGTAAATGCATAACAGTGTACTATATGTTCAATGCTACTTATGGTTTTATGGTTTGCTTAAGACTAATGGCTCTCCCACAAGTGAAATAAGCCATGTCTATCTCTAAGGTATCTTGTGACCGAAAAAGAGATAGAAAGAAGTATTTTATATTGCTTTTGGCAACACCATCTAGCAGAAGTTCTTTGGCAGCTAAGTAGGGTAATCCCATAGAACACTTAAATTGTAGATGTTTTCCAGCTTCTTATAAAATATACTACTTCTGTCTCATAATAGTTTTGATATTTGTATCTTTTCTTTTAATTATTGGTGATACTTGTTAAAGGTTAAAGGTTGATTTGTCTTTCTTGTTACATTTAACCCTTTAGCATTCAACATGCTCAAACACGCTCTGTAAATATTGGCTCTGAAAATTGCACTGTTTGTGGTCAAAGTCTCATTGTTTGCATGACTTTCTGTGTTATTTGTGCTGATATCATCTTATATTATGGCAGGTTATACATAGGTCAGATTGTCGAACATTGAGAGTCAATATTTATGGGGTGGATTTTAGTAGGTTGAATGCTAAATAGTTAAACTTGAGAAAAGTAATTTTTTTATTTTAATAATGCAAGGTGTCCAATCAAACTCTTCATGGGGAAGGAAAAATTAAAATTTTCAAAATTACATTTAATGTGTTTATATATTTTGGTAGATACCTTTGTGCAGAAATTTAAATACAGCTAAGGAGAAACAACTGATAGATGGAATTGCCAAAAGTAGTATATAAAAAGGGCACTAAAATGTCTCTCTCTCTCTCTCTCTCTCTCTATCTATCTATCTATCTATCTATCTATCTATCTCTGGATAGCTTAAAGATAGAATATGCCTTGTTTCACTTCTGGGAGAATCATTTGTCATCAGCAAACCACATGTCACATTGTATATTGCGTATGAGTACCTGCAGATTTTAGAATATCATGCTTATTCCCATGGCCAAAAACAGACATTACATGCGCAATCACAGAAGCAATGAGTTTCTCTTTTATTTCTAACATGCAAGAAAAGTAACATCATGCAAGATCTTGTCTTGAGCATGGGGATATCTTTTTCCCTTAGTGACTGAACATTTTCACACACAGAAACACACATACGTTTATCACCCACATAATTCCTAAATTTTAATGTCTTCTTTCTTTCTTGTATGCCAGTGTATTCTCTTTCTTTTTTACTTTGTTGTATGAAAACACATGAAAGTATCACCTTGTTGAAATTTGTTCTATTTCCTTTCATCTCTTCTAGCAATGATGATCCTTTATTTACATGTGTATATTTTCTTTACTACTTTTAGTCAAACTAAAAACAGTACTGAAACATACTGAAAACTTACTTGACTACATGCAGACATATCCAGTGACAGCTCTAGGGTTACAAGTATAATTTTTTAAATTTTCACAAGGAGAAAAACTGAAAATGTAGAATAATGAGTACATTACAATATACAACTTAATACAAGCTAAAGAAAACATTCATTATCCTACCAAAAACATTTATTCTAGTCTTTAGATCTGCAAATCTTTTCATAGCACTTTCTGCACCTATCTTCTTTACAAGATCATTTTCTGATGACAAAATAGCCAAAGGATTTAATATGTATTGAGTCATGGACAACCAGATGTATGTTTTTATAAGCTTTAATTGTGGAAGATCCCAAACACATGATATTGTGGCATGAGGATGTCCTTGGTCCTTATGGCATCCCATGTAACTGCCTGAGTTGCCAGTCCCTTGAGCTGGCTCTGGGCTAATAATTTAGTAATCTTATTTGTTAGAATGTCCTAAAAATAGAAGATTGATATATAGCAATCAAACAATATTAAATGTAAGTTTGATTCTATTTAAAAAATATTTTTAAAATGATTAAATTTCAATTAAATTATTTAATTTCTATTAAATTTCAATTAAATTTTAATTAAATTATTTAAATGTCATTCAAAATTAATAGTTTTATATACTGAATCAAGAAATTATTTCCATTGAACTTATTTTTTATTTTATTTTCAAATACAGCCATTCCTCACTTAATGACTTAACCTGTTTAATAATCCCCATATTAATTTGTACAGAATATAAAGATGATTTTTGTTTATTTCTAAATTTTTGGTCAACTACTGCCCTGTATAAAGATTTAGAAATAAATTAGGAAATGTAACAAAAGGTGCAAAGACTATCTGAAGCTGGTTGACTCAAACCTATTACACATGCAGCAAAAATTGCAGCATGCCTGAAATAGTGGACAGGTACAACTTAGTAACCAGCTCATTCAAATGGAAGCCAATTGTTAAATGAAGAGTGGTTGTATAGCAATTATTTCAGTACAAATTTCATACATACAATGTTACAACCATTATGGGATAGAATAAGTAAAATAGTGCTATTTCTATCCCATAATATGTGTTACATTTAATGTATTAAATATATCTGTAAAAGGTGGCACAGATAGTAAACTAATATATTAAGTATAATGTCATTTACAGGGCATTGAATAAACAAACATCACTAGTGTCAAATGCTTCAAAGTGGGATTGCAGGGCTAAGCTCTGAATTTTGCAATTATTTTTACCAAAAATTTCCTTTCAGTTTAATTCATATATTATGTACTGAAAGTCAGAAAAAAGTGGGGAATTGTTAATGTTCAGAAATTAATATGAATATTCTATATACAATTTATTCATCTGACAAGTACACACAAATGCACACAAAATTAAGATCAACAAAATTTGGGGATTTAAGTAACCAATAAGAAAATTGTCTACCACCTCATCCAGCCTTCTTGCATGGTGTCTTGAAACCATTTAGCATGACAGCAACCACACCCCAAGCAATGGCATTGTCCTGTTGCCCTAAATACATGTGGGTAGCCAGTTAGGCCTTCCCTGGTTGGTGAAGGACAATCACATCAGCCCAACTTGCACCAGTTCCACCCCTTCCATGTCAGTGAGCAAGGACACCACATTATTGGCTACAAAGGTGGTAGCCCCACCACCTGGCTAGCATATGACAGGCTAATGACCCAGTCTGGTGAATTGTTACAATACCCACCAGATTTTTTAATCATTTTACCCCAAGTAAGGCAGTAAAGTCACTAAGACATAATGGATTACCAAGTGTGAAAAAATAAGAAAAAAGAGAAGCCTTATTAAAAAGTGTTATGGTCCAGTTCCTTGTACCACAGTGATAGTCCAAAGTAGAACCAATAAAGAACTCAAACACGTATATGGAATAACACAGATATATTACAAACAGGAGTATATACAGAGAAGAAGAAAGTGTTAGTACGAACAATCAGGTTTAGTAGTAATTGTCTGAACGCGACTCTGTTTCGGTCTGCCTCTGACTTGACTGACAGACTCGCTCGCTCTGACTGACTGGTAGACTCCTGACCCTGACGGACTTCACTCAAGACTTCAGACTGAACTCCCTGCTTCCTCTTGAGGCGCAGTATTTATTACGTATGGAATAGTCCATTATGTTATTATGGGTAAGGTCCCATAACAAAAAGCAAGAACAATAAAAGAAGAGTAAACAAGAAGACAGTAGATAAAGAATGACATTGCATTTAAATTTTTGGAGATGGAAAGCATGGAGGCAGAAGGGGTTTCACAAGTGAAAAATGCAAGAAAAGAAACTGTCAGCATAGAACTTATGGTTGCATTTAGCCAATTCAACTGCAAATTAATGAGACCTTATTGCCAATCTTATACAGAGATTAAATTCATAAAGTCTAGGTACCATAGTGGAAAGTTCATACAAACAATTACCATGAAAGTATTCATAGAAAAGACATGAGGAAGCTAGATTACAGCAGTGGGAAAATGACTGAAGCTAAGATGCCAGATCAGGAACAATAATATTGCTGATAATTCTTTGCATTTTATCAAAGACTAGCAGTAGAGCCTGGCGTTGCCCGGGGATGTAACAGTAAGAGATAGATCAAGTATCGACCATCATAAAGACTGAAAAATAAAATTGACAAAGATTATTGTTTAAGGTTGACAGACACGCATGTCTTAATTAGTTTTATTGTTTTTTTTGTTTTGTTTTGTTTTTTTTTTACGAATTGGTCAAACATTGTTTTCAATCGTTATGAGTCTACCGATTGAATAGAATTTTATTATAAACAATTGTCTTGTAAATGGAATTTTTAAAGCATTCTGAATGTAAAAATAAAGAAAAAAGTGTGCAAGACAATAAGAAACACTACCTGCCCAAAAAAAGTGAAGTTTTGTTGAAATCGGTTGAAAAATGTAGGAAATCCAATCCCATATATAAACGAACACACACACACACAACCAACCTGGGTTTTATAATAATAAGTATAACTCGATATTAATAAGTATAATTCGATAAGAGTTGTCCCCCTTTCATGAAAGCCTCTTAATCGTGTTTTCAAATTGATTTTGTGCAAAAACAATTGTGTTTTTCCAATTTTTTGGCACTGTCAGAACCACCGCAAGGTAATTTTACGTAGTCCTGTGAAGTTTTGTTGAAATTGGTTGAAAAATGTAGGAAATCCGATCCAATATATAAACGTACAGACACACACACACACACAATCTGCGTTTTATAATAAGTAAGATCTCTAAACATATAGCAGGAGTACCAGACCATATGTAGCAGCAATATTCAAAGCCTGAATGAATGGTTGACTTGTAAATATATAAGATAGATTCTGGAGAGAAAAATTGTCTAGCATGACATTGAACCAACTTTCTTGGCAGCAGACCTAGCAATTGATTCAATAAGATCTTTCTACTTCATGTCAGTAACTTAAATGAAATTAACATATAGATATTTGTATGAATGAGTGTGTTTGTGCATGTGTGTGTGTGAGAGAGAGATTTTGTAAAGGTATCTACCTATAATTTACCAAATGGAAGAGAAATCTATTAAAAAAATTACCAAAACTAATTTTATTTTACAGCTATCTAAACTTTTATTGGTTTTGTAAAAATTAGAAGTACCAAGGTTGATTGCCACTGCTAAAGTTAAACATACATCCATATATATAAATATAAGGACACCCATGGCTAAGATACAAAGACAAGCTGAAAAGCAACTTGTCAGCAGTCAATATACCACATAACACCCTTGAGCGCTTAGTCTTGGAGCAGGTAGAATGGAGATCAACATGTTTTAGTGAACTCAGCAATTTTCAATCTGCTTGTCTTATATATTATAAAATACAGTATTTCTCTCTCTTCCTACAACAGCCGAAACATTGTGAATATGGCAATGAAGATGAAGATAACAACCCTGATCGGAAGTCATTTTCAAGAGCAGCTACCAGTTTTACTTTGTTGGACATATTGCTTATTATTAAGACAGCAGTAAATTGTGCTGTCAGCATAAATATCTAAATGGAACTGATGACATCAGGAAAGTTGTTGATGAAGATAAGAAACAACGTAGGTCCAAGGATAGAGCCCCGGGGAAACCCTGCATTAATGTGAAATGATCCTGGAGTGTGGACGTTTCATATCACCTTCATTACCAAATTCGTTAAGAGTAATTGGATTAAGTCAAATATCTGGCCAGAGATACCATATCCCTCAAGCTTGTGGAGTAGGCCAACATGCCAAACTCTGTCAAATGACTTTGAGATATTTAAAGCCACAACCTGAGTCTCACCATTCTCATCTAAAGCCTGATAAACAAATTCAGTAAGAACCATTAACACATCAGTGGCTGAGCTAGAGAAATGAAAGCCATATTGTTTATCTGAAAGAAAGCAGTGTAAAGTAATTAACCAATTCAGAGTTGATTAGAGCAGTGCTTCTCAAACTATCTGATATGGTAGACCGGCTTTTTTTATTTTTTGAGATAACTGATAAATGACATCCATTAGACATGACACGTGGAACTAGAACAGTCTACCCCAGCAAGCAAAATAAAGGGTTCACTTCAACATTCCAACCACCTGAAGAAGGCTGGAGCATACAACAGCTGAAGCTTGGTGATAAATATGGCAACAAAGATGAAGACAATCGACTGGATAATGTAAATAATGTACATAATACCTCATCTCAGAAGTATAGACCAATACACACACACACATATATATATATATATATATATATATATATATATATATATATATATATATATATATAGAGAGAGAGAGGTCATTTGGAGACCTTGTAGCATGTTGTGCACCAGATTTCTGTATTTAGCCCTTCAAAAAGTGTTGATGGTTCTGCACAGAACTTTCACCACTATAATCAAATCTCATGTGCTGGTGTCAGGCTGTCGATTCCTAGGAACTGATCTGCTTGACCCTCATATATCAAATTCAACAGCAGAGTCGAGAGTATAATGATAAAAAAACAATAATATTCACCAGCATGACCCATGATTTTGACCTTACATCTGGCAGTTGAGCACTTTGGTTTCAATTATTTTACTGTGTTTTTACCACCAATTACACATTGAATGTTTTGTATATTGGGAACGTATGAAATTATTAGCAAGTTTTTCCTGTTTTCCTCTTCCCAGCATATTGAATATTCCTCTGTTTCAAAACAATGCAAAAAGTCAATATACCATATTCCCTTAAGAACATCCCAGTGCCTAACAAGCACATGTACATGCTTACATTACATAAAATTGAAACTTTCCTCACAAGGATGTGCTGAGAAGCATTATTCATGTTACAAAAATATGCCAACAGTAACGCCTGTGAAAATAGGTTCAGGTTTAAAAGCAGAAGATACCCCCACCCTCATTGAGGAGCTTGCTGAATTCAAAAGCGAAATGATTGGTATATTGGACAAAATTGTTTTCATAAAAAATATTAATAGTTTTCAAAAGACCTTGGCTGCAGAGATTGAAGGATTGAATAAAACAAAAAAAAAATTTTGTCAAGGACGATAAAACTAAAAACACAATGAGCCCAAAGTTATGCAAAATAAAGATAACCAATGAAGTCATGAAGCAGTACAGGAAGACACCAGCATTGCTTATCGATAGTATCAATATGTAAATCAAGAAAATTATGACCCTGCTTGGAATCAACAATAGGATCAATTCATTGTCTGGTAAGCAAGCTTTCCTTACAGTGAAAGACCACAAAAATGACTTCCCAAAAAACCCTTCATTCTGTCGAATAAGTTCTACAAAGTCAGAAGTGGGAATCAATAGCCAAAAAATTTTGAAAATTGTATGTGATTTGCTGCAAATTGCCACAAAGTCAAATCAATGGAAATGATGTATCTCCTGGTTCCATGAAATTAAAAATAAATGTAAGCAAGTATTTATAAAGTATGATATTGAGGAAGTCTACCCTCAATATCAGAAAAAAGCTTACTAGAAACACTGGGATATGATAAAGAATTTATTGATATTCCATGTGATGATATTGAAGTAGTGTATTTTGTACCACGATGGAGAAATATGGATAAAAAAAAGTCCAGTGCAAATGCTTTTGACATCCGACAAGGATCTTTTGATGTTGCCGAGGTTTCTGAGATAATGGGGCTGTTCATAATGAGTAAAATTAATAAAATTGTCCACAGTGACAATCACAGACTTTACCAAGATAATGGTCTGATTATTGTACCCAATAATAGGAAAGCAAATGACAAAATTACGAAATTGCTTTTCAAATTTTTCCATGACCTTAATTTTGACATTACAGTCAATATGAAGCAGCTTTGAAAGAGGAGGGGCACAAAATAAAATTGAATTTCAACCCTCAGTTGAATCATTAATTGAAGAATAAAAGCAAAATTAGAAAAAAAAGGGAGATTGTCTGGTTCAACCCTCTGTTTAATTTAAATGTAAGAACAAATATTGGGAAAATATGTTTTAATTTACTTGCTAAACATTTCCCCCAAAATTCAGAGCTACATAAATTATTTAACAAAAACATGATGAAACTTAGTTATTGCTGCACTGATAATTTAGACCATAGTAACAACACCAACATCAACCCCTGTAACTGCAGAGATAGAAGCAGGTGTTTATTAGATGGCACTTGTAATTCCACAGGTGCAATTTATAAAGCAGAGGTGGAGGATTTCAGCAGAAAGAATAAGATCTACATGAGATGTATGGAAGGCAAATTTAAGAAAATTTGGTACAATCACAGATCTTTGTACAAGCTGAAGAAACATAGACATTGAACCAAGTTATCAAACCATGTGTGGAATTTTAAAGATAAGTGGAACAGAGGCCCAGACATTAAGTGGAGTATCTTGAGAAGAGTTAAGCCCTGTAGCTTCAACAGTGGCATTTGTAGGCTCTTGTCTAAGTGTAGAAACACTAACAAAAACACTAAATTTGTATGAACTGAGATGAGTATCTGTTATGGTAATTTACCTATGCATGTATGGACTTTCCCAGCTATAAATAGGAGCAGGTACTGCCTTTTGGAGAGGGAAGTTTCCAGCAGTCAGCTCTGACAGTTGGACTGAACATTCTTGCTTCAACACTCTCATTTGTATATGTTTGTATTACTGTTTCTGTTAATATATTTGTTTAACTCAATTCCTCTTTTGTGTCTTTATTTCTGGCCCTAACAAGGCCACAATAGTATGTACCCAACAGTAATTTTTTTTCTTTTTTTTTATTACATCACCTGCCTTCACTTCCTATTTATACATATAATTTTTAATGCAAAGTTTATTATTCACCATTCCATCTGATGAGAGTGTAAGTTTGAAACCTGGGTTGTGCTGGTGAATATTACTGTATTTTTATAATTCCTTTTGATTTAACTCTTGTTAACCATAAGTTTTTATCTTTTGTGTGTATATATATATATATATATATATATATATATGGGAAAATATGAAATGTAAATTTAATTTGTATATATATATATATAGATAGATAGATAGATTTAATGAACAATGAATATGTATAAATTTAATGAATTTGACCATAATTGCAATTTAAAAAATGCTGCTTTAATTAAAAAAAAAGTAATCTTTAGGTGAAAATGTATAGGAAGTACACTGATTTCTGAGGCTTCCATGATATAATTGCACCCAGGTTCTTACATTTCACTTTTCTTAAATCTTCTGCTGTTACAATGTGGGAGATTTAAAAACAATGGCAATAAAAAGCAAAATTGTTGGGAAATGAAATGTGATCAGCTGTGTGTCTAGGTGACAGAAATTTAAAAAAAAAATTTAGCCTCCCTACATCTTCAGTGTTCTCCTCAGTGCATGATTATAACCATGTTTCCCACCGAACCCCTACATGTATATATATAAAATTATATCAATAACAACATTACTTTTTAATCTGATGAAATTGTTTTAGAGGACAAAACACATTACATTTCCATTTTATCATTCTGTTATCTACTATATATATATATATATATATAATAAAAAAGTTAATGCTCAGAGAAGACCAGGAAGCATTAGTATTAAAAAAGTGTTCAATATATATATATATATATAAAATAAAAATTTAACATATAGAGCTTTTAGGTATAAAAATTAGCAGATTAGCTGATTCTGCTGTCTTGGTTTCAATCTATCAGTGTTTCCAAGTGATTCTGGTCAACTGATTTTCTAATGTTTTATTTTCTTAAAAATTAATGAGTGCTTTATATTATTTAAAAACAAATAAATGCATGATGTGAAATGTGATAGAAGAGGAGGAGAAAAGCAAGGGTATTGGAAATGTTTTGGTGGGGAGTTAAATGAAATGTACATACTTTCTTTTCATCATCAAAAGGAAGTTTTTAGTGTATATGCAACGAGTCATAATTTCTGATCTCTCATTTAAAAATTTTTTGATCTGGGTTTATAGCTAATTTTTCTTGTTGACAAAGGTTGCAGATATTACTACAATTGTTGTACAGTTTGGCTTTTTTTTAAAATTTTCCAGTTTACAATCAGATCTTTGTTATATTTTTCTTTTAATTTTCACACATGGCTGGCTAGTCTGGAAGAATTCCTAAGACTCTCTAGCTTGAATGATGACTTGTGACTATACCTTTATATGAGTTCAAAATTACAAAAATTCACACTTTGCTTTGTCAAAATATGAATTTTGTAATGTCACCACATCAGTAGGGACTTCCTCTTCTCCTCCATATGAAATTTCTTTCCAAACTCTTATTCAACTGAATGTCTAGATCTATATATTGGTCCACAAAACCGTACATCATTTAATCATTCCATACCACATCCCAACTGAATCTACTAATAAAAAACAGTGATCCTGCTTCCCCCACCCAAGGGTAATGTACTGATGATGTTGGTGCTAGGCTGATGACATCAGTATTCATAATTGAGATAAGCATACCAAGTATATCAAAAAATAAGACTTGAGATAAACATTTCCAAAACATAAACTATGATCTGGAACTGAAATGAAAGCAGTGAATCCATCATAAAAATTCAGGATGTGGGATTAGTAAATAATAACAAACACTTCAAATATCTTGGTATATGGATCAATTATAACAAATTTAGTATAGGAAAGGAGGAAATTGAACACCAGGGTAGTTTCACCCACCACCACAAATTGCTACAAAACCCAAGCCTTCACCTAAAAACCCGAGCCAAGTTCTTAAATAGTTTTGTTGGATTGTGATGTAATGGAATAACCTGTCACCCCCATGAGTGACTACACTATAGGTAGTAACTACCTATAAGTATCTGTAAATCAACAAACTACAGAGTCTTACACAAGAACTACTGACCTTCCAATAGTAGCACTCACTACTGGATTGACTTGTTCCGATCTTGTGCATAACTGTTATCTTTATTCTTATTGTATTGGTTTTTACATTAAACCTTTACTTATTCTATCCACCATGTTTGTCAAGTATATATTCCTATTAGCATGGAATATAACTGATTGAGATGTTTATATGAATGGGATGCATGGTGCCAAACATGTTTCAGAAATATCTAAACTATCAACTTTATACAAGTACTTTCTCAGATCATTGATTTAAAATGGCTTCAAGCAAATGAAGCATGTACACTCTTGTGAAAATTAATTGAAACAAGATGAATAATTCCGTTATTATTTACTTTTTTGCATATTTTTCCAATGAAACATGACCCAGTGCCCATGTTAGTACTTTATATGTCCATTCCACAGTCATTCCTTGCAGATTGAGCACAGATTCTCGATTGGATTTAAATCCGGAGACTTTTCAGGCCAGTCTATAGTACATTGATTTGCTCACTGTCAAGGCTTACCAGTGTGTTCGTGCAACATTACAATTTTCGTATGCTTCCTTTGAGTAATGTCCATCGTAGACAATGGCTGTAAGACAACTAATCGACAGTCAAGACAATAGCATCTGGGCATGATAAAAATCTGATGCAATCACAGATGATGCAATACTTTTCAAGATCAAACAAATTTCATCATACACCCTGAAAATAGATATATTACTGCAAACCACTGAAAAGGACCTAATCTGAGAAAAGAATAGAAATCAATAACACTCTATCACTCCAGTGGGTCTAAAACTGAAAATAATGTGAAAGAAAGGAAACTAAAGTGGTTTCTTCAATTAATTTGCACAAGAGTGTAGGTCTTAGTGAGGATCAACCTTTTCAAATCTCATGGACTAAGGCTAAAGAATCACAAACAAAGAACTTTACCAAATAGCAGAAACCACATCACTTGAGGACTTTCAACAGCACCAACAAGTCAAGTGGATATGTTATAATATAAGCAAAGAGTCTGTTGAGATTTTGAGGAAACCAAACCGATTGGAGGAAACCTAACCGATTGCTCTCCCATCAACTACAGAGGTAATAGGGGGAGATGAGAAAGAGACAAGAAGTAACAGAAAATAACACTGCCTTAGAAACCACAGCAACTTGAGGAACAAAATGTACATGGGACTGACTTCACAAGACACTGTGTCCTGCCAACTGCTCTCTTCCCCCAGCTTTTATTGACATGAGGCATCTTACAAAGATCCAGATCTTGACCAGTTGCAGAGAGCCTCATATCTAGCTAGACATGCCAAACTGTCCCAATACTAACAAGAAAAACCCAGATGTAACTGGTGTTGACAAACATGTCTGTATGTGATCCAAGGCCTCTTTTGCATCTGTACTGAAGCATGTTTGCCACAGGATATCATATGTAACTTAGAGAAAAAATAATGACATAATCTAAATGTTGACATTCTACACTATTTCAAACAAAAAGTTAGGAAGGAAACTACCATTAATAATGGAAAGAGTGATAAAAGTGGAATTGAGAAACCTATCTCTCTGAAAAAGAGCTCTGATAGAAAAGTTTTAAAAATTTCAACCAAAAGTAGAACTTCCTTATCAGTCAATAAATGCCAAATATTTACTGATAAGGAAACAGTTAAACCTATCAATTCTATTACCATTATACTTAAAAAATATCAAAAACTTAAATATTTTCATCATATTTTGATACCGTGGGAAACTCATGAATTATCCATAACTTTTGTATCATCTTGTACTGCTATAACAGACATTACTGCTTCCCTTCCTAACAAATTAACATCCAGACATTAATATAAGTTTTAGCACCTGTCATAAATTTATAGTTTTCATGCTTGTCTTAGAAGCCGTTACTGGTTCACTCATTGATGGATGCTTCGTGGATCTTTCATTCTACCAAAACTGATTTTGTCCAGAAATTATCTTAAAATGTCAACCTTAAAACATTTCTTAAATTTAAAAATAAACGAGAAAACAATGAAAGAAAAGGACAACAAATAAAGAACATTTAAGATTTCTTTTCTGTGTTATACTTCAGTTTTTTGTTTTAGTTTATTTTAGTTTGGAAATAATTAGTTCTGCATGAGCCTTTAAAAGAGCAGCCCCCAAAGCCACTTAGCCAATAGCTAAATAAATAATAAAATAATTAGCTTTGATAGAAGTGCAGCTGTTCTCTGCTTCTGTCATGTCGAGTGTGTAGAGATGAATTCCACTTTTGTAAAGCACCTTTTTTGATCCCATTTTTTATTTCTCTTTTCATACTAATATATTCTAACTAGACCATGACAGTTTAGTTCAAAATAAAAGGAATTTGTTCATCTTATTTCTGACTGAATGATGCTAACAAATACAGAATTATTTTAAAATAAATTTCTGTACTAATATTTTTATCATTTTTCTTTTTGTTTTTAGTACAAAGTTTTCACTGATATATTCTTCAGCTTTCCAGGAATTAAAAAATAAGAAAAAAGCCATTTTAACATATGTGACAATTGATTTTAACTTTTAAAAAAAAAGAAGCCATTTTAACATATGTGACATTTGGTTTTGATTTTAAAAAAAGAAACCATTTTAACGTATGTGACAATTGGTTTTGATTTAAAAGTTTCTTGCTCTGCTTTTGATCTGATGTAACTATTTATTTGAGAACTTATATGTACCAATGCCAGAAAAATGTATATATTGTGTGTATTGTACTTTGTTAAGTACATATTGCATCTGGTATCCTTTGAGAGGAATCCAAATTTTTTAATTTCTTTTTTTTTTAAATCTCTGCAATTAACAAATCACAAATATGATTGTTAAAGGTTTATGCTGTCAAATATGTTTCTATCTAGAACAGATGATCATATTCATAGTGGAAACCATATTTGTATGGAAGACCCAAATGACCATTATTAAATTTTGTTACATTTAGTATAAAACCTTTTTACTTTAATCCTTTCACCCCAAGTAAGGTGATAGTAAGTAAGATTCAAGTGTTACAAAGAATGAAAGGAACTGAAAATATGTTATTGAGTAGTAAGGACAATAAAAGAACAGAATTCAATGAGACAAAAGATTGATGTTGCATTTAAATTTTTAAAAGTCTTAATTGACAGGAAAGCAAGAAGCCAGAAGAAAATTCCACAAGTGCTGATTGTGAGAGAAGAAACTATCAGCATAGAACTTACAAATACAACTAGCAATTTCAGCAGTGTAATTATGAGACCTAACTGGCAATCTAGTACTGTACTTAAATTCATGAAGTTGAGATACTAAAGACAAAACTTTTCAGAACAAATTCCATGAAAATATTTATAGAAAAGGCAAAGGGAAGCTATGTTACAATGGTGGGAAATTAAATGAAGCCAAGATGCCCAGTCAGGACAGATAACAGGACTGCAGATCCTTTTTTGGATTTTGTTAAGAATCTCTAGATAGAAAGTAGAATCACTACACCAGATTTTTTTAAAATCATTTCCTCACAAGCAAGGCAATAATGCAAGCTGCAAAGAGTTACTGGGAGTGAAAGAAAATGAGGCTTTAATGAAGAGAAAGGACAATAAAAGAACAGGGTACAGAAAAACAGAAGATAGCAATTGACATTGCATTTAAATTCTTGAAGATTGTAGATAGTAAGGAAGCAAGAAATTGGAAGAGAGTTTCACAGGTGAGAAATATGAGAAAAGAAATGATTAGAATAGAACATACAGTTATAATCTACATATTTCAACAGAAAAATTATGAGATCAATCTAGTAGTACACTTAAATTCATGACATTAAGATGCCAAGGAGGAGAACTCATTAGAACAACTGCCATTAAAATATTAATAGAAAAGTAGTGGGGAAAATGACTGAAGCCAAGATGCCAGGTCACATTACACACCTTTCTTTGGATTTTGTTGAGAATTTCAAGATATATAGACAGAGCACCAGACCAGATATGGCAGCAATATTCAATTAATGAATAAATGGTAGATTGATAAATATGCAAGATGGATTCTTACAAGAAAAGTTGTTTAGCATGACACAATTAACCAAAATTCCTTGCAGTAGAGCAAGCAGTTTCGATATACTCGTTTCATTTCATGTCAGTAGAAAACATGTGACTAAGAAAGTGCAATATGGTGCTATCCTGGAGGTTGGCATCAGCCAGGATGATGGAGGGCAAAAATTATAATTAAAGAATAGCAGTTTCATTTTGGAGGTGTTAAAATTTATAAGCCATTTCTTATCTCAGTTAACAACTGATTGGAAATCTGTCTATATCTCTGAGATAAGGTATTATAATTAATTACATTACTTACATTATTCAGACTGTTATCCTCATCTTCGTTGCCGTATTCACAATGTTTCGGCCATTGTACACTCCAGCCTTATTCAGGTGATTGGAATTTCGAACCAAACCCTTTATTTCATCCACCACTTTATTTCATCCACCTAGTTTCATGTGACTCAAGGACACATGGACTAGTGGATAAAGATGTTGGTTAGATCCAGTGACCAGACCCAAAGAGTTGTGAGTTCAATACCAGTCCACAGCAGTGGTGAACCAAAACTTGGGGAGTTGAGTTAAAGGGAAATAACTGAGACATCTGGAAGAGGCATAGCATGTGGAACTAGAACAATCTACCCTTATGGACAAAATAAAGGGTTTGGTTCAAAATTCCAATCACCTAAAGAAGGCTAGAGCATACAACTTCCAAAATGTTGTGAATATGGCAATGAAGATGAAGATAACAACCCTGATCAGAAGTCATTTTCAAGAGCAGCTACCAGTTTTACTTTGTTGGACATATTGCTTATTATTAAGACAGCAGTAAATTGTGCTGTCAGCATAAATATCTAAATGGAACTGATGACATCAGGAAAGTTGTTGATGAAGATAAGAAACAACGTAGGTCCAAGGATAGAGCCCTGGGGAACCCTGGGGGAACCCTGCATTAATGTGAAATGATCCTGGAGTGTGGACGTTTCATATCACCTTCATTACCAAATTCGTTAAGAGTAATTGGATTAAGTCAAATATCTGGCCAGAGATACCATATCCCTCAAGCTTGTGGAATAGGCCAACATGCCAAACTCTGTCAAATGACTTTGAGATATTTAAAACCACAACCTGAGTCTCACCATTCTTATCTAAAGCCTGATGAACAAATTCAGTAAGAACCATTAACACATCAGTGGCTGAGCTAGAGAAATGAAAGCCATATTGTTTATCTGAAAGAAAGCAGTGTAAAGTAATTAACCAATTCAGAGTTGATTAGAGCAGTGCTTCTCAAACTATCTGATACGGTAGACCAGCTTTTTTTTTTTTTTCACAATGTGTCTTGTACCTGTCATATTTCGTAGTAATATTAATTTATACTGGAAATGTTATAGACAAAGAATATAATAAAAATTGACTATATTTTATCTTCCATTTATTTTGCAAAAAAAAAAATTCTATATGAAAACACATACAAAGTAATAAAAAAATAATCAATTTATTAACACAAAAACAAAAATTATATAACCTTAATCTTTACAAATGATTCCTTAGCATGGCCTTGATGCTGGCCATTTACCTGTAGCTGATGATTCATGTACCAGCACTGGTCTGTGGGCCACCATTTTGAGTAGCACTGCATTAAAGCCTCTAGTACTTTGCCAAAATGAAGTAAAAGACTAAGAGGACAATAATTTCAGAGATCAGAAGATTCACCAGAGATTTTAAACACAGGAACTGCAGAAGAGGATTTTCAACAAGCTGGAAAGCAAGAAGTGGCAAAGCAATCGTTGTAGAATTTGAAGAGAACAGGAGCCAGTTCAGGAGCATATTTCTTTAGGACAATTTCAGGGATACACTCAATTTCACAAGCCTTTTGGGGATCTAGTTTGGAGATGATAGTAGAAACCATGAATAAAGTTCCTATCACATAGTAGTGATTCCATTCTAGGGGAAAATCAGGCAATGATACTCTTGTAGAGTCAAGTGTAAAATTGGAAGAGAATTTCTCAGAAAATCATTTTGCTTTATCAGAAGCAGATGACAATACCTCAAACTGATTGAAGAGAAGTGGGTGATGAAATTTTACTCTTTGCTTAAAAATTGTGTAGTCCATTCCAGTTTTGATTTAATAAAATGTTTCATGAATTTTTTAATATGTGAAAAATGCTGACTGCAGTATGTTGCCTGGAGCCAAACAAGTAACAGTCTGAAAATGGTAAGTCTGGAGAATATACTGCATGCAGAACTTCCCATCCCATTACTGTCATTGTTGCATCACATTTGCAACCACAGAGTTGACATTGTGATGCATTAAAATTATCAGTCAATTTCCTTCTCCACAAAATAACATTTTCTCTTGCAATGCATCATTCAAACAAGTCAGTTACTCACAGATTAGGTTCAAAGAATTCCATTTAAATCCCATTAAAAACAAAGATGGATATTTTCCCCAGTAGATTCTATTTAAATTAAGATGCTTGATAAAAAGACATTTCTCATTTCTATGATTCCTTAGCATGGCCTGGACACTGGCTGTGTTCCAGTAGCTGATGTTTCGTGTACTAGCACTGGTCTGCAGACCACCACTTTGAGTAGCCTCTAGTACTTTGTCATCTAAAAATGATATTTTTTGACATGAAAGTAAAAAAGAATGTCTGTGATATATTTGGAAACCATTTTGTTAGTTTTTGAATTATTTCTTAGATTTATAAATGACACCATAAAATTGATTAATTTCATAAGCGATAAAAACTTGGTAAACTTCAAATACGCTTATAAGATTTCACTAACATTATCCAAATTTATTTTGTTTTTTAGAAACATTTATATTAACATTATAACAATAATCCTACAGTCTTCTTTAATTTCTTCTTTTTTTCTCTCATGGAACTAAAGTTAAGTGAGGTGTAGAAAATTGCAAAGTGCTTCTCAAGAAAAAATACAAAATGATTAAATCTGGAAGCAGGAATCATGTGTCAAGAAGTTTAATACAAAAGAAAAAATAAAGAAAAGAATTTTCTCAAGTTTTACTTGTGGGTTTTTATAAGTATTTTGAACTAATCAGATAATATTCACCTAAAACACAAAAGAAGTCACATAACTTTAAAAAAGATTACTTGTTGCTGACTCAGTTACTAGATTTTTTTCTTCTACAATTTTCTATAAAGAATATTAACTAGAAATATTCTTACATAAACATCTACTTCTAATGAAGTACTTTAACCTCTTCACATAATAGTAAGTAATGTAGATAACTGTGTGAGTATTACCAAAAATAGCCTCTGACTACACAGTAATCACAATTTTAAATAATACATTTTACTTTACTATATTTAAACTTTTACTATAACAATAAATTATAAGAGAAGAAGAAGAAATGAAGGTAGAGCAGGTGCAAATACCAAAGTACCAAGACCTGGAAGTGCAAATTAGAGAAATATACCAAATAGCAACTATCAAGTTGTGGTTGGTGCACTTGGAATTATTTCCAGATGAACTATTATGAAGATGGCAGTGCTGCTTGGAACAGTTCATGTGTGGAGAATAGAGTCTGCAGAGTGGAGATGAGATATGATCATCATCAGCCAGCCAAAATATCTACAAGCTGGAGACAATATCAAATCAAATTGAATAATAATTTTACTTTACTACATTGAAACTATTAACTTTTTCTGAGGCACCTTCTGTTTACCTCGGAGTTCTTGACAAGATCTAGAGACGGATATGTAATATAATTGGCCCTGATCCCGCTCCCACCCTTACACTGTAGAAACTTTTAAATGTAGCCGTCTCTTCTACTCCAATAGCTTCATACCTCGCACCTCTCGCCTGTGGAACACCCTTCCCAATTACTGTTTCCCTGAGAGCTATAATCTCCAACTATTCAAATGTAATGTCAGTCGACACCTCCAGTTACCTTGATCTACCCACTATCCTTCTCCTCATCCTTTCTTCTATCTCTCTTATCTGCTCTCGCTCCAAATCTTCTGCAACCCCCTGCATCCTAGTGGCTTCACGCCTTGCTTGGAGCATAATGCTTAAAAAAAAACAAACTTTAAAATGCTCATACAAGACAACTATCTACTTCTAACACAATACTCTTCACATTATGGTAAGCAATATAGACAGCTGTGTAAGTTTTACCAAAAATAACCTCTGACTACACAGTAATCACAATTTTAGCAGATGGTGATTTTGTAAACATGTTTATATGTTAAACATATTTTTAAAACATGTTTATATGTTAAATGTTTATGTCAAAGATTTCTAAAGCTAACTTTTCATTTCCTAATCAGATATATACTGGTTTTTAATGGTTTATTGATTTTTTAATATCCACAATTTTGATTTGTATTTCTTTACATATCTGAGTGGAATATGCATTATGTGAAATGAACTTGGAATTGGTTGGCTATTAGATGATCACTGTGTCATTTGATAAAGTCATAGTGTTGCTTAGATGTGGCACAAGGCTGAATGTATAGGGCACCCAGTAAGAAGTGAATTTAATATTCAGTCATAATTGATCAAGCCAGACAAGCTTGCTAACCATTACAGTATGTTGAAGCACTTTGTGATTTTCTAACCATAGCTTAGATGTGGCACAAAGCTGAAAGTATGGGGAATCCAGTAAGGATGGAACTCATTATGCAGTTATAATTGAGTGAGACAAGCTTGCTATCCATTACATCATGTCAAAGTGCCCTGGTTATTTTCTAACTGTAGCGTAGATGTGGCATAGGGCTGAATGTATGGGGCACCCAGTGAGGATCAAACTCACTATGCAGTTGTAATTGATCTATTGAGACAAGCTTGAAGTAGTCCATTTGATGAAAGTAATATGGTAATAGTTGAATTAAAAATCTTTTAGATGATCAACATTTTCCATACCATTATACAAGGTACCTTTACTTATACTAATCAGCCTTAGGGCGGAAGACATATTTTTCACTCTGCAGCCTTTTTCTCACAGACACAGTATTGCAAACTTATCACTACTCTATTGATAAATCCATGGCAAATATTCAGATGAGCACCATTCTTTAGTTCCACCAGTTCAGAGATTTTCTGTTTTTCAAATGTAAGATGAAAGTTCTACTTGGAGGACTTTTTTTTTTCTATGAACTCTCACTTTGTGGGGAAAACTCCTAAGTGTGTGCTTCTAAGAATACTTTAATACTGACCTTTCAAATCAAGAGTCAATCATTATCTAACATCCTCAGAATCTTCTATTCCTATCATGTTCTCTTCCATTTAGATCACCCACCTCATTACCATTTTGACTGTAACCTTTTGGATCTTGTAGTAGGTGAAATTGACTAAAAAGTGAAAAGGAATGATCAGGAATTGGTAAAAAAATATTTGGATGAAAGATTAATTAGATAAAAACATTTAAAACAAAATGAAAAAAAGAATGATGTACCCATCAGCTAAAAAGAATTTAGATTAGTAATATTTTGAAAGTGTGGATTGACTCTTTAATTATAGTATATATATATATATATATATATATATATATATATATATATATATATATATATATATATATTAAGGCATGTGTTGTTAAAGACTACGGAACTTTTCCAATAAATAATCTTTTTTTCTGTATTTTTCTTGCTTTCTCACAAGATTTTTTTTTAGTTGTTGAAATAAGACCCTAGTTGATAGTGTTTTGCTGAGCACTTTAAGTTATCATCAACCGTCATCATGACTGTATGTTTTAATTTGAAATAGGTTGCTTATTATTTTAGTTTTATCAATAATATTTTGGTTATTTAGACAATGTGGTTGGATTAGTTCATTATTAATAAGGTGTTGGGATTGGGGTTTATTATTTGGAGGATTAGGTATTAAATATGTTTAAGATGTTTCTGCCAGTATTAAATGCTATTCTATTTGTGTTGGGTTTTTGGTTTTTAATTAGGATAGCTTCAAGAGTTTGTAAATTATTATTAAATGAAAAAGTTCCATAGTCTTTAACAACACATGCCTTAATAATGACATGCTGCCAAAATATGCACACATGCACACACACGCACATATATATATATATATATATACTTTAATTAAATTTCCCATGAAAAGTGGCAGACCACAACTAACAGTTTCATGTGTTCTCACATAATCATTAGGTTGACTGACTGATGATGACATGAGAACACATGAAACTGTTAGCTGCTGTCCGTCACTGTTTACTGAAAACTTAATTAATATATATTAAGGCTCTGAAAGTAAATATGTCATTGAGGTCTCTTTCTCTGCTGTGCTTCTGTAGGAGACTTTCTTAAGTGATGCTTATTTTATTCATATATATATATACACAAATGAGAGAAAGAACAGATAAAGTAAAATTCCACTGTTTGTAGCATTTATTTTTTACAAAGTAGAACAATATATTATTATTATTTTTATTATAAGAGATTATAATAATAATATGGTGTAATCACAACACAAAATATTTCATGTTTCAATACTTTGATTATACTTCTTCAGGCGATGGTAAGTAACTGGTAAATAAATGATTTTTAAGAAAATTTAAAAACAAAGTGTTACCCCTTTTCTGAAAGTTAAAGTGGGTGGAAGCATAAGGTCAGAATTAAAAGTAGACTTGTGGGTATGTCTTGATTAACCAATTAAATGTCAGGTATATACTAATTAGAAAAGTAAGCTCAGCAGGTAAAGGTGGGTGATTTATTTTTTCATGCCATCATAAACAGAACATAGACAAGCTATAATTTACAATTGCAGAAAATATGTAAGCAACAAATGTATTGTGATTGTAGACAAATGTGACATGTTCAATTTTTTGAAAGGGTGTTGAAGAGTAGGATAATCAGACGTAAAGTTAACAAAAACATTTTTTTTTAAACTTTAGTTTCAGGAAGCTTCTTAAAGGGGGCTGTAGATAAAACTAAAAATGTGGAACATCTATATAACATATTAATAATGCTGTGTGGCAATGCATAGCAATATTAAAGCTGAATAAACAAAATAAGGTTATTACCCATAGAAGGTGGACCATTATATACCAATACATTATGGCTATAAGAAATGGTAATATGTTTTTTTTTAAATTTAACTATATTTTATGGTAGAAGATAAATTGTGTTGGCAATTTACAGTTAATTCACTCCTTTGCTTTAATAGGGATTTTTTGTCAGCAAATAAATTATGATAAAATGATAAAATAAAGTTTTAAGGTATGGTAAATTTATGGGTTAAACTGCTCAATATTAGGGATAAAGCATATATAAATATAAAAGTAGACATTTAAATCAACACACAGATGCAACAGACTGTTTCATGATAAACTTCAATGGACTTAACTTTCATATATATATATATATATATATATATATATGATCCGCTGCATCTTCACAGATCACAGATGATGACTGCCTAATCACATTTGTTACACAAGTGACAGACAAAAAATGTGCTTGATGGATTCACACCACTGTGCCTGATTCCTATGCACCATCATGTGCCTTTTCAGTCCAGAGTTGGTTTTATATATCTCGTCACACAGTGTGCAGTCTGTGACACTTTGTGTCTGGTGAATGTCAAGGGCAATTTTCTTTTTATCTGACTTCACATGATTCACCTGGCCAGCTTTTGAAAGAAGTATGCACTGACAGAAATCGCATGTCCAACCTTTGATACCCTTGTCGAGTCCATGGTTATCACCCATTTGAAGTCACCGCTCCAGCCATTTATATATATATATATATATATATATATATATATATAAACACAAGTTTAATTAAAGTCAGTCCAACAAACTATCAAATTTTGTATTTTTCAAATTTTTAATAAGCTGTTGTATATCTGGATGAAAATTATTGTGCATTCCAAAGTTCATGTTTGTACTATTGTTTTTGCTCAAGTAGTTTTGGCCATTTTAGGCTTTATTAAGAACTATGTGCTGTCAGACTGCTTATTTTTCATCACCCACTATTGTGTGTGTGTGTGTGTGTGCGTGTGTGAGAGAGAGAGAGAGGGAGAATATTTGAATTTTCACTTGTTTCAGTTAATTACCAAGATTGGCAGTTGTAAGTGTAGAAAGTATTTCTATATTCCAAAATATAGTTCATGTAAACATTTATAAAATATTAAAATGTATATTCTGAAATTAATACAATCATTGATGTCTGGGTCTTTTCAAGTAAGAAATCACAAATATTAAAAATTGCTTCTGATACAATAGCATATATATATATATGCATGCATATTCTAATTAACACTAAAGGCTTTGCACTATGAATTGTGCACTCTGGTAGCTGGTAATGCTTATATCTCGTATATAATACATTAAAAATTCCCTTTCTCTCCCATGTGTGCTGATGGCCTAAGGGTGAAAGTCTCTGATGCTAAACAGTTCGGGTTTTGATCCCGGCTTGAAGCAATCAGATGTCTAGTCACATTGATGAGCTAGGATACAGTCTGTTTGTGGATAACTATATATATATATATATATAGCAGTAAACCATAAAATCCAAAATTACCTCATATGGGGGTTGTTTATTTATTTGCTCTGTATAATAAATACATTGAGCTCTTTTTGTGGATCAGTTTTAATATTTTATATTACTAGGATCCACTTGGGTTATATACCGACAGATTTATTACCTTTACTATATACACACACAACACACACACACACACACACACACACACACACACACATATATGTAAATGTGGACACTGAGGTGTTCCATTTAAGCATGAAACTGACTGTCACTGCTTGGTGTTCACTTCAGTGCCTATTTTATATTTAAATATGCTCTATCCCTGATATTGAGCACTTTTTCCTATTAATATAGCATACCTTAAAACTATATTTTATCTTATATGTATGTATATATATTATTATTGAGTATTTTCATGTTACAATATTTATGTGTGAAAGTGAATTTTGTCGCAGATGCTATATTTGAAGAAAAGTGTCAACTTTTGAAAACTGAATGGTGTATATAGAATTTATGGCGTTTGGTCCACCCGATATTCAATAGCCTCAATGTGCATCAGATGAAGTAAAATATGATTCTTTGAATGCATAAAAGTTATTTTACTTACAGAGACACAAGTGTCAACGTTAATAAGCCTTCTTTTAAGAACTGCCTTACCTTTGAGACTTGTATTTTATCACCTGAACATATTACAGACACCTGCACCTGTTTTTCCATATCACACCTGGACAGTCTTCCCAATTTTGTAAAGAAAAAATAGCTATCATGAATGCTTTTTTTATGTTTCTTTATCTGTATCAATATCATTTCAGAATGATGTTTAGTTACATTATTATATATTGTTATCTTCATCTTCGTTACCATATTCACATTTTGGCTCTTGTACGCTCAGACCTTCTTCAGGTGATTCGAATTTCGAACCAAACACTTTATTTTGTCCACCAGGATAGATTGTTCTAGTTCCATGTGCCTCTTCCAGATGTCTCAGTTATTTCCCTTTAACTCAACTCTCCAAGGTTTTTGGTTCTCCACTGCCTGGTACTGAACTCACAACCCTTTGGGTCTAGTCACTGGATCTAATCAATGCCTTTATCCATGTGTCCTTGAGGACATCTGTGTATGAATTTCTGGGGTTAATAAACCTAATGTCTCAGCAACCGTTTTACCAGTGCTCATATTGGAATTTTTCTATGATTATTATTGCATATTTTTTACCAGAGCTTATATTGCAATTTTTGTGTTGTTATTCATTGCTTTTCTCTTAATTGTTTGTTCCACACTTCCTCTAGAATGGTCAAAATATTTTTTAGATTTACATAGTCCTACTTTTATGAACTTGAATGGCACAATAACTTTTATGTATGGTCAAAGGTCAAATAGCTTTTAGATTCCTATCACATAACCCTAATGATTGCATAACACTAATGATCACATGAACCTTATGGTCACATGACATTAATGATCACATAACACTAATAATCGCATAACAGTAATGATCACATGCCATTAATGATCACACAACACTAATGATCATTCTAAATATGCTTGAACATAGCATAAATACATATAATGCTTACCCAAGCACATAGGATACAATATGTAATAGTCATTCTTGGTATACTTAAATAAAATAAAAACTTAATATTTCATGGATAGACATCCTATTATAATTGTGCTTGTTCTTCACTTTGTTCATTTACACAACCATTATGCCTTGCTAATACCTCATGAATAATAGGCAATCACATGGAAAAAGGGGAAAAGACACTACTTGGTTTCAGTGAGAAAATGAAAGAAAGAAAAAGAAAAAAAGAAGGTAAGATAGAAGTGTTTAATGTTGCCTGCCAATACCTCATAAATCATGGGCTATTCTGTTTTGATTTCTCAAATAGGAAGTGGGGAGACACTACTTGAATGAAAGGAAAAAAGAAGCAAAAATAGAAGTGTTTAACGGCTGTTTCAGTGAAATGGAAAATAGAAATGTTTAACGGCTGTTTCAGTGAAATGGAAAAAGTTTTCAATTTCAGATCTTTACATTTCTGCCTACTTCTTAAAATAACAACTAGCATTCATATTTATGATTGTTATTGCAATATTTTGATAAAGTTGTTAAGTTAATATTTATTCAAATATTTAACAATGCCATAAGAGAATTTCTACAGATATTTATTTTATTGTTGTAGAATTTACCATAACCTTATTCAATCATTAACTTAAAAATTAAGATTCATCAGAATATTAAAATAGGAAAACCATGAAATTTTCATGGGTTAAAACGGCTAATATGTAATTGGCATACAGGTTATAATGAAATATATATACCAAAGTTATATAACACTACACAGTACATGGGTGGACATAATATGTAATTGTCATTTTGGTTAAAAACTAATTGTCATTTTGGTTAAAACTAAAGCAACACATGGAAGGACACAGTATTTAATTGACATTCTGTTTATAATAGAATATTGTTACATATGGACGAGCATAGGACATAACTTATCATATTAAAGCAATTACTTTTCCTTCAGTATATAAGTGAACATATTATCTAATTATGTTTTTTAAAGACCTAATGAGGATTCATTTACTTTTGCCATTTTACCAATGGAGAGATTTAGAAGGTAAACATAATATAAAATGTTCTTATTTACAAAGTAACATGTAAGGGCTGTTTGAGCTTATTTTATCCTATTTTTATCCTTATTTTTAATTTGGTATTCCTTTGAATTTTAGATTTTTTTTTAAAGCATTTCACCCCAAGTAAGGCTGGACTGCCATTAGTATGCAAAGGGCTACAGAGAGTGAAAGTAAAGGAAAAGACTGGGAGGGGATTAAAGAAAGGATAAAAAGAACAATGGAGAAGAATAAAAAGAAGAACAGGGATCAAGGCATCAGAAGATGTCAATTGACATTACATTTAAATCTTTGAAGATTATAGTTATCAGGGAAGCAAATAAGAGGAAGGGAGTTCCACTGTCAGGAAGTGCAAGAGAAGACACTGTTGAAGTATAGCCAGTGGTTACATTTAACTGTTTCGGCAGTAAAAAGGTGGGACCGAGATGCCAAGCTAGTAGCATGCTTAAATATATGCAAATATATGCAGTCAGGATACTAGTGAAAATAGCTCGTCAGAGCAGATACCATTAAAATATTTATAGAAAAGACAGAGGGAAGCCACATTATGTTGGTGAGAAGTCAGCTGGTCACATTGCACATCTGTCTTTGGATCTTGTTGAGAACATCAAGATGAACAGTGGGGCCACCAGAACATATATGGTAACAGTATTAATATAATAAAATGGGTTTTTCAAATCCAGTATTTGAAAAACCCATTTTCTGAAAAAATTGTTTTAAAAGATTTTTTAAATTTTAACTGAATGTAACACTGCTTGATCATTTATTGAATGCTGAATGTTTCCTTGTAAGGAAATAGCTAATATTGCCATTACCATAGAATCAGTCTCTGAAACATGGTCATTCTATTTTGTGGCAATATACTTTAAAATTAGCTGTTGATTTTCTAATTCTTGTAATTGACCTAATCTTATTGCATCCAGTTGCCATGGAAATGTCCAAAACCAGATATTCTTGAGTCAATATTCTGATACCATATCTGATAAGCATAATCCTATATCATTATAACTGCTTTAAAGGGATTAACTTGACAGTTGAAAAAATTGGTTTTAAATTTGAGTTAACATAAAACTGGATCATAACTCTACACATGGTCGGTTCATACTACTCCCATACCCTCTGACCAAGTGGGTGGGGGGTTACCTAACTGGAGGCCCCAGTAGTGCATTGTCTTTTTTCTACCTACTTGTGTATGTATAAATATATATATATATATATATATATATATATAACTATCTGCAGGCAAGCATCCAAGACACAAACTTAGAAAGTGCTTTAAAGATTGCATCAAAACCAATCTCAAAGCTCTTGGGATATCAGTTGATACATGGGAACTGGAGGCCGAATGTCAACCTTCATGGAGAATGACAGTTCATTAAGGTTGTAACCAGTTTGAAAAGGACAAGGTGGAACATGCTAAGGTTAAGTGCAATCTTCCTAAAGGTAATCTTACAGCATGTATGTAGTTTATGTGGTAATTTTTCTCTTTCAAAGGCAGGTCTTCAAAGTCAACTTTGTTCTCATCAGGCTCGATCCATTGAAAGAAGCCAGAAATCACTCCTTGTACCTTCTTGTACACTCCGTCATAAAGTATGCAAGTCAGCTTCTGGATTAGCAAGACACATCAAAATTCACATTGATTCCATGCCTGTTGAGCTTAGGGATATCCCTTTCAGGTGCAACATTTGTGCAAAAGCTTGTAAAATTAATGCTGATTTAAAAAGTCATCTGCACTCTCCTGATCAGTGAGTCTGAAAGTTATAAAAAAAAAAAAAGAATGAAATAAATTTGTTGTGGAGATGGTCTTCTTCAAGAAGTGACAATCACCATATATATATATATATATATATATATATATATATATATATATATATAATTTGTATTTAGATACATATATATATAATTTGTATTTATTTTCAATTTTTTGAGTTGAATTGTTGTTCACCTATATTTCATAAGATCCACTATTGTACATAATTAGGCTACAATAAAATTTGTATTTTATATGAACACTACCTTATGAAAATTGAAATGTAGTAAATTTGGGGGCCCTATATCATAGATTTGGGGAGGGGGCATGAGACCCTTGTACTGGCCTTTACTGTACACATTTTTATTATCTGAATTGTCATTCATTCTTGGGAAATATAGTGGAGTATTTTTCCATTGCCTTCTCAATGGTTTCAAAATTCTTCTGACTGATTGCTCTTCAAGTCTAGAGAGCCTAGTCTCTTCTTTTATACAGCTGGTGGCAGGGAAAAGAACAGATCCATATGGATTTCCCAAGATCATTTGTGTGAAAGTGAATGCTACAGACTAACCCAGAATTTGAACTCTCCAATTCTACTCTCTGCACTGATATCTCTTACACTAACTGCACATCATTTTACAGAAATGCAGAAAATAAAAATGGATTAAATAAAGTTTATGCAACTTTATACATTTCTGGAACCATTACTGAAAAAATAAACAAGGTCTTGCTAACCAGTTAGCAGCTCCATTTCTGGATCCAATCCAAAATCAGTCATCAGGAGGAACCATAACAGCCTGTTTCAGCCCCTTTTCCTCTATGGCATTTTACTATGGCAGGGATCCTCCATTATGAAGTCTTCTTCTGGATTGGTGCTATCAGATCTTTCCCACCAACAACTGTTTTCCAACCAACTGTCATCATCACACTTTAACCAGATAAAGAGTTATGCTTTTTCCACTGTCTTCTAAAGACCTGCTACCATACTTTTTATCTCCTTGTTGTAGCCAAATTGTCTTCTGAACACATTGGCAACATCTTTTCCAATAAAACCACATCCCAAGTCTAGATGATA
The DNA here is from genome assembly GCA_903632075.3 of Acanthosepion pharaonis. Taxonomy (NCBI): domain Eukaryota; kingdom Metazoa; phylum Mollusca; class Cephalopoda; order Sepiida; family Sepiidae; genus Acanthosepion; species Acanthosepion pharaonis. Next base: position 1,833,537 of record CAHIKZ030004276.1, read on the forward strand.
GAATTCAATCTTCCATCCACATTCTTCACATTTGTCTACCAGGTCTTCATATCTCTCAGCTTTTCTTTGCTCTGCCTGTTCCAAATTGTCTTCCCAAGGGACTGTCAGTTCCAACAACTGTGTTTTTTGACATTTTCATTCCATAACACTAAGTCTGGCCACTGGCTTGTTGCTACAATAGGAAAGACAAGTACAGAACTAAAGTCTGCTGCTACTTTCCATTCTCCTGACCATTTTCATCTTCCATTGTTATTCCTTGTAAACTGTCATTTATTAAAAAAACATAGTAGAATAAAAATTGTTTTACATTATATAACCTTTACATTGTTATCAGAGACTCTCTCCCAGCCTCTTGCTTTCCGGTCAACTTTGATCTTCAAAAATTTAAATGCAATGCCAATCATTATCTTCTGTCTTCTTAATTTCTGGTTTTTTATTGCTCTCTCTCTCTCCTTAAACCTTTGATCCCTTACTGCCGCTTTACTGGTTTGAACAATAGTAAAGAAAAATGACTTAATGCCCAGCCATTGTGTAAAGACTTGTAACTATTTTTATATCTACCATGAAATATTACGTACCTAATATTTCTGAATTTTAACTCATTAGCTCAGGCAGAACACAGTGCACAAAGGGTTAATATCATTTTTCTTTTTCTTAAATTTATTCACATTCAGTAACTCCTTCTATCTTAGTGGCTTTATTGTTTTGCTTGGGGTGAACTGATTTTTTTTTTTAATCTAGAAGCATACATGAACATATATGTATATGTTATATTTTAAACAAACCTTTTTTAAACAATACGAACAAGATCTGTTAAATATTTCTGAGATGTGGTATTGTAATTATTTACATTATTTACATTGTTCAGACTTTTGTCCTTATCTTTATTGTTATATTCACAACATTTCATCCGTTGTATGCTCTGGCCTTCTTCAGGTGATTGGAACATGGCATAGCATGGCATGGCACATGGAACTAGAACAATCTACCCTGGTGGATGAAATAAAGAGTTCAATTTTAAATTCCAATTACCTGAAGAAGTCTGTAGCATACAACAGCTGAAATGTTGTGAATATGACAATAAAGACGAGGACAACAGTTTGAACAATGTAAATACTGACAAGGTCCATCTGTCCAATTTTTATTAGGTTCTCCTACTAAGTGGTTTTATATCATATATATGTTAAAATTGGTAAACTTTTAAAGTTAAATTTTTTATTCCATGTACTTTTAACTATCACTACAGTTAAATTAACCAAACATAATTTTTGATAATGAATGATAATGTTAACTGATAATTCTTGATAATGCCTGATAATGATGACTGATAATTCTTGATAATGATGACAGATAATGACTGATAATGATGACTAATAATGACTGATAATAATGATTGATGATTGATAATTCTTGATAATAACTGATAATGATGACTGATAATTCTTGATAATGACCAATAATGAATGATAATTTATGATAATGATGACTGATAATGACTGATAGTGATGACTAATAATAACTGATAATGATGATTGACAATGACTCATAATGATGACTGATAATGACTCATAATGATGACAGATAATTATGACTGATAATGATTGATAATAATTGATAATTCTTGATAATGACATAATGATGACTGATAATTCTTGATAATGAGTGATAATAATGACTGATAATGATGACCAATGATGACTGATAATGACTGATAATGATGATTGATAATGACTGATAATAATTGAAAATAATGACTGATATTGTGGATTGCTAATTCTTGATAATGACAGTTGAAAATACTTGGATTAAAAAAATGCACTTTGGAAAGTTTAACAATTTTAATTCTGACATAAAACAACTTGGAAGTTGGAAAAACTTTAAAAAAAATGGATACACAGACCTTGTTGGTATTAACAAAACTATTTTAAAAGAAATCTTGCTGCCTAAATCTTCCTTATTTAAAGTATATGTTACATTCATATAAACATATATTTCTTGTCTAAATGTTGATATTTTAATCATTGTATGTAGGTTAATTTGAATTAATTTTCTCATCTTTAATATTTTAACCAGATTTATTTCAGCTGTATACTCTCTAGCCTTCCCAGAGTGTCTGTTTTGTTCCAGAATATTGTCAAATCTTGTTCAGAGAATACTATCCACTGGATGATAGATGACTGTAAGTTTGTGAGAAGACTAAACTACAAAGGTGAGGAAATTAGTTTCAACACCCTCCCCATTAAATTTACATATATATAATAACAAGCTAGGTGCCACAACATAACAGTTGGCAGTGGGGCCGGAGTGGGTGGGTATAGAATTTGATGAAATTAAATATTAAAAGTGAGAGGCTGGGGTTAAATCAGATATTCAAAGTGATGATGGTGGGTCGAGAGGGTACTAACTTTTAAAGGTTCTTGAGTCTACATTCTTTTTAACTGAGCCTCTTATAAAAGGAACATTTTTTTTGATATCCTACAGTAGACATTTTTTGCATTCATTTTAAATATGCATTTTTTTTTCATTTGTACTTATTTTCTGAAATAAGACTGATAGACTTCTTTCGTATGTAAGACATAATAGTAATATGACTTGTAATCAATACAATCATTCTTGTCTGGTTCCTGGTGAGTATGAAATCACAAAACTCCAAGTTGACCTCTTATTATATTACTTCTGATACAGTAATACAGGACATATATAAAAGTTTTAGAAGTGAATTGTTGAGAAAAGAAAAAAAAAACAGAAAATGAAGTTTTATGATTTACTTTGAAAATTAATGGCAGTAATGATTTTAGACAAATGTTGCAGTTCAATAACATTGTTATTGATTGAAGTTAAATTTTGTCATCTTTTAATTCCTAGTTTCACTAAAAACTATGATCTTCTACAAGAACCATTAAAAGCGAAATTAATTATAGAGAGAAATATATAGAATCAGTATTTAAATTATAAATTAATCCTAGTGTTCGTTATTAAGAAATATTAACTCTATTCTTGTCATCATAAGAATGAGACAAAGTATATTGACAAAAACACTTACACAAATTTGGATAAACTGGTCTATGGGAGATAACTTTTACAGTGTGTTTTAACATCCAAGGGAGATAACTCGTCAAAAGTTATAACGATACGAACCTTATATTTTATACAAATTACTGATTCGGATCTTTGGCACAAAAAAAAAAATTAAAGCTTTGGTTAGTGAATTTGGTGACATAGTAATTGTGAGTTTAATCCCTTGGCCTGGTAGTACAGATATACTCAGTGTAATCAGGACTCGCAATAATAGAGGAATACAAAAAAAGACAGACGAGATATTCTGTAACCATGGAAACGTGATTTTAGCTGTGTCTTTAAAACCCGGTAATTTTTAAAAGTTACTCCAACATTCGCTTGAAGATGAAATGGAACTAATGCTTTTAATTTAATTGCAAAATTAAATTCGGGGTTTTTAGCTTCTATTTTTGAAACATGGTTGGAACTGTGTAGCGAAAAAAAAGCATATTTTAAATCAATTAATTTATAATATATATATATATATATATATATATATATATATAATCCTTCCATTATATATCCTTTTCAGTTTTATTCAACTTTTACGATCAAAACATCCAGTAGAGTAAAAGGCACACTAACTTACATTGCTTGGTCTTGTTTTGTGATAATTTTAGAGTTGTTTTTCTATTTTTAGTATTTTAATATGGTGTAGATTACTGTAGAAATTAAAACATTACTGTAGACTGCTAATTTGCTATTTTTTTTTATTTTATTTTTTTTTTTGTATGGACCCCAGAAATGTTACATGGACCCCCAGGATTTATATGGACACTGGTTGAGACCCACTGGTCTAAGAGAAGCCAATTCTAAAACATACAGAAAGTCACGGGAAACCATTCTGCTATCTTCCCTAAGAATAATCATGGCTATATGCAATTGACAGATAGGGAGAAAAGAGAAGCTGTGGAAAGTCATAACCACTGACATCCTAAAGGGGGCATAACATTAAGAAAAGAAATCTAAAATTATGTAGACACTGATTCTTAGCTCTTTACTTTGTCAAGCCATTCTGCTTCTAAATGTTTCAGCTTTTCAGGCTGCCCTTGATCATAAATAGTCATTTTCCTTTGACTACATTGACTAATAATTCTTTCACTTTCCCCTTCCAGATTTGCCATCAATACAATGTCATCTGATTAGCATATTTTGCTAAAATTATGTTCATTGATAATAATAAATCACAGTAGGTCCTCTGGAAACATCTCACTGTACAGGTTAAAAGAAATCTGGGGAGAAAACATATCCTTGTCACACTCCTCTATTTTGGCAGCTTCACTTAATTCATTGTCAAATTGTATACAAATTATGGATTATTTATATATCCTTTCCATGTAGATCAAGCTTTTCTAATATTTCAATAAATTATTCAAGTTATTCTTTATTAAATGCCTTACATTTATGAAACATACACTTCAGAAAGTATTTAGAAACACTTGAGATGCTAAAAAATAAAAATACTTTTGATATACTAAGTCAAGGAATTACTTTTTTATGGATTTACAAACTTCTAAATCATCTGCTACATCCAGAGATTTATTTGTAAACTTTTCTTCTTTCCACTTGCAAGTGAATATTATATGTATATAATTATATGTATATAATTATATGTATAATTATATGTATATAATTATATGTATAATTATATGTATATAATTATATGTATAATTATATATATATAATTATATATATATATATTAATATATGTATATAATTATATGTATATTATATGTATAATTATATGTATAATTATATGTATAATTATATATATAATTATATGTATATATATATGTATATAATTATATGTATATAATTATATATATAATGTATATGTATATAATTATATGTATATAATTATATATATATAATTATATGTATATAATATATATAATTATATGTATATTATATATATAATTATATGTATAATTATATGTATATAATTATATATATATGTATATATTATATGTATAATTATATGTATATAATTATATGTATATTATATATAATTATATGTATAATAATATATGTATAATTATATGTATATAATTATATGTATATATATTATATGTATAATTATATGTATATAATTATATGTATAATTATGTATATATATATGTATATGTATAATTAATTATATGTATATAATTATATGTATAATTATATGTATATAATTATATGTATAATTATATATATATAATTATATGTATAATTATATGTATATAATTATATGTATAATTATATGTATATAATTATATGTATATATTATATGTATAATTATATGTATATAATTATATGTATAATTATATGTATATAATTATATGTATATAATATATTATATGTATATAATTATATGTATATATATATATAATTATATGTATAATATATATAATTATATTTATAATTATATGTATATAATTATATGTATAATTATATGTATATAATTATATGTATAATTATATGTATATAATATTATATAATTATATGTATAATTATATGTATATAATTATATGTATAATTATATATATATAATTATATGTATATAATTATATATAATATATGTATAATTATATGTATAATTATATGTATATAATTATATGTATAATTATATGTATATAATTATATATATAATTATATGTATATAATTATATGTATATATATAATATATATATATATAATATATATTATATATAATTATATGTATATAATTATATGTATATAATTATATATATATTATATATATATATATATATATGTATATAATTATATGTATATAATTATATGTATAATTATATATATATAATAATATATGTATATAATTATATTATATATAATTATATAATATATATGTATATATATGTATATAATATATGTATATAATTATATGTATAATATATGTATATAATTATATATATAATATATGTATATATTATATGTATAATTATATGTATATAATTATATGTATAATTATATGTATATATTATATTATAATTATATGTATATATATATGTATAATATATATGTATATAATTATATGTATAATTATATGTATATATAATTATATGTATAATTATATGTATATAATTATATGTATAATTATATATATATTATATTAATTATGTATATAATTATATGTATATATGTATAATATGTATATAATTATATGTATAATTATATGTATATAATTATATGTATAATTATATGTATATAATTATATGTATATATATATAATTATATGTATAATTATATGTATAATTATATGTATATAATTATATGTATAATTATATGTATATAATTATATGTATAATTATATGTATAATTATATGTATATATATATAATTATATGTATATAATTATATGTATATATTATATAATTATATGTATATAATTATATGTATATAATTATATGTATATAATTATATATATATATATGTATAATTATATGTATATATATGTATATATATGTATATAATTATATGTATATTATATGTATATAATTATATGTATAATTATATGTATATAATTATATGTATAATTATATGTATAATTACTCCATACAGCTAAATACAATCTGAGTATCCTTTATCTGAAATTCCAACATCCGAAAACCTCTAAAACCCCAAAGTTTTTCCAGTGCTGAGATGACTTGCCACAAATGGAAAATTTCAGAAAACAACATGGCTACCCATAGCATGATTATTGTTATAGTGTTACAAATAAAATGCTGATATTTTTTCAGTTTTAATTTCATTTAACATTAATCAGAATCCATGTTTTGTTTTTATACAAATACTCTACCTGTTTGTATTGTAACATTTTAATCAAAACACAACATCATTGATAGAGACTGATAGCTTATTGAATTTCCCTTTTCACACTCACAGTGATGTCATTGATAATGTACCCTCCCTCTCCAGTTTCTCACACCTGATGCAAAAGTAGTGTCAGTATTGCATTTATATATTTTTTGTAAGTAGTGATCATTTTTTGTACACATACAGAAAGTACAAAACATTGATTTTACATGAAATCTTAATTTCACCACTTAAAAATCCATGTGAGCATTACATGACTAGTGCCATTACCTGTATCTGTATGTACACAAAATTTATTAAATTTTATATAAAACTATTTTCGGGGTATATGTTATTTATATAAAACTACCTTCAGGGTATATATGTATAAGCTGTGTTATGAAATGTAAAGGGATATCATGTTTATACTTGGGTTCCTTTCCCAAGCTGCCCCATTTTATAGATGCTATATATAAATTAAATAGCCTGCATTCTCAAATCAAAGAAATCTGAAATCCCAAGTACTTCTAGTCCCAAGAATTTCGGATAAAGAATTCTCAGCCAAAAATTTCAAATATAGAGTACCTAGTATTAACAATGACTTTCTCATGAACGGTTAACAGAGGTATACTAAAGTTTTGGGTTAAAGAGTGTAACTGGCTCAGACTGAGTAACCCTTTACATAGTAGGGTGAAGAATAAATAGAACAGTGGGTTGGCAATGAGAAAAGTTGAAGAGATGATGAAAAAAGTGTCAAGGGTTGTGGAGGACAACGATTTCTGGGTATTCATTTTGAATACTGGTTCTAGTATTGGAGAATAAAATTCCTCTAAAACTAGGCTCTTCCATGAGAAGCTAACTTTTGTCTGTGTCTAAAAAGCAAGTATCAATGTTTTAGCTTACCAGTAATCATATTAAAGCTTTAAAAATGGACATTTTAAAGTATATATAATTATATACAAAAATATATAAAACAAAAGGGAGGAAAAGCAATTGTTGTACACTGTTGGAATGTCAGATCTTTAAATCAAGCGGAAGTGTTCACTCCAAAACTTTTCCAAGAATGTATGGCAATTCATAGATAATAGAGTGGAAAGTAATGATTGCCTGATATGTGTCATATTCCTAATGGATTTAGATAAATACAAGGTTGTAATTTTGAAGGTGGAAATAATAATATTACGCAAGTTTTTCCTTCTTTTTGGAATTTTATTTTAGATAAGGCCTTTTTATTAGCGTAGATGTCTAACAATGTGGGATATTCAGGAATCAGGTTGATCCAAGGCCCTTCTAAGAATAGATATCACCTTGGATTTTCCAAATTCTTGGGAAAGACATATCAAATTTAAATATTGGTAGAAATAAATAAGAGGAGTGAATACATCTTGATAGTCTGTTCATTTACTAATAAAGCAAGTTTTGTCTATCAAAATAGGATGTTTTAAATGATAATAAAATTAGTACTTCCCAAAACTATTTTTAAACAATTATTACAAGAAATTGTTTGTAAATCAGGAAATGATATAAAAAATGAAAATTGTAAAAGAAAAATCCAGTAAACAAATTAACCTGTAAATACTTCATACAGTCATATTAGAAGGCACTTGATTTTTTAAAAATATTTTCTTTATGACTATGTTTATGACTTCGTTATGATTTTCTTTATGACTATGTTTATGATTTTCTTTATGACTAGGTTTATAACTTTCTTCATGTATTTTTATGACTTTCTTTATGACTTTGTTTAAAACTTTTTTACAACTTTGTTTAAGACTTTTTATGACTTTCTTTGACATTCTTTATAACTTGTAATTTCTTTGGGATAAGAATATTCTTCTCATGTATAACTTTTGAATACTAAAATTATAATTTGTTCTCAGAATTTAATAACTGCCCCCCCCCCAAAGTGGTTGATATTGACCACTGGGGGTCAATGCGCCTATCTAGAGGTTCAATAGGGGGTGTCAAAAGGGGTCAATAAATGCTAAGGATTTATTAAACATTTGGGGCCAAAAACCGATATTTGTATAAATCAAGAAATAAAAATACATAAAATAATCCAATAAAATAGTTTTTTCTGATAGACATTTCAGATTTATATCTAATGAGTTTAGTCTCCACTATTTTGCTGACAGTCAAATGATAAATATCAAATTTAAATTGTTTGTCCATTTAAAATACTATCTTTAATATAAAATTTATCCAGTTAAACATAAAGAGATTTTGGATGAATTAGAAAGTTAAATGTTCCTCTAGAAACAAATAATAGGCTCTTTTTAATTGGAAAACTTTTGATTTTTATTTTAATTAAAATAATTTGTTTTGAAATTCTTCATTTAATTTTTCATGCTATTTTCATAAATTTAAATGAAGATGGGGTAACAGGCCTATAAAACATTTTGATTTTGTGCTTCTTGCATATCTTCCAGTGCATATATGTTGCTACCTTGTTATGTTTGTGGATATATTCATTTTTTGCTAGTTCTGCACATCCTGTTCGACAGCTTCATCATATTTTCCACAGATCCTGCATTTCAGGTTAGTTCCATCCTTGATTATATCGCTATTATTATTATTATCATTATTATTCTTATTAGTATTATCGCTAGCATTACATAGACAAAGTTCTTTTTAGTGTGTGGGCTGTACTTATCAAGACAGTTTTTTGTATTTCTCTTAAGCTGGGATTCCCAGAGATTTTTTCAATGTGTTGTGTTTCTTTTTTATCATTCCAAGCACACCTACTATGACTGGTACTGTTCTTGTTTTCAATTTCCACATTTTTTTTTCTATTTCATTTTTATTTTCATTCTTTTATACTTTGATAGTTTTTCAAATCCCTTGGCTGCTATGTTACCACATCCTGGATATTATTATTGTTGTTATCATCGTCATCGTCATTGTTGTTGTCGCTGCTGCTGCTGCTGCTGCTGCTATTGCTGTTGTTGTTGCTGCTGCTGCTTAAATGATAAATAATAGAAACTTATGAATAATATATACAGTGGGGAAAATAAGTATTTCATCCCCTGCTGATTTTCTGAGTTTGCCACCTTACAAAAATGGGAACTATTTATAATTTTCAGAGTATGTCCGTCTTGAAAGTGAGAGATAGAATATAAAAAAATTCTAGAAAATCACATTTAATTTTTGAACATTTATTTCTTTTTTATTGAAAGAATAAATATTTCACCCCTACTAACTAGCAATGATTCAAGCCCCACAGACCAGTTATGTGACCAGGAGGCATATAGACTAGTCCTACGACATCTTACAAACCTTAAGGACTTGGAGATGATCTGCAAAGAGGAGTGGGCCAAAATCCCCCCCTGGGATCTGTAAAAACTTGGTAACCAACTACAGGAAACGTCTGACTGCTGTGCTTGCCAACAAGGGTTTCTTCATCAAATACTAAGTTATGTTTTGCTATGGGGTGAAATACTTATTTTTTAAATAAAAAAGAAAGAAATGTTCAAAAATTAATATAATGTGATTTTTTGGAAATTTTCTTTTCTTTGAGAAAATAAAACCTGTTGCAGCAGTATTTTCACTATTGCCCGAATTAATAATGAAAAAGAAAGAAAGAAAATGCAAATCAGATTCAATTACAAAGAAAAAATATTTATTTCTAATCAGCTAAATAAGGGTCCTTGCAAAAATTTGTCCCTTTTTGCTGAGAATAAGATAACCTATTCTCTGAGTAACACAATGTAAAAAAGTATAGCAGAAAACAAAACTTAAAAATTACAAATCACCAAAAACCCCAAAAAAGAATAGTGCCCACCTGCTGTGTCAATGATAACAACAACAAAAAAAAAAGGGGGAAGAGCCTTAGCTCTTCAGTACACTTTCAGTCCTTTCAAGGTTCAAAAGTTTTTATCTTTTTTCTTTTCTCTCTTGTGTAGATAAAGTTCTCTTCTTGGTGACCAAACTCCCTCCTTTCTTCACTGGCAATTACGCCTTTCTTTTACGGCCACTAGAAGGTGAAAATTTACTTAAAACACTTTTTGAAAACATACGTGTTTGCTCCTTCTTCTCGAACGGCTTTAGCTCCAAACTCCACTTATGGACTTCTTTTCAAACTTTCTTTTCTGGGGCTTCTTCAAGAGGACTTTCTCTGAAGGGGAAATTTGCCCTCAGCAACCTTGTTACCCATGCATCTTTCTTTTATGGGCAAATGCTGCCTGCCTTTTCAGCAAGGAGAGAGAAAAACTCCTGTCTCTCTGCGGTCTCGTTTTCACCTGCTGCTAAGGTCCAGTCCCAGTTCTCCTTTCCCTTTCAAAGGGGGGGGGGTCACCTTTAAACTGTCCAATCACAGTCCATTAAAAAAAATATATCAGCAGGTTCTGAGGGCCAGTAACACAATGAGTGCCTTTTGTTCTCCCTTGACCTAAAAATTTTCAAAGATTTTCTAGAATTTTTTTTTATATTCTATCTCTCACTTTCAAGTTGGACCTACCCTGAAAATTATTGACCGTTCCTATTTTTGTAAGGTGACAAACTCAGAAAATCAGCAGGGGATGAAATACTTATTTTCCCCACTGTATGTTACAAAAATTAATGACAAAATGGAAAAGTTTTTTTGTGTGGTGTGTTTCATCATTTAGGATTTCATTGGACTAAAGTGATATTTCCATTGACATGACTACATATACAAAGGAGACACTGAAATGTAAAACTTTTAAATTTTATTTTTTTTAGATGTGTTTAGGTATATAATCTTGCCAATTTAATTTAGTTTCTTTTCTGTTCTTATCCTTTTTTTTATTGAGTATTCCACATTCTCATTTTTGGTAGGGGGAGCAGTGTTAATGTCCCCTGAGATGATACTGCCATTCTGGTCTTTGACGGGGCAACTGGGTTTACTGTTTTTTCCAGAGAGAGATCTTGTGATTTCATACAGCTTTTTCATGTTTCCTTGGTCCACTGCAGTCTCTGCTTCTTGGGTCAGGCCCTTAATGAAGTTTCCCTTGTCTTTTCTAGCACTTCTCTTCACTTCCTGGTTCTTCTCCCAGTAGTTTGTTTGCAATTCCTGCTTTTCTTCTAGGTCTTGGGTTTAGTTGATCTGGTCTTTCATTTCTTTTTTCATGTTTCTGTTGTCAACTACTCTTTGTGTTTTCTTGTTTTCCTCCCCAGGACTATTTGGCACATTGTCTTCCAGATATTGTACAGGCTGTGTTTATTGTTTCTTCTAGCAGCTCAGAAAGTAGGCTGAACTTGTTTCAGCTTGAATTCTTCTGCATTCCCCCTCTCTTTCAGGCTGTTCACAAGGTTTTATAAAGTTGACCAATGCAGATTTGGTTCTGTTGAACACATCCAGTGCTTCTGCATGAAGTGAGTGAGTCTGATTCCACCTTTTTACTTTGTCATGTCAGATATTTGTCAATGGTGGCAGTATCATAGAGCAATTCAGAATATACCATCAGTAGTAATTGATAAGCCTGATGAAACATTGCAACTGTCAAACTGAGGTTGATGTTGGAATTGTTGTATCGCCTGTACCTTTGTTGGTAGGGAAGTAATTCCTTTTTTCTCAATTTGATGACCCAAAATTAGCATCCGTCAACATTTCACTAATTTTCCAACAATACTGTAAGATATCTTGTATATTAAACAAATACATGTTGAAAAACTTAATCCTTGTTATTTCATTTCTTTCACAACCAAACATTTATTGCAACAGCAGTTGCAATGTTCTTTGAACTTTTTGAGTTCTAACCAATGCCTTTTGGTCTGAGCAATGCTACCAAAACATTCCAGTGCCTAAATGACAACATATTAAGACGACTACCCAATGTGTGTACATACATTGATGACATGATCATTGCAAGTCAAGATAAGGTACAACAAAAATCCCACTTGCACCAAGTTCTACACAGATTAGCACACAATGGCTTAAAAAGAAATGTAGGAAAGTGGCTATTTGGCATTGATCAACTGTAATTTGGGGGTAAGTTCTCATTTACCATGCCTAGATTTTAGAACTGTTTTTTGCCTGCAGTTGAAATGTTGAAGGGGTTAATCTATGCCCAGGTGGGTGGGAGAATAACACTCATTTCTGGTCCAGTGTTGACAAGAACTGTCTAACCACTATTTATACCCTTTATATAAAACAAACAACATTTTGTACTTGCTCCAGTCACAGTTGTTGCCAGTTATTCAGATGAGCTCTTTGCTAATGTACTGAAACTTTATGAATTTAAGTGCAGTACTAGACTGGCAATGAGGTTTCACCAATTTATAGTTGATTTTGTTAGATGTAATCATAGGTTCTATGCTAACAGTCTCTTTTCTCACACTTTTCACTTGTGGAACTCTCTTCTGGCTCCATGATTTCCAGTCAACTTTAATCTTCAAAAATTTAAATGCAATGTCAATTGCTATCTACTGTCCTCCTGATTGCTCTTCTTTTGTTTTGTTCTTGTTCCTTAGTTATGTTTCCATTTCCAAATTCTTTCACACCCAGTAACCTGTGTGTCTTAGTGGCTTTACTGCCTTGCTTGGGGTGAACTAGATTTTTAAAAAAATTGTTGACAGGAACTTGTGGGATAAACTCACATCATACCAGCAGGGACAGCTTTGTGTTCACAGGAATAGCAAAATACAAGGAAATAATACTTAAAAGCATGTTAAATTATAAATTAAAATCATATAATTTTATTTCTCTGTACTGGTGTGTGTCTATTTTAGTTATGTTTAAGGTTGTATGTAATAGAGAAAGAAAGTCACTTGTCTTATGACAAACAAGGTGCCAAGGATATGGCTGTCTTGACCTTTGAGTGTCTGTAGTGAAGAGAGTGAATTTGGCACTTTTTGGTGTAAAGTCTCCATTTTCAGACAGGAAAGTTTTTGTTGCATGCTGGGAGAACTTATATTATTTTGGTTTTATTTATTTTATTTTAAACAAAGTTTTAATGTTATTTGTTTTATTTTATTTTATTTATATTTATTATTGTTTTATATTTTTATTTATTAATAATATTAAACATACAAACTTGCTTATCTTCTTAATTCTTGTTCTCTTATTGTCTTCTCTCTTTAATAGTATATTTTTCTCATATTCGCTAACACTCAGTAACCGCTTGCATGTTAGTGGTATTATTGTCTTGCTTGGGGTGAAATGATTTAAAAAAAAAAAGTTTCCCTGAGTGTTTGGGTTGTTGAAGTTGCATGGAATAATGCATTTCTTGGTGTCTTTGCCAAACATGGAGTAGTAATGGCATACTCTGTTCTATTTTGGGATCTTTCTCTACTCAAGCTCCCATGGTAATTGTTTCTGAGCTCCTGGATTTACCGTTTTGAAGTATGAGAGACTAAGTTTTTTCAGTTGCCTCATTTTGGCCTTCATTTGACAGATTTCATCATTTATTCTTTGATTATGTCCTCCATGTATTCTGTCCACTGTATTTTTTTATTTTAAAGCATTACGCCCCGAGCAAAGCGTGAAGCCACTAGGATGCAGGGGGGTTGCAGAAGATTTGGAGCGAGAGCAGATAGTAGTGATAGAAGAAAGGATGAGGAGAGGGATAGATCAAGGTAACTGGAGATGTTGATTGACATTACATTTGAATAGTTGGAGATTATAGCTCTCAGGGAAACAGTAATAGGGAAGGGTGTTCCACAGGTGAGAGGTGCGAGGTATGAAGCTATTGGAGTAGAAGAGATGGCTACATTTAAAAGTTTCTACAGTGAAAGGGTGAGAGCAGGATGCCAGCCTCGTAGGGCGCTTCAATTCATGAAGTCTGGGAACCAGTAAAAGCAGCTCATCAGAGCAATTACCATGGAAGTATTTGTAAAACAGATGCTAGTTTATCTAGTGGCATGTCATATGTAATCGGTGCTAGAATTTGTGCTGTAGTAGTAAGGAGTTTATCCAACCACAGTCATCACAGTATTTTTTCAGACATTGAAATTTGTCCTACATGGCTCTTTATGTGTCGCAGAAGTTGTGAAGGGATCCTGTCTCCAATTTCCATGTTGATAATATGTTTTTCAAGCATGGCTTCTTTAGCTTAACAATTTGCTTTATTTGAGAGTGTCATATGGGTTCATTTCTAGAACTGCCTCCAAAATATCTTCAACTTTGTCCAGAAAGAGTTTCCACAATGCAGGCAGATTTTCTTTCTTGTGAAACAATGTTTATGTATTCTTTTACATCTGTAAAATAGCCTGGCCACCATGCCTCTAGCTTTAATCACCTTTGCATAGATGTTATTCTGCAATGAACATCGTCATGTATACTTCTTTATAATTTTGCTCCTTTTTGGTGCTGGCAGAACCATTATATCTCCATTACAAATTACACCATTTTCTACAGTTAACTTGTGTTTAAGCTTTTTAAAACACCTTTTTTACTCGTGAGCAATTATTCCACTTATTATTTTTTATCCTGAACAATATACTGTTCAATATGGGATCTCAATCAACAAAATATCCATTTTGACCCAGTATAAGAAAATATCTTTGAATTTTTCCTCCTCTCTCTCACATTCAGAAGTAATAAACCTCAATCTCAACAAAGCGTCTACATGTGAAATGGTATTGCATTTCATGTATTTAATATCAAAGTCGAACACTATTAACATTAAGGCCTATCTTAAAATTTTAGAAGATATTACCTTAGGAAGTTCCTTCCTACAATTAAATATGATGGTCTATGGTCAGATCTTAGGAATTTCTTTCCAAACAAAAACTGACAAGCTTTATTTGCCATCCATATTATGGCCAATGCTTCTTACTCAGTAATATAAAACGTTCAATTCAGCTTTTGACAATTTTCTCAAAAGATACATCCTAAAGTAATATTTCCAAAATTGAGGGTTCACTTATGTCAGTTGTTGCTACTAATTCCTTTCTAGGGTTGAATATTTTTACCTCTGGCTTCTTTGTCATAACAACTTTTAAATTTTCAAGTGCCACTTGTTCTTCTTTTGTCCAAATAAATTCCACATTCTTTTTCCTTAAAGCAACAAAAGGTTTTGTCAATTTGGAGTATCACTCTGTAGAAATTTACAAAAAGTCCTAAGAAAGATTCCAATTCTTTTTTTATTCTTAGGTACTTCAACTTTTAATATTTTGTCAATTAGTGATTGATCTGGTGATATGCCTTCATTAGATATGGAATATCCCAAAAATGATATCTTTTTAATGTTGTGCACACATTTTTTTTATTAATTGTTAATCCAGCATTTTTAATATATTCAAAATCATACTGGTTTTCCATTTTAATTCTTCATCATTAATAGCACCAACACAAAAGTCATCCCGGTAGTATACTATATTTTTTATATTGTTACCAATAACTTGATCTATAGTCCTTTGAAAAATCACACTTGCAGTTTTAATTCCATACAGCATTCTTTTCCATCTTAAGCCTATTGGCATGTTTATTGTTGTGAATATTACATTAAGTCATGGAAAACAGGACAGACACAGGTTTGAGAGAGCTGACATGAAACATGTCTGGTCTTTATTAGGTACTGGAAGAAAGAGAATGAGAAAAGGGTTGGGGAGAAAATGGATGTATCAGGAAGTGAGAATAATGTTCTTTAACATTGATTAGGGAGCATACATTAAACTGTAATGCAAAAGGAGTATACATTAAAAAATAATATAACAGTGACTTCTTTAAAGTCTTCGTCAATAGGTATTTGATAGTATTTCAGAGAATGTTTTCATACCTACAAGGAAGTTCAAAGCCCATTTTTTATTGGGGATAGGACATGAGTTTGCACATACTTTGTGGTTTACACCTAATTTGTAGTCACCACAAATGTGCAGATCCCTATCCTTCTTTCTTAAAATTACTAATGGGGAGGTCTATTTGCTCCCTCCTGGCAAAACTCATTCAAGTAGACTATGTTCCAGTAATTTTTTTAGTTTTTCCACAACTATTGGTAGTAGATGGACTGGAACTTTTCATGTTTCAAAATATGAAGGGGGGGGATATTTTCTTTTAGTCTTAGCTTCATAGTTTTTTATCATTCCAGTTTTCCCTGCCTTAACTTTGTTTACAAATTTGTCAAATTTATGTTCAATACATCATTTTGTATTGAACCATGATTTTTTCCCAGTTTGCCATGATAATTGGTAATATGTCAAACTTATTTTTTAGTTCCAAAATAGCCTAACATTTTTATCATGGATCTGTTGAACTGATTCAATTGGACAAGGTTTTTCTTTAATCTTGGTTTTCCTAATTTCTGGGTATCAATGTCATGTCACTTTCCGCATCTAGTTACATGTTCAATAAAACATTACTGATTCGAATTTTTAATGATCCTTTTTAATTTTATTTTTCAATGAAAAGACATCTATACTTATTTCCTCTTCATTTTGTTGAACATCTCTACATTTTCTTTTTGGATTTACACATACATTTAAAATGATTCATTTTGAAACACTTTTCACATTTTTTTATATACTGACTGGATATTTTTGCTTTTCTCTTTGGTGTTGATATCCACAAAAAGTACAGATTATTTTATTCTTTTTATTTATGGCATATATGTCCATTTCCTCTGCCAGATCTGTAAATCTTGCTTTATTAAATTTTCCATCAATTCTTGTCACTAAACAAATTCTGCACACTGCTCTAGTGACAACTTTCCCAGTTATAAATGCATTATAGTCATTTACTGATATGCCTCAATTTGATGACTATTTACTAATTTCATTTGGATCAAATTTTCTTCAATTGACTAGTTTTCTGATCCCAGTTTCTTAAATTCACAATATTTAGTGGCCTGTTTTAAACAAAGAACATATTCAATAAGTGGTTCATTCATTTTTTGAGAAATATTCATAAACTTAGCTTTCTCGGCATTCAATAGTTTTTATTGGGTGCTATACTTTTCACTATTAGTTGACTTGCATTGTCAAACGTCATTTCCGCTAACTGTCTTGGGTGTGCAATTGTGGATAATTTTATAATGGCATCACAACCAGCAGTTACCAAGAAGAGATCAGTTATTTGGTTTTCTCCTCCAACTGACTTTAATCCTTCAACTTTTTTGTTCTACCTTTAGCTGCTAGTATCTTAAGCCATACTTGTGCGTACTCATAATTATCAACAGATAATTGTTCATTTGATTCTTTAGATATCGGTGAAACCATTATAGTGTAATGCTACTGACTCACGGTAAGTAATATGCACTCAACTACCCCATGGCTAATATCTGTAACTACTTATAGTCTTTATGACTTCATATATAAATTAGTGACCTTAACTTGTTTTTGTAAAGTTTTAGAGAGAATTCCATTTTTTTTTTTTTTCATAAAAGAAAATTGTCAGGCACTGTGTTAAATTATCCTTACTGTCAGTCAAAAAGAAGAAAATAATTAACTTGAATTTGTGCTTCTTTATTCAGCAAAGAAGTATTTCTAAATGGGAGATGTTGCCATTTTTCTCAGTCAAGCAAATTTGAATCTGAGGTAGTAGGGGTTGGGAGACAAGTGGTGGGTGCTAAAGATTGAAACTGAATGTTGGGGGTGGCTGCTGCCAACAGGATTTTCAATGCATACATGTCTAGCGGAAAGGTTTAACACATCTATTACAAGGAACATAAAAGTATCTTCAATGTATTTCTCCTCTTCATAAAAATATTGAGGGCTACTAAATAAAATTGGCTTGATTATTATACCTAAACACATCTAACAAAAAAAATAAAAGACAATTTAAATTTAAAAATTTAAAATTCCAGTGCCCTTTCTCTTTCATGCACATGTGTTGTTACATCAATGGAAGTATCACTTCAGTTCAGTGAAGTCCGAATGGAAGTATCACATTACACAAATAATTTTTTTCACTTTATCATCAATTTTCCTAACATCATTTTCCCCCAAATATATATATATATATACTAGCAGCATGGCCCGGCGTTGCCCGTGCTTGATTCAAAAATCGTACGACTCATACAGTAATCGCTATCACTTGACTTAAAATATTTTTACCCTTCCTTGCCTTTAAAGGAGTGCCCTTTGCTATGGTGATGTTGCTACATGCCTTACTTCTTGCCTATCTCATACTGTGAATTTTTTCTAAGCTCTATACTAAACATTAAATCTGTTACGAAAAAAGAACTAAACAAAATGAACACAAAACGATCAGCTTTAAAAAGGGACTTGTAACTGGAAAAACCGAATGAAAAAAGAATGTTAACAACAAATACTTTTTCACACCCAACCCAGTTCTGCGGAATCAGAATCAACGTTGAGTTTAAGCAAGTGAATGAGCCAATTGGAGTAAAGTGCCATGCAGATTTAAATTTTTCCCACTTGTGACGAATGCAGCTATTGATTTTTTTGCATGCTAGCATGCTAGTTAACATTCATGTCAGTCAGCTGTTGGCTCTCATGCTGGCCAATAGAATCTTCCTGCCTATTCGTGGCAGCCAGCTATAGGCTCTCACTCTGGCCAGTAGAAAATGGCCGCAAACTACATGAAAACTGTCATAGAAGCATGAAAACATTGATTATTTCCACTATTGATGGGAGTTGGGAAATGCAAAGTCAGTCTTGGCCTTCCCACTAATTTGGAGCATGTGCATGTAAATTTTGGTGCAAATCCGTCGAAAATTGCGGCCATGCATTCGTTATACACACACACACACACACACACACACACACACACACACACACACATCCTGCCTTTTATAGATAGAGATATATATATGAAGAAATATAGTTTTAAGGTGTGCTATATTTATGGGATAAAGTGCTCAATATCAGAGATAGAGTGTATGTGAATATAAAAGTGAACATTGAAGTCAACATTCAGAGGCAACAAATGCAATTATCAGGCTTGATGATAATAATGTGAAGCTTGTAAATTCTGGTAAAATTCATGAAGGCTGCTGCCACATTGTAAGAGAGGTATGTTGTTTTTTGCTAGTTTATAATATTTTGTGAGAAATATCCTGCACATTAATAATACAAATGGAAAGAAAGCAGCAAAATTTAAGTATCTAGGAAGTGTTTTAACAGATGATGGAAAACATGACACTGAAATCTGAAAGGACATTGGATTAGAGAATGATGACTTCCAAATGCTAAACAGGGTATTATGAAACAGGAAGATTTTGTTAGAAACAAAGAAAAGAGTGCTGAATTGTTATGCAATATCAATCCTCTTAGATGGCAATGAATGTTGAACAATTTCCTTGCAGATGAAGAAGTGACTTGAGGCAACAGAAATGTGGTTCTACTGAAAGATGCTGAGAATAACATGGATGGAACATAAAAGCAATAAGGAAGTTTTATTGACAAGGGAAACAAACAGGAAAATCATACTTAAAATAAAAAACAGTTGAAGTTTCTGGGACATATAATGAGGAAAGAAGGCTTGGAAAATTACACTTACAGGATGTATTGAAGTCAAAAGTGATAGAGAGAAATATCTAACTTACTGAGTGAACTTGTGTAAATGAAATGCAGAATGGGAAATTAGAGATATAGCACAAAGACAAACACTGCTAAGCACTACAAAGGATAAAAAACTGTGGAGAGTCATGATCGCCTATGTCTTAAATGGACATGGTATATAAAAGGAGACACTTTAGACATCTGAAGTTAATATTTGGCATAAGATTTCTAGCAGAACATAGATTAACAGATCGCGACATCTATCAGAGAGATGAAATTTAAATTTTTATTATTACATTATTCCAAAATTTTAACACATCAGCAGATAGCTATTAATAATGTCAACAACTGAGCACAAATAGTTATTAATTAAAAAAAAAGTAAATAATGCATAATATTATCCATAACTATATGTACAAGAATGTCAGTTTTGACAAAAGTTAAAAAATAACCATAAATATGTAAAAAATGGGTATATTGTCGAAAAATTCCTTTTTCCACAATACAGCTATTTGTGCTGTTATAATGCTTATTATCTAAACAATAATAATACTGAATATTTTTTTAAACATTAAAGTAGATTTGATCACATCTCCATAATAGCTGTCATGATCTGTAAATAAAACATAACATTAAATCATCAAATTTTTTAATTATTCTCTATTTGTCCAGATATTAAATGTTCTATGTAAAGTATGTAACCTTATTTGCTGTATCACTTGAGTGAATGAAAGTTCATTTTAAACTATTTGATCAACAAATACTACCTGTTATACCATAGTCTTGGGTTACCAAATACAGTGTGCGATGGATAAATTGTCATCTAAATTACACAAAAATAAAAATAATGCTGATATCTCATTTTAACAGATATATTTGCCAAAATTACACAAAAATAAATTTAAATACTAAAGAGTAAATTTATTCGATAAAATTGCCATTGGCATCAATCACAGTCTCCAGACGACTTCAGAATCTCTTGCAACTCTTCTGGACAGTCTCCTTGTTTAAGTTGGTGAATTCTGTCATAATCTTTTGCCTTCAGTTCATCTTTGGTGTTACAAGGAGTTTTGTTGGTCAACTATGCCCTACAAACAATAATTAAGTAGGTTGCAGTCTGAGGAGTTAGGTGGCCAGATGTAAGGGGTGATGAAGTTACTGAAATTGTCTGACCACCATGACTGGGTTCTACTGCTTGTGTGGCCTGGTGCAGAGTTCTGTTGCCAGATATATGGCCTTCCAGCAGCCATCCTCTTGACTCAGGGCAGCAATACCTCCTCAAGGCACTTGATGTTGGCCTCTGTGTTGAGTCTAAGACTGTGGTGAATACAAAATAAAAATAACTCTCTTTTCTCCACTGTTTCCAATTTCACAAGCCTATGCAAAAATTTAAAACAGATTGGCTCCAGGCTGAAGAAAAGACCAAGGCAAAGTTTAACAAGCCTATGTGAAAATTTATTTTGACCATTGGAAAAGAGAGTAGCTTACAAACTGAGAAAAAAATAATGAGCCGATGTCAAATCACTTTCTGATATAAATAGGCAGAGAAAGTTGAATCAAGGCAGAGAGAGAGAAAAAAGCAGAAAGAAGCAGGAGGCATAAAACCAGAGTTTCGCACGTCTGAATAATTTTGGTGTCAAATTACATGCTGATACATTATCAGCCTCAAATGAAAGCAGGGCAATTTCAAAACACTCTATTCAACTCCAAAGCTAAGTACCTTAAAATATATCTTTTCATTCATGTTGAATACAACCGTATAACTTTTATGTGAAAACTGAACTCTCTCAATTTGTTTTAAACATCTTGAAATATTACCTTGTGCCGATGATTTAATATGAACATTTTCTCTTCTTGACAATTCATGGAAACTACGAACTTTAAATATTAGATTCCTTTTCCTGAAACAAGCTACTGACAACTTCATGTGTGAAAATTTTTAAATAAATTTCTTATCTTCTTTCCTTAAATATAACATGTGTATTTCCTCATCATTATTCCTCAATACTTCAAAGCCTTCACCAACAAATTTGGGAGATCTTTTCTTATCCAAACATAGTTTCCGAGTTGCCATACCTTCATAATCACCATTAGACTCATCCAACTCTTTCCGAATCCTCTGCACTGTCCTCAGACTCAGATTGACACCCAAACACTCTGAAATGTTTCTGGCATGAAAGCAGTACAGCATGTTGTTACCAAATTTCTGGCAAAGTGAATTGCATCATGATGCTCTTTTTCCCAAAGATGGTGCCTCACTGGCCCTACTATACTGTGAAGACAACAAAATAAAAAACAAACAACATGCATGCATGAAATTAAAAATAAAATATAGTGATAATTTACCATCACACCCTGCATATGTGGGCTGACTTGATTGTATCTATCATCAGTACAGATAATTACCCAAACATTTATAATAAAAAAATAAAGATGGCTAAGAAGTTGAAAGAACTTAAATGAAGTTTTTAATTTCCAGAAAGAGAACATGATAATATTCTAAGTATAGAAATGTGTTGCATCCTTCTCTGTGATACTGAAAAGGAAAGCTAGTGGATGTTACAAATGCTATCATTACTCACAAATTCAGCACATCATGTTGCAAGAAGTTGTTTATTTGCATATCATTAAGGTTTCTTCTCTTTGCAATGTCTACCTGGAAACTGTTCTCCGTACAGACTGGGCTTCACTGACTGGCTATTGAAGGTCACATGACCAGCCAAGAACAGTGCATACTAACTGGGAAGTTTTAAGATAAAACTTCTAGTATAGAAATAAAAATTCTATAAATTCAAAATTTATAAACTGAACATGATGATTTATTTATCTTGCCACTAGGACAGTAGGTCAAGTTTAATATGGAATGTCACATCTAGGGCTCTTGTATATCAAATACAAATGCTGGTATAATTAAATTATTTCCTTCAATTCCCCCCCCCCCACAACATAGGGTTTATTTGTTATGACACAATGCATATTATTTTTCAGATAATTTTCTCTGTAAATGTACAGTCATGTAATTTGGAGCTATTTGGAGTGAGAAATAAAAGAGCAGTGTTCAAATCCTAGTCAAGTTCGTTACAGTCACATGCACCCTTAGAAAAGGTATGAATTCAATTCTTCTCCATACCTAACCCCATCCCACCCTCAGCTGTCCAGCTATGGATAAATAGGACATATTTGGGCCTTTAGTCTTGGTGGCAACTAGTCTTGGAAAAGGAAAATTCCAAATTCAAACCACACTGGAGAGTGTGAGGCCAAAACACACCACTGCAGTTATGGCTGCAGTACATGTGGTGCTTCTACAACCCTAACTGGTTACAGAACTTGTGATCTTGATCATCATCATGAATTTTTCTGCAGCACAATTATTTTCCTTTGATGTTTACATATAAATATTCCCAGTCCCACATGAATGTTTACTTGAAATGGCATGCTTATTTGTTTACATGTTTTTCTCTGCAGCACAATTACTACATGTTTTTTTCTTTGCAGCACAATTACTTTTGCTCCATGTTTACATTAAACTTATATAAAAATTCCTAGAAGAATGTTTATTTGAACCAGCACAATTATTTTATAAGTTGAAAAGTTCCCACCGGCATGACTATTCCAAGCAGTGCTCGTATTTAGTACAAAAGAGTAAAGGTAAGAATATGCAGAATGATTGAGATGCCTGTGGAATAAGGTTACCCTATTGGGCCAATTGAGCCACATTTTAAAGCCGAATGCTAATAAATTTTGAATTGAATTTCTTCTCATTAGTAGTCCATGTTATCCCAGCTTATTTTAAATGTTACCCCCAAAAGTCACAAGTAGTGTAATTCAAATTTACTTGTGCTGAGCTTTCGAAAGTGCTCCAATCTCTGCCAACCTTGTAAGTCAGTGTACACAACCGATATTTCAACTTTGTTACATTTTTTTTTCAAGACAAAATTATAATACTTGAAACTCCAACAAATACCAGATGACTTTATGTAAAGTCTAGTGATATAGTTTGTAGTTTGTACAAGATAACTCCATTCAAATTCAGAGGAGATTTTTGCCTTTCACAGAAATTAACTGGTGAGCTGAGAAGGAAAGAAATTCACTAGCCTAAATGAAATTCTTTTTGGACCAATGAAAATCTTCTATTTGCAGAAATTAGCTGGTGAGCCAAGAAGAAGAAGGAAAGAAAATAGTGAACCTATACAAAATCTTTTTTATATAAAATGAGGAGAAAAATTAATCAGAGAAGAGTGTCTGAAGTAATGTGAAAGGTTTCATTTCAGTTCCTTGTGACAGCATTGAAGTATGCACCTGTAAAAAAATTACTCACCAATTATATTATCAGCTCCTTACATGGCACTTCAAAGAATTTTCTCTCAACAATTCAAGAAAGTTAAGTATTTCAAACTATCTTTCATCTATTTTTGAATGTATACAACTCTATGTCCTTTCAGTGAGCAAAAAAAATTTCTTACCTATGTTTTAAACATGTTTTAATATTATTTTGCGTCAGATCATTTAATTTGTTGTACGAACATTTCCTCTTTATGAATCATACTTATTATAAAACCCAGGTTGTGTGTGTGTGTCTGTACGTTTATATATTGGATTGGATTTCCTACATTTTTCAACCGATTTCAACAAAACTTCACAGGACTACGTAAAATTACCTTGCGGTGGTTCTGACAGCGCTAAAAATTGGAAAAACACAATTGTTTTTGCACGAAATCATTTTGAAAACACGATTAAGAGGCATCGCGAGAATGAAAGGGGAACAACTCATATCATTTTATACTTATTATAAAACCCAGGTTGTTTGTGTGTGTGTGTGTTCGTTTATATATGGGATCCGATTTCCTACATTTTTCAACCGATTTCAACAAAACTTCACTTTTTTTTTGGCAGGTAGTGTTTCTTATTGTCTTGCACACTTTTTTCTTTATTTTTACATTCAGAATGCTTTAAAAATTTAATTTACAAGATAATTGTTTATAATAAAATTCTATCCAATCGGTAGACTCATAACGATTGAAAACAATGTTTTTGTTTGAGTTTGGGTTTGACCAATTAGTAAAAAAAAAAAAAAAATTAAAACAAAACAAAACAAAAAACAACTAATTAAGACATGAATGTCCGTCAAGCTTAAACAATAATCTTTGTCAATTTTATTTTTCAGTCTTTATGATGGTCGATACTTGATCTATCTCTTACTGTTACATCCCCGGGCAACGCCGGGCTCTACTGCTAGTATATGCTAAAATTACAGACTAAGAATTTTGATTTATTTTCCTGAAATAAGCTACTGATACTACTTCAAGCATGTAAATTCATGAATAAATTCCTTATCTTGTTTTATTAAAATTACCAGTGTGTTTCCTCATGTTTATCATCCTTCATTAATCTTCTTGGCATGAGTAAATCAACTGCTCATTTTAACCCCTAAGTTTTATTTTTTTGTATAATACTAAATACGTCTTATCAGTGAGAGATAGATGGGGGTGTCACCAATATTGATCATTGAGAAATTTTTTGAAAAAGTGGAGTGTAAAAACTGATAAACAGATAAATGGGTTTGGTTGATTTATTTGTAGTGTTTTTAAAGAAAAAATTTAAAATCTATATAACTTAAAATTTGGTAAAATGAACAAACTAGACAGATTCAAATTATAGTGTATACATCATTAGAATATATTTTATTAATTAATCAATTTCAGATAAAAATAAAACTCTCTTTTTATTGAAAATTATTAATAAAATACAATACCTCTACAGCATAGATACCAACTTAAAATTAGAAACCTGTAACCAATATGGTGAAAGATTGGTTGAATGGCACATAGCAAACAACCAAATAGTAACCAACAACTGGTTTCAAGAACACCCAAGATACTGATAGACATGGAGAAGCCCTTGAGGAGACACAAAGAATCAAAAACAACAAAAGGTTCAGAAATGCAGTTTTGCAATGTAAAACCTATCCAAGTGTAGACTATTGGAGGGACCACCTTCCATTTGTATGCAACCTCAGAATAAAATTATAGAAATTAAAGAAGACTAAAGCAATGCCTAAACTACAATACAGGAGAATCACCCTCATTGCAAAGATATTTATGTTGACAGAGTTAAAAACCAAATATAACAACCTGAGACTGGAAATTCAAAGTGGGAGAAGCACCAGTGATATTGGTGAATGAGATTATCTCAAGGAAAATGAGACAAGAGAAAAAAGAGTTGATGTGAGGTGAAATTCTCAAGATGTTGAAAAAGAGTCAGTAAACAATGCCAAGGAATGGCACAGATTATCAAACATTAAATACAGAAATGAGCAACAACTGGAAACAGGCTAAAAATGAATAGCTTAATGAAAAGTGTGAGGAAATAGAAAGAATGAGCATCATGTATAAAGCAAGTATGCATAAAGAATCATCAAGACATGTTCTCATCAACAAGTTGCATAAAGTTGAAAAAAAGAAACACTCATAATAGAAAAAGAAGAAATGCTGGTTGGCTGATTTTGTTTAGTGGTATATCAACTTCTCTATGGGTTACTTAATACTGAAATCTACATATTTTGAACACAACTTTATGGCTTCAACTAAATATGTCTTGAATGCAATTGTATGCCTTCAACTACAGATAAAATGTAATGTTGGTCATTTTGCTTTAAATATGTATTGTTGGTAATTTTACTATAAACATGAATTGTTGGTTATATTTAATTTTATGTTTTCAACTACAGATATTTTGTACATAATTTTATAGAAGTAAAAGTATGTTTTTTAAATATATATTTTATAGATCATAAAATGTATTGTTGGTAACTTTACTATAAAAATGTATTTTTACATTTTTTTTTGTATTGTATTATCATTTTACTATAAAAATGTATTGTTGCTAATTTTATAAAAATTGTACTATTGATTTTTGCTTTGGGGTTCATTTTTTGCCTATAGCTGGGACCCTAACAGGTGCTACCACTCTGGATCAGGGGGAATCTGGGAACAACAGTACTTAAGAGGTGATTCCACACTATTCAAAACCTCCAATCTCCCAATAAGAGGCCCTGCTGCCAGATGTAGTTTATCATCATAACTAGAAGAACTGTCCCAAAGATGAAACAAATACTTTGGAGAATTATTTGAAAATGAGAAAGAAAAACCTGCAATAGACAAAAATATGGAAGGATCTAAAATATTAAAATCTGAAGTAAGATGAACACTGTACAAGATGAACAGGAACAAAGCAACAAGGTTAGATGGGATTGCAATGTACATGCTCTTAATCTTAGACAATTTCAGCATTGACAAGATTACAGAAATAATAAGCAAAATCTATAACAGTGGCAACATACCAGAAAACTTTAGTAGAGCCGTTTCTTTAGTACTTCCTTAGAAGCAAATGAATGCAAGCTATATTGGACAATCAGTTAGAATATTCCAGAACTTATAGCGGGAGAAAACTGCCTGCATAGCAATAGAAAATGAATTAAGAACACAGAATAGAAAGCAATGTAAGATGGATGTCTTCTCACCAGATTTTTCAACCTCTACAGTGAGGCTATCCTAAGGAATTTATTATCAGTGGCCACAATCTTAACAACATAAGATACACAGATGGCAGACAATTTCCTCACAGATGTGATGATGGCAGATAATTTCCTCACAGATGAAGAGAAGACTTGAGGATTCTGAGAATACCATGGATGGATCATGTAAGCAATGAGGAAGTTTTAAGGAAAATAGAAACAAAAAGAACACATATACAAAAAAGATAAGCACTTATACTGTAAAAGACAAGCATTGCTAAGAGCTGTGAAGGATAGGAAATTGTAGAAAAAACACCATTTTTTTGCAAGCATGAAGGTTAATGATTGTCATGACTTTTTTAAATTAAAATATTGAAACTTTATTTAGAGAATGAGTTTAGGAAACCAATGATCTCTCAGCTATAAGAAATCAAACAGAATGAATATTGAAATAGTAGAGGTATAGCTTTTGTTGCTCATCTCAGTTTAGCAAATCTTTAATAATTGGACAAGACTTTGAAACCAAAGTTATCAGATTGAACATCATAAAATTTATCATCATCATTTACAGTATAGATGATACCTCACCCAACTCCACCGCCCCAAAAAACGGATAGGTAGAATGTTTTCTTGTGTTGCGAACTTCCACCACATTTATTTAATTTTGATTAGGAAACCAAACTGATGTGAAGAAAGGACAAGGCAAAGGTATCGTTATATATAAAAATTGTATTCAACAATGTATACAATAAAGAATGTGTAAGAAAAAGCATGCAATGAGTAAGACAAGAGTTGTCTTTCTTTGACTATCATTGTCTATCAAAGTTCTCTGAAAAGAAAGAATTAATAGTTTGTAATAAATGTTTTTTAACAGTTTTGCTGTGAAAGAGGAAAAATTATGTAAGTGTAAGAAATATGCAGTTTGTGAGTGTTGTGTGAGAAGATCGGTGCATAGCTTCAACTGTTGTGGATTTCTGTGGTAGCTGAAGTCTCGCTCGTGTGTCTACTCTTTTTTCTTGCTTTTATAGGTGATCATTGGATCAGAAGTGCTGTACGGGAAGAATCACTCTTCACGTGCAGACAATCTGATTGGTTGGCACTGACCAATCAGTGAATGAGATTTGGGGAGATTTCTGGGAGCCGATTCTCTTAAAAGTGCACAAAATCTACTATATGAAAATATAGCGATTTCAAAATTGTCGCATAAGACAGTAGCGTTGATTTCTATCCAATGAATGATTGTTATTGAAATTTGAATTTGTATAGGTATGTATGTATGTATGTATGTGTGTGTGTGATGATGATTGCTATACTTGCATTAACAATAAAATTATTTTTTTCAGAGATAAAGTAGGTGAAAAGAGAATGTCACCTCTTTTATCCCAGATATTGAATAAGGTGCATACAAAAATAAAACTCAAAACTTGAAAGGAACAAACATTTACTTTATTAGAACAGAATACAAGTTCTACAAATAAATTAAAACAAGATTTTCCATTTGTGCACCTTGTTAAAGGCAAGATAATGAATTAAAAAAAATAGAAATATGGCTCACAAAACAGATATAGATTATTAAAAAACTTTTAATTGAAAAATCTTGACAAGGTAATACAATTCCTTTTAAAAAAAAGTTCAAAATATTTACTTAATTGAAAGTTGAAAACGAGGTTTCTGCACCAGTCATTATGACTTTAACAAATTTGTTCTTATTCTTGAACACAGTTCATTAAGAAATTACTTTGGTTCTTTTTTTTGTGTTTTTTTTTTCTCCGTTTGTTTCTTTCACTGGTGAAAGCCAAAATTGCTTTTTCTTCTAATATCCTTGTAACCTTTCTTCTGGCATTTAATATTGCTGTATAATTACAATAATTGTGGCACAAGGCCAAAATAGTGGGGGGGATGGGTTAGGGCTGGTTCAAGCTAGTTACCCTTTCATCTGGTTACCTTCTGAAATTTTTTAACCTCTAGCTATCTCTCGTTATATAGCTCCAGACGGGTCCCTACTTTTAAATTTGCATGCGTAGAAGTCATTTGTTAAAAAAAAAAAAATTACAAAGGAAAGGCGCATATGAAATTTGAAAATTAAATCACAAACCGTACACTTTTACCTTTTTTTTTTTTTTTTGACGGTCCTTTTTTGAGGCATTCTATTTTAGAAAGAAAATGTTTCACATGAAATATTTAGTTTTTTTGTTATTTTTACTAACCATCTAGCTTTCTTTTACACTTTCTCAAAAAAAGTTAAAAGCAAATGTAATAAATAAACAAACTTAGACTGTTATTTATTTTTTATCTACCTACACCTTTTTTTTTTATTAATCATTTATTTAATTTGCATTTTTTTTAATATAATTTTTTATACTTTCCCCGTAAGAGAAATAGCAATAGACGAATTTAGTGTATTATTTTTAATTATTTTATATTCACCTTTTATAAATTTATAAACGATTTTATATTTATCATTGACATGAGCTGGGGAAAACGGCTAGCTAGCCAGTAACTCTGATTGACTATTATTATTAATTCCTGTGTCGGGTGTTTGATCATCACTGAGCACCCAATATTGTAACCCTGTACACACACACACACAAAAAAATTAGCTAAGCTTAAAAAATTATTCTAACATTGGACTTCTTTTCCTGACCCAAACCTGTGTTTCACCCTCCATCTTGCCATTTACCCTCACGTTTGAACACCTAAGGAAGCTATTTGAAATTTTCCCCAAATTAGACATAAACTAGTTTGTAAATTTCGAAATATTTACCAGATTTTTATTTTTTTCTTGCGTTTCCATTAACAAAAATAAAGTGTTAAATTGCGTCGCTTTTATTAACAGAATTTTTATTTAAAAAGAACATAGAAAACTGTTAGTAGAGAATAGCCCCTTTTCTTCGTTTTCAAAACCACGATATTGGTGACAAAGTCTGTCTCATACATCCTTATGTGACTGCAATGCGTAGACCATTTTAAACTTTATTTTTTATTTGAATTATGTAAATTCATTTAATGTATAAGTGATCCGTATGCAAAACATGAAGCATTTTTTAAAACAAAAGATGAAACTGTAAAAGCCGCCAATCTTATCAACGTTTAAATTTTCTATGTATGGATGAACATAATAATCCTGGAATTGTATTTTTTACTCTTATCTTTTAGAAAATTAAAACAAGATATTTTTAAAAACAGAAAAGTGTTAACTTTTATATTTTAAAGAATCCATAAAAAAATATTTGGATGACGTTTTATTAAGGATTATTTTAATTTTGGCATGTGGATTTGTTACCTGTTTGATCTTCCTTAGAAATTCTTTACCCATCATTTCTTTCCTACTTCATCAATGCAACAAATATGGCGGATTGTTAGCCGCGTCTAAAATTTGATCATTTCTGTTTTAGAATTAGTCTTGCTTTTTTTTGTTAAAAGAGAATTAAAATGCCTCTACCGAAGCGCAGATCTCCGGCAAGAAGAAAAGATCGAAGGTAAACTCCTACAATATTGTTTCAATTTATTATAATAACGAAATGATGAATGATGTTATTCTGACTTTTTTTAATACTTTCTCTTTAGAGAAACTTCGTTTGTAGCAGTGTACTCTTTCTTTATCGAAATACCAAAATGTTTTCTTCTGAATTATGTGAATAAATACCAAAGTGAATGTATTCTTTATATTTTTTTATATTTGAAGACCTTAGCAATTTTATATTGGTTATTTTAAAGAAAGAGGTCGGATTTTTTTGCACGTGTGTTATTCACAGTTTAATTTTTTTTTTAAGTTCATGTTTTACTAATTAAATAAAAGAAATTATATAAAATATTAATTTATTTTTGTATTGTTTGACATTTATTTATTACTTAAAGAAACATGTATTTATAGGCTAACATTATTTACACGACATTGTTTTATTTTATGATAAAAGAAAATGGATTTTTTTTTTATTTATGGTGCCTGGTAATAGGATATAAAAAAAAGTCTTTATCTACGTTTCAGCAATAAATTTCTAAAAAAAAAAAAAAAATAAGTTTTTACTTTTAATTTCTTTTCGTTAAGATTACATTATAATTATTCTTTCTTTACAATATATATATTATGAGATTTCTTTTTCACATATACTAAATTTGTTAATTAATAATTAAAGATCAAATTTTTTCTCAGCCATCGCCGTCAACCTGGAAAAGAAAAATCTTAAAATAAAACAATTTCACTGTTATTGGCAGTTATAATTTAATCATTTATTTTAGTTTCACTTTTTATATATTAATTGAATTTCATTTTTATGATTTAAATGTATTGAAATTTAGTTAAATTTAAACAATCCATGCCTAAACGACAATAAGTAGACTAGAGAGTGACAAAGGGGCAACACTTGTATTTAAAAATATTCATACGAAAAGGAAAAAAGCAATCGAAATAGACAAAAAAAAAAATGAATACGTGTTCGGGAAGTAGAAATATTCATACCTATCTTCGGTTTTTACCAATTTCTCATATTTTTAAACCCAGAATTTTATTTTATTTTTATTTTTTTGTATTTAAAATCACCTTGTATATCATGATATAACTCAGTCACACTAAGGGTTTTTATTTTTATTTTACCTTTAAAACTAAGAACGAAAATGTTAAATATCTCTACTAATTTTTCGGGTGCTACTAAAAGCTGACCATAGACTAAACAATATAATTACATTTCCGACATTCGAGTTTTGGGGGAAGTTAACATTTAACAGAGCATAAAGTACTTTCACGCACTTCTAACGGAAAACTGACAAGGTGAAATTATTTCACTGATATATACACACAAATCCAAATGAGAGGTAGCATTTTGCTTTTGAAATTTTTAAAATCATTTAATCACCAGTCACTTACGATTCGCCTGAAGAGGTACAACGTAGTGTCGAAACAATAAAGCTATATTGGGTAACGATTTCAACATGTTTTTGTTCTAATATCTAAAATAAAATTAACGCATAAAAGATAATTTTATCGTCATAGTCTTTGTGCCATTTGTAAAATAAAAATAAATAAAATTGTGTCCGGAAATATTTGAGTTTGAAAAGTTGTTTAACTGTTAGAGAACAAAGCAATTAACATTTGCAAAAGAAAAAGTGAATTGTGTGTAAGGAAGAGAGATTTTAAATGAAAAACTTACCAAAATTTTCTTGTCTGATTTCTATAAAATTTTCAATTCTTAAACATAGGGTCTTTTTTTGTAAGAGAAGACATGAGAAAATAATTTTCTCAGTCAATCTTTGAAATATGTTTTTAGTTTTTCTAAATTTTCTATGTATGTGCCATGTCACTTCAGGACGTGAACGATCAGGGCACTCCACAATTTCCTATCTTTTCACCATCGCTACCAGTATCTGTTCTACCATCCGTTTACACAGTATCATGTTAGGTAGCTGACTCACTGTGTCCCTCTGTTCTTCTTGCCTTCATCAATATGTCCTGTGAATGTTAAATTCTCCAAGCTTTCTTTCCTCATTATGTGTCCTAGAAAATTCAACTGCCACTTTCGGATTCTAAGTATAAGCATTCTTTTTATTTCCATTATAATCCTTAAAACTTCCTTGTTATACACACATGCACACACACACACACAGGGTTCTGTCCATAGTAGTATAAGCATCCATCTATAGAACTACATCTCTATTGCCTCAAGTCTCTTTCAATTGTGAAGAGATTGTCCAGCATTCACAGCCATAGAGGAGGACTGATATTGCATAGCAGTTCAACTCTCTTTTTTTTGTTTCCCATGAAATTTCCTGTTTTTTAATACTCTGCTTAACTTTTGGAAGATATCTTTTGCTATTCCATTATGCCTTTGGATTTCACTATTATCTTTTAAATTTTATTTGATTTTGGCATCTTGCATCGTGGACCATTCCTCTAGTTGCTAACCATAGATTGTTTGGCTGACAAAAGTCTAAAATCTAAATTCATTTCATTTGTTATTGTTTTATGGTTCCTTTTTCTTTTAGTTCCTGAGTTCTTTAATAGCATATGGTTCTATAAACTGGTCAGCTATAAAATCTACTGACCATAGGACTTAATAATTTTTTTTTTTTTACTTCTGGTTTACTGGTAACAAATCTCGTGTTGTTTGAATTTATTCCCTCTTTATGGCTTGGTATGGTCTAAAAATGTATTGAGATCTTATTGGTAAATATGCATAGTAACTTGGCATAATCTGTTTCTACTTTTTAGAGATTGTTACTTAAATTTGGTAGTTAATACATTGAATTTAGTTCTGATGACTAAAAGACATTTAAAGACTGCAACCTTTTCATGTTTTCCACACTCAATTCACATTATTTGAAGTATTTAAAAACAGATTTTATTAGATTTTTTGACAAGTAAATAAAATCTCATAAATCATTTGTTTCTAAATGCTTTACTAATGAAAATCTGCATTTTCCAACTGTCAAATTTATCACACAAATCAAAACTTTGAAAAATTTATCAAAAACAATTTTCTTTTGAAGTAAATGTTAAGATTTTCTTTAACATTCCTGTTAAAACTTATTTTATTCCCTGTACAAATGACTACTTTAAATTTCAATATTCAGCAACTAAAATATTTTTTAAAACATATTTCGAAAAATTAAATAAGAGAGGTTTGATTAACAAAATTATTTTTTTTATCATTTTTGCAAAATATCCTTTCATAAATGACTACTGAAAATTTTACTTGAATAAAATAATTTTACTCTTTTTGGTAGATGCTTAAAAATTGTCTCTGGTTAATTATTACATTACTATTTTGTAAAGTGTAAACAACTTTTCAAACCAAACTAGTTTTAGTTCTATGAATTGAATGCAAATAGATTTTATATCAAAATCTCCAATCTTTCTTACAAATGCCACAAAGATTGGCACTTAATGTATATACAAGTTTTGGGCTTTTTTTCTTTTTTTTACCAAACATGTAGGAATACTTTGTGATTAAGTGTTAACTTTTAATATCTTCCAATGCCTGGAAGTTGTTATTTACCATATTTAGTCCATGGACACATACATGTATTTAAAAAAAATGCTTTCAGCATACATTGCATCTCTTTATTACCTTTAACTTAAATTTAGGTACTTGAGCAGGATGGCACTAAAAGCTGTCTGGGTATTGAAAAAAGTAAAATAAACTGCAATATTTGGTCACTGAAAGACATTAAATACCATTCAAAACACACACACACACACGTGTGTGTGTGTGTATATATATATATATATATATATATTATAAATTAATTGATTTAAAATATGGTTATTTTAAGCTACACAGTTCCAACCATGTTTCAAAAATAGAAGCTAAAACCCTAATTTTATTTTTGCAAATAAATTAAAAGCATTAGTTCCATTTCATCTTCAAGCGAATTTTGGAGTAGCTTCTATTTTTGAAACATGGTTGGAACTGTGTAGCGAAAATAACCATATTTTAAATCAATTAATTTATAATATTAATGCTCTGTAAATTTACATTGAGCACTATTTTGTAAAAATAAAATATCTATAAGAACACCGGATTTTATATCTTACTGTTCTTTCTTTTTATTTATATACATATATATATATATATATATATGTGTGTGTGTGCATGTTTCCTTAAATAATATAGGCAAGTTTTGTCTATGTAAATTCTTTTCATATCATCTGATAAGCTTAATAATATTATCATTAAAAGATGAAAGAAAATCACCATATTGATACATATTTTTTAATCCTATCTAAGCTTTCGGCTTGTATAAGCCATTATCAAAGATGACAATTACATTACAATATATTAACCAATACATGGACAAAACAATAATGATAGTCTGTTTTTGTTTGCATGGAAGATTTCCAAGCAACGACAAACTCATGCAGACGAAACACTGGAAGCGGAAATCGCACTGCAGCTCATGACCACACAAGAGTGAAAACGAGAAGTATTAAGTATGGGAAGCTGTTAGTATAAGCCAATAGCAGTATACACACACACACACACACACACACACACACATATATATATATATATATATATATATATATATATATATATATATATTTCAATATGCAACTATTAAAAGCTGTTGAGGATGTATAAAAAGGAAAAACAAAGCCAAATTCCAACATGCAGACAGAGATGATAACTGGGTTAAAAACATAATGGTCAAATACTGAAATTTAAAATATCCATGACTTTGAGATGTATATAAGTTGTCTCTAAAGTTGCAAATCTTGTAAAATCAATTCCTTAAAAAATATTTTCAAGTAACCCAGTCTGCATTAGCACAATCATAGGTAATGTTTCTTTTCCAAGAAGAGCCAGTGTTTTACTTAAATTTCAATATTTGAATTCATAAAACGATTTATTGGTCAATAAAATCATCTTAATATTTACTGACAAAGGTAGAAATAGAATCGGACCAGAATTTGCTCCTAAAACTTTTAGTGAATCATCGAAACCAGAATTTACAAGTAATTAGGGATATTTTCAAAATTGCTTCTTTATAAAAAGAATATCAGATTTTATTAAGCAAGTCAATGTTTTCACAATAAAATTTATATTACCTAAATGATGTTGGTAAAATTTTCAAGATATATTTATATGATTAAATATACCATGGGAATTTCACTTCACCAAAAAAGTTCTCATGCAGCTTGAGTGGTTCCTCATCATAAATTGTATAGTTATTGATATTTATTTTTTAATTTCAGATTTATAAAGATTACCATTGATGATAAGAAAAGATATAAACTCAAGAGAAAGAAGATATTGTAAAGTTATTGAGTGGTCAGAGCACAACATTGGAAATTGCAAAAAGAAAAAAAAAATAAAGCAAAAAATTGAAGAGATTAATCAAAAAAGAAATTGGAAACCATCACAAGAATGAAAAATGGCTTTAAGAATGTCCCAAAAAAAATTTGAGAAAAATAATTATAATCAAGAAAAATGGGTTGACCAACAGGATAATATTTCAGGAAGTTGGTGTTGTAAAAAGAAAAGATACAGAATATTGGTTAAAGACATAATGGCCACCAAATTACAACCTTTAAGTAAACATACTAAAGTTTATAAGTTGGGTGAAGAATTACATGAAAACTGATTAAATTTTCAAGAGTAAATTTTAGTGATGACTAGGGTTACATCGGATGGATCTAATGGCTGGGCTAAATTGAAATAACAAGACAAGTTGGAGGAAAAAGTAATATTTTAGGCTAGTAGTGAAGGAGCTAAATTATAGGTTGCAGAGTAAGTTCAAGAACACAAATTATTTTTTTAACTCACAACCAAGTAACTTTAAGCTAAAGAATATATATTCGTGCAAGATAATACTCCTTTAAGCTAAATATCAATCTTCACAAAAACAATTTCAAAGATACAAAATTAACAGAATAGTCCCCAACCTCTATAGATGTTAATCCAATAGAAGGCTTGTGCACCATCATTATGAAATTCTTATTGGAATGGAAGATAATATTCAACCAAGAAGATCACTGAGAAGCAATAAAATCTGCAAATTATGTTAAAATGGGTTTATAATTTCTGTTGCACTTTGCATAATAAAACATGTACTTCTCAATATTTTTTTTTAATAAACATAAATATTTTAATCAGAAAATCATATTATATTACTCATGACTCTTAAGTATTTTATGAAAATTTTACCAACAATGTTAATTTACATTATTTTATTTATTCTGTTGTAAAAACACTAACTTTTAACATAAATGCTGACATAATGTATTTGCAAATTTTAACTCTGATAGTGAATTTGTTTTTCATCATCGTGTCTTCTATTAGTTTTAAGTGAAATCAATTTCTCAATGTTATGGCTAATTTCAGAGAACTGATTTAAACTTTTCTCAAAATTAAGTTGTCCAAGCAGTTTTTGAAAAGCTCTTTGTGCTGAACTAAATACTTGTTAAATTTTTATATTTCATCAAGATATTGTTTAATGTTACAAGCTAGCATCTTTTCAATGACCAGACAGCTTTTAACTAAAACAAATTTTGTTGGTTAAATAATGAAATTTAGCATATTTATCTAGTTAAATGTTAATATATAGTATCTTTATAGATATAAATGACAATAGGAAAACTGTAATAGTTGCCGATGCGTTTCGTCCAATGTGGACTTTCTCAAGGCAAAAAACAAAATGAATTTATTTAAACAAAGTAACTAATAACAAAAACAAAATGTCCTTAGCAACTGGAAGAATTTAGAGAACGCTATTTTCATACTATTGACTGAAAATTACATCAATTACTGTTACGTGTGGAGATATTGTTATTATTGCTGTGTTTCAACCATTTCTTTTCTCAATATTGTTATGTATGTTTGTTTGGGAGAGTAGTAATTCTGTTAAGAAAGGTGAAATAGGGAAAAGGCCTGGGCGTAGATTAATATTAGTGTAATTTTGATTTTAAAAATGCTACACTCATAAAAAAAAGAAAATAACTCGCTCAGAAGGAAAATCCTAGAGAGTGCTGCCATTGAATATTACCCAAATATTAATCTACACCCAGGCTTTTTCCCTATCATCCTGTCAGCAACTATTACAGTTTTCCTATTGTCATTTATATTTATAAGTATTGTCTTTTCTACAGGTTAACTCTGAGAAATTTTCATATAGTATCTTACTGCCCAGACATTGGAATTTAGTATTTTTCTTTTTTCATTTTTTAAATTCCTGGGGAGTTTTTAATATTCCTAACCAAGCTTGTATTTTATTTAAAACCTATATTAATTAATTTATTTATTTATTTCCTGACACTTAGTTTTGTGCAGTTATTGTTAATTAATCACAGTTTGCCAAATTTTCGAAGAAAGAAGGTATCACACTTCCTAAAACTTAAATTGTTTTTAAAGAAGAGCTGTGAGTGAATTTCTAACAAATTTGAAAATGTTTATCATATGTGGGAATATTCCAATAACTTACTTTGGTGTTAATTGTTTATCATTAAGTGCTTAAAGTGCATTTATTAATCCCATTTTTTACAGGAATTTAAATTTTTTGCTGCTTAAACAAATAAGGAATCCTTCGTTCAATAAGTAACAGTTACTTGAAGAAAATAGGATAAGAGAGATGCTTCTATGAAAAATGCAGAAAAGCATTTACTTCAAAGTTGATATGAATTAAATATTTTGAAAGTCATGGTAAATTAAATGTTTCAATATAGCACTAATTATCTAGTCGAGAAAAATAACTTGTTTAGCAGAGAATTGAGAATTTGAACTAATAATCTGTCGCAACCCGAAATCCTCTTTTTTTGTTCATTTTTCTTTTTTTTTTAATGGGTCAGTTCTTTCATTGATTGTTCAGTAGTTTTTTGTTTTTGTTTTTTCTGTATATAAAGAATATGAAAGTAAATTTAAAAAAATAAACTCACTATTATTCTCAATTTGTTGGCATCTGAGCTGAAATGAAAATATCTGCAAAGTTTCAATCACACATGCACACACAACTCACATCTTTCAAATCATTTCTAGTCCAAAATGTAAGATTTTAAATTGTTTTTTGTTTCTTTCAGTTTTATATTCTTATATTAAAATCAACTTATATATTTTAAAAGAATCTATTTATCTTGGTCTTCATTTCAGAGAGCGATCTAGGTCCTTCTCACCGTATTCAAGAAGAGAAACCCATCATCATGCTGATGATTATCACTCCTATTCTCGACCTACCCACACTAGGTCAACTTCTGGCCACCAGGGATATCATCGATCTCGAACACCTGTTGGGCACATGTCATCAGCTTCTGCCTCAGGTAGTAACCAGCCACCTCCCAGAAGACACAGGTATTCTCCAAGTGCTCGGCATGAAGTACGTTCCAGTAGGGAACATCCTCGAAGGAGTTTTAGCCCGCAACCAAGGCACAGCTCATTGTCTTCCAAGCAACGTTCCAGGTAAACTTGCTTCATCAGACTGGCAGTAAATTTTGTGGCATCACTTCTGTCTTTCAGACTAGTGTACATCTTTTTTACTATTTCACCTCTGCACTTTATTCAAAAAGATGTTAAGTCTGAAATAGTTTTAAAACATTTACTTGCCAAATGTATGGACCTATCCCATATGCAACAAAATGCAATTACTTCATATTGAAAGAATTTGTCTTTTGGTTTACAATGACATCAGTTTTAAAAGTATGAAGTGGTGATATTATAGTTGCTGAAAAATTGCTAGCAAATAATTTTCAGATTTCATTCTTTTTTCATTGTTTTTTTCACAATATCTTGGCCAGTCTACATCTCGACTTTCTTACACTGCTGTAAGCATTGTGATAAAAACAACTATTACATTTTATAAATGCGTGTATTTTGCTTCTCTGCAGGCATGTACAATCTGTGTCCTGAGTTTTAAAATGGAAGGATGTATTTCTCTTGGATGAAAATGGATCTGGATTTATGTTCATCCTTGACTTGTAGGAGATTGTAGCTTATTTGTTAATAAGTCTTTATTCCTTCTCTATTTGATCTGAACATTGATGTTGAGAGTTAATTTTTCACATTTCATATTTTTGTTTTGCTTACTCCTCCTACACCTCCTTAACTCTATAAAACATACTTATGTTGTTTTTTTATATAACATACAAATTTTATCATACCAGTTTATTAAAGGTAGCTAATTTTTTTTAAAGGAGTCTTTTGAGGAATTACCATTTTAACTCTGCAGTATTTTATGGAGAAGTTTTGATTTCCTATTTCAACATCAATCTTTATTTATTCTGTTATTTATTGGCATTATCTAGTAGATTATTAAATAAAAAAAATAATGAGTGAAGGTTTTGTTTTTAAAATGAGATATTATTGAAGGAACACGTTTAAACTGTAAAATCTAAGTTATAAAAGTTATAATCAGTTTTTTTTTTTTTTTTTTTTTTTTTTTTATTAAAAAAATCTAGCATTATATGCTTCTACCTATAATCCATTACTGCTCATTTCCACAAAGGTGGGATGATGGGCAGCAATGGGTTAACATTATAATTTTACTATAGGCCAACACTAGTATCTCCTTTTTAATAGTAGATATTTTAAATAATTGATTAAGATGTGACATTACCAAAATGTAGTTCATAATATACTTTGAAAGCATCACTTGATGTTATTTTAAAACCAGATTGACAGATTTTTCATATTTTTCTTAAATTTTTTTTACTTTGCTTCAATTTCAACTTTTTGAGAATTTTGTGCTATTCTATTGACAATCATAAACCTGCTGCTGCTGCTGTTGTACAAATTAACAATTATCATAATTTAAAAAATATTCTATTTTCAATGTGTTTAAAACATTTTTCTTTCAGTTTTTTTTATCTTGCTTTTATTTCAGCTTTTTTTTTTTATGCATTTTGCAGATTTTTTTTTTTCAGAATTATTTTCTGTCCTAGTGATCATTGAGTATTCATTTAGGACAGAGTTGCAACTGAGAAAAATTATACTGAGAGGTGCCCAGCCCTGGGGAACAGCTGCCTGAGGCCACACTCTCTCATTGCAGAGAGAGGCATTGGTGCTCACACCGAGGCCAGTGCAACCGACAGTTGCGTGGGCTGCGGGCAATTTTTGTCCCTGGCCTGGGTGTACATGCTCAGGTCCCCACCTTTTAAAAAAAGATCTTGTGTCACAACTCGTCTTAGTGGGGAGACAGTAAATAACCTAGTATGCAACTAGAGAAAACACTTCCCTTCACTAAAAAAGATTTAACTTTTTCAAACTGAATTAATTTTAAGAGCTTTCACTTTCCAATCATGCATAATAAAATGGAAAAAAGTATCTATGACTGATAAAAGTACCTACCTAAAGTGTATACAACTGTAGAAAAATGACAGTGCATATCTACAATTTATACTTTTCATGTTCTTGACAGCCTAATTTATGAGAAATGCTGTTACATTATTGTTAATATTTACATTTTCAGCATTTCTCTACTGCAGAATTAGTAAGCATGAAATATATCTGTTTAAGATTTCATTGCTTACTGTTCATAAATTTTCTTTTTCTCAAACTAAGTAGCTTATCCAACTATAAAAGCGGTCGAAACATGACAATTCCATATTTGGTTGTTTTGATTCAACCACATGCACCTAAATATAATAAAATACTTAATTTATTTGGCATTTACTTGTTGATTGAAATGAAACCCTTGCTTATTTAATTACACATTTTACTCATTCTTTTGATTGGATCCTTCATTAGATTTCATGTTCTGTGTGAACTTGAGAAATTAACTCTAAATGTAGTAAAAAAAAGTACCATAAAAATAAAATTATGATTTATCTGTTACTGATTTGTTTCAATTCAGTTAGAAACAATGAGAGAAATAAAGGAGGGCACTCAGGATATATATCAGCAATTGAATTAATTGGAATTGTTAATTTAGACAATGTTAAATTAAAATGGTTTATTATGGCTATATAACCAATTTTAATGTCAAAATTTGATTTATAATTTCAATTTTAGTATTTATTATCAATATATGAAAAAAAAGTTAGCATTTTATTTTTTAAGGACATTTAATCATTAAACATTACATGAAAATGTAAAACTCTTGAATTCATTAATCATTTAACAAATCACATTAGTTACAATTTCAAATATTTATATATGTAAATTTTACCTTGTATAAATTAAGTGAGTAAAAAGCAAAGCTGCTAATTTTCTCATTTAAAAAATATTTTATTAAATTTGTAGAGATTTGGTTGTTTACTCTTGGCAAAATATTAACAAATTTATTGTCAATTATTTGAAATATCCAGGGAATCTTTAGACATGGGTGACTTCTTTTCTAAAGATACTATTATAGTAAGCTGATTAGATAACAGTATAGAAATTAACAGCTGCATTCAATTGTTGCAATTGAAATGGTGAAAATGACAAGCAAATCTTCAGATGCCAAACTAGTAAAATTTATAAAGATACACTGCATGTTAGAATAATAATGTAAGGATTGAAAATTGTTAACAAAGAATTAGTTTTTATACAAGTAACAAAAATCCTTTTTGTATATAGTTGATACATGAAATTAAGTGCTAAAGAATTACTTTGAAACTGAATTCTATTGTTTAAATATAATTACAATATCAAGAGGATTTTTAACAGTATCAGTCCTATTTTTTCTCTGTCCTGTTGAAGATTTCTGTTTATAAACAAGATATGTCATTATCTTCAAGCTAGATTTTTTGGATGACATAAGATTGTATGTAATTTTGATATAATTTCTATTAAATCACAATGGGTAAAAGAAAATGA
The DNA here is from genome assembly GCA_903632075.3 of Acanthosepion pharaonis. Lineage (NCBI taxonomy): Eukaryota > Metazoa > Mollusca > Cephalopoda > Sepiida > Sepiidae > Acanthosepion > Acanthosepion pharaonis. The sequence continues at coordinate 1,876,481 of CAHIKZ030004276.1, forward strand.
CCTTCATTTTTACACTTAATTTCAAATTGTTTCAGTGTTATTGATACACATGTTAATCTTAAGAATTAAATTTAAAGTATGTACAGATGATTATGAAACATTATTTTAGCTAAATTATTTTTCAGTAATTTTGATATGTGAAATTTTTGAATTGTTGAAAATATTTCTTCAAACTGTAAAATTGTTTTGTGTTCACAACATTTTGACTGGTATTTTCTGTCTTCTTCAAAAGCAATGGCATGAAAATTTGTGAAACCTTTGGTGTTAAATCAAACTCTCTAAAATTCTGTAAATCCCAAAAAGGAATTTGGTTTGGTCAATATCAGACTTCAATGAAAGATTCCTGTTAAAACATTGTGAGCTCAAAACAACCCAGAAAATCTTTACTAGTAATAAATAAACAATAGTTTATATGAAATTATCTTGAAAAATGTTGAATGGAAGGTTGAAAGTGTTGAATATGTAGAAGATTTTTCTATTGTTAGATACTTTACTAAATTGTAAATTTTCCTTGTGACCATTGTTTAAGTCTATTTTTGTTTGGTTTTTGAGTGTTTTGTATCTGCAGGAGTTTGTTGTCTTTGGGATTTAAAAAAAATTCTATGCTATTTTCTAAAATTTTCTCTTTGACTCTTAAAACATTGCTTTCCTGCTTATACATACAACTTTATCCTGTATTTACGTCAACTAATATTATTTCTATTGTATCTACAACTGCTTTTCTTTTCGTCTTTTTTTTTCTCCTCCCCAGCCTCTGGTCCCTCCTTCCCTTCTCAATCGCATACTCCCTCTACTCATGTATTTTCTGCAACTAAAATTGCCTACTCTTTCTTAATTTTTTTTTTTATTCATAAGTATGTCTCTGAATTAAAATCTTAGCCAAATTATCTGTAAAGCAAAATTGAACCAATCAAAATTTTTCAGATGCAGTTCTAAGTCCTGCATCTTTCAGAATGCATGACTGGTCTTCTGATCCTTTTTCAACAGAAATGATTAAAAACTGTTTCTGAATGAGACAAAACTAATCACCACTGTATTATGATTTAGACATCTTTGGTTGTCTTCCAGACTTCCAAATACTTTGTGCTATTTGATTCTTTTGTTTCCCTTGTTCCCTTTTCAATTGATGAATTGAAGAGCTAGCAGCCACCTGCCAAAATAAAGAACAATAAAAGAAATCTTTCATTAAAATATAATCAAAATGATGAAGAATTTAGCTGAGCAACACATGATGTGATTTGTGTTGCAGAAGTGATTATTTTTTCCTGAGCTAGAACTTAGATTTGTGTACCTTGGATAGATTTAGTAGATTAAGAGTTAAACATGTTAGCGTATGGTTAACTCTTCAATCAGTCTGATTCTGAAACCACTTCTGATTCTGCAGATCGCCAATGTGGAGCGCCAGCAGACAGGTGGTGCCACCAGTAGGGTCTATGGAGTTTGCTCATTTGGACACCAGCTTCAAGAAATCTACACAGACTTACAATCAGTCAGGTCGGCGTAGCCCACCAAGCAGCTACTGTGAAAACCCTTCCACATCCTCTTACAGTGCACGAAAGATGTCCCCCAGCTCTCAGCGTTTTACCAGTGAGACTTACCCACCATCAGGGACCCCAATCCCTGAGGATAACTACAGCCGGGTAGCCTTGGGCAGGACCTACCTGCAAAACTATACTCGCTGTAGTCTTTCTGAACGTTTCAAAATGTTTGATCCTGTGGAATCATTTCATTATGATGAGAATATTACCATTGGAATCCACCGTGGTATTCAGGGGCCTCCAGGGTCGCCAAGACCAGTGCAACGTGATTTTAACCCATACAACTTCATCATGATACGTCAGAAGAATGAAGGGTCACGTCCTATATTTGATCGGGAAGAGCTTCGTCAGTATCGTTATGATGAAACCGAAGATGATGCAGATGACTACCGTGTTGTGACGGTGGCCCCCACCGATAGGGATGACTACATGCAGATAGGGGCCACTGATTCCAGTTACAACGTAGGTTACAGATCTCCACCTCGCCCGGGGGGACCACCCTCTTACCAGTGGAATGAAGACCAATATGGTTACAACAGGTCAGTAGCCCAAAGGCAATTAATGTTCTGTTCAGTTTTTTTTTTTTTTGTTGTTTTTTTTTTTTTTGTTTTTTTTTGTTTTCTGTTTTTCAAATCTTTAACTGGTTTTGCCAATATAGATTTTTTGTTTTTTGTTTATTTTCTGTTCTTTTCATTTTATTTTTTTCCACAACGCTTTCAGGCACTTCCATTCTGAATATGTATTTTTTCCAGGTTATTATCTTCATTTTAAAATGTATATATATTTTTTATTTATTTATTTTTTTTTCATTTTTTTTTTTTTTTTTTTTTTTTACACAAGTTTTCTTTGTTTTTCATCATCATCTCATAATGTATGGTGATTATAGGCTACAGTTGATTGCTAGCACAGCAGAATCCATGAAGTAGGAAGTTAGTGGAGTATATCTTCATTGTAGCCAAAATATTGAATTTGAATTCCATTTTAACTATTTTTTTACTTTCAACTGTCATCATTCATTCTGATGGATTGGACAGGATATATGCATATGGCAAAAAATAGTCATTGATGTTGTCATTGAATTGTTTAATTTTATTTTCTGATTTCTCACTGGGCTGAAAAGGGAGTAGCTGCAGCACTCAACACTGTATTCTCCATGACATTTTTTCTATTTAATTTTTTCTGCTATTTGCACAGACATCCCAGGGAGGGCTTTGAAGATTCTAGAAGCTTCCTTGGACAAAGTGACAACCGTGAAAAATGGATGTCTGACTCAAGGTAAGATGCTCTTGCTTAGATTTTGGTTTGCTAACAAAATTTCTGTTTACAGTTATGTTGTTGTCTTTTGTAATTTTTTTCTCTTGTGTTTTGAGCAACTTTGTATATTTGAAGTAATTTTTGTTGTTGCAGAATTATTTTTGTCTATATTTTTCTACTCTTGTAAAATATATATATATATATATATATATATATATATATATATATATATATATATATATATATATATATATGTAATATTTTGTTTGTTTTGGTGCAGTTTGAAAGCATAATCAGAATGCCTACATTTGAGGCAATGTAAGCATGCAGCATAGCCTTATTGATGTGAAAAGGCTAAAAATGAAGGAGAAAAATTTAAAGAAATCTAATTTTACTCTTGCTCAATAATCAAATCATCTTGTACCCCAGTGTTAGACATCCTCCTGTTCACAATGTAAATTGTGCTTCCTTTCAATATGTCTGAAAAGACATCTTGAAACTGAAATCAATATCATGATTTAAATAGTTTCAAATAAAGCGACATTGAAAAACATTTGGGTCAAAAAGTAATTTGGTAACGTTCAGAATTCACGGCAAATACATGAACATATCTTTCATTCTCACTATTTAAAGTAATTGAGGGCAAAGATTTGGACTAAATTAATAATTAAACAAAGTGAAAGATTATTTTGGTATGACATTGCTTCTATGAAATGAACTACTCTATCTTTAATCAGCTATTTCATGAGAATTACAATATACAACAATGTTTTGATTTCCTTGAACAACTATGACTTAACTTTCTAAATGATGGACAAAAAAAAAAAATTAACAAACAAAAACTCCAAAAAGGAAAATCAGAAATGCTTATGAACTGAAACCTGAAAACAGATGATTTTTCTAAAGAAAAGTATTCAGTATAGAAAGAACATTTCTCTGCTAGAAAATGTGAAAATTATTTCTGGAGAAAGAAAAGTGATGTAAATTTCTTCATGAATACAAGAATATTTTGAAATTAGTTTTTGTCATACAGTTAGTAGACATTTTGTCTGATTTCCTTTTATTTCACATTTCCTACTCCTTGGTCATCAGACATGTTTGTTAATTTTCTGAACATTCCATTTTTGGTTTATAAAAAAAAAAAGAAAAAATGAACTAAAGACCTAGAATTTAATCTGAAATACAATGAATGACGTTCTCATTCCCATAACATTGTTCCAACAATAGAACCAAGCATATCACTTGACTCTGCATGAAAACAGTAAAAAAAAAAAAAAAAGAAGAAATTAAAGACTTTACCAATGAAAGAATATGTTTTTGGGCATATATTATTGAAATTTTCATTATAACATGAATATGCATTGAACATGAAATAACAAAATCCTTGATAGTAAATATGGCTATAATTTGTCATATCTAAGAAGATGGAATAAAGACAAGATTGTTTTCTGATTATTTTACCAAGGTTACAACAAGAAATAAAAATGGATAACATTGTTACAAAATTCTTCTGCATCTTGAAAGAGACAATGACATTGTCAAGTTCATTTATAATGTCAATATTACAACATTCTCAAAAGAATATTCATATCAAATAAACAGAGCATGTGACAACATTCAAAATAGCATTGATCCAAGTGATTCCTTCAATTCATGATTACAAATTGATGTTTTGTAATAAACAAATAGACTCTACATAAACAGCTCCACAAAAAAAAAAAAAAATATGCAATATTGATGGTTTAGAAGCTGGACTCAAAAAAAAAAAAACAACGAAAAAAAAACCATTTTTTTTTTTTTTTTTTTTACTGCACAGAGACTGTCCCTTATTTAAGAAAAGGATAAGAGACAAGGGAATTTATTCTCTGACTCTTAAGCTTGCCAAAAATAGGATTCTTTTATTGTCAAGGATAACATCAGACATTCAACTTTATTAAAGCTTATCCCTGCCGCTGTCACATATTGTTGATCTGGAATAACTTCTCCAACATACACATCAGCCACTTTAACTACAGGATATTGTATGAACATTACGTCAACATCTATAATTTTTAATATCAAATTCCACTGGAATGCATACTGATGGAGCAAACCTTATCCAGAAACAAAATCTTTATTTTATTATCACTGACATTCAGAATTTCATATTAAATTGATAAGAAAATTGTATTTTTATTGCTATTGAATGTTAATGTATTGTAGCTGACAAAAGGGTACATAAGTCGATAACCCGATCAGTATCAGCTGGGTCACCGTGGAGAGCAGGCTATGATGTTGAAAGACCTGAAACCCCTAATGGACCTAGGCTAGAAACATCACTGATGATGCGTACTAAAGCATCCAATAGATGTATTTTATGAAATACATTAACTTGATGTTATGATAATTGAGTAACACCCAGATGAAACTGAAAGTGTTTAGAGAGAGAAAAAAAAAGTAAACATCTTGAAAACCAATGAAAAGTAAATTTAAGAGACAACAAGCAAATTGAAAAATGATTTATTGGAAGCAGACAAAATTCAGTGTTACTATTCACAATGGACATGTGTATTGTGTATTTTTTATATTTTGAAAAGAAAATTATCACTTGCAGGAGTATGACATTTGGAAGTATTCTGAAAATACATGAAAAATGTGCACTTTTTTTTTTTTTTTTTTTGCAAGATTTTGTGACTATATGGGGAGGGGCGTTAAATATTCCTCTGGAAAATTCTGACAAAATTATTCATATATACTTAATGAAAACAAAATGATAACAGACATTTATTGAAAAAGAACTTGAAAGCAAGCCATGTAATGATAGCATGAAATGTGAAAGAATATTTTTAAAATATTCTCTTTCACAGTTAAAGTAATTATGCTGCATAAAACTACAGATATCAAAAAATGATTTCAACAATTTTAATGCAATTCTAAAATCTACATCTGCTTCATTCCGGAAAGCATCTTATATGCAATGGTGTCATTATGAATGGATAACAACACCCAGCAAGATGTATTAATGTTTATGATATAAACAAAAGTTTAATAATATCAAAAATTCTGAAAAATTATTTTTCGAAGAATTATAAGAACTCAATATGAAAACAGCTTTTCCGATTGTGAAATGTTTACTGAGAAATATTTCAAAGTTTATTGATATGTACAAAACTAATCAAACCAATTATTCACACAAAGTTTTTTATTAATTTGTCATAATGGCAATATTATAAGAATCAAAGAACAATGATAAAAAATATATTGCAGCACACATCGTATGAATCAAATTTTTCTGCTGGTCAACAAGTGTCCAGAAAAACATTGTTCATCAAAATTTTATTCTGTACAGCAAGAAAAAGAAATTGTGAAATTAGAAAATACCTGAGGACATTGATAATATTTTTCTGTAGTCCCCCAGAGACATTATTAATTAAATGTGCTAGCATTTGGATAGTATCCATAAAAAAAAGTATTGTTAGTGATAAAACAGACACGTTAAAAGAAGAAAACTTAAAACAATATGTTACTGTAAAACGGTAATATCAAGATACAACAGTGATTGGCAAAAGAAGACAGCTAAACTGCTTTATCAGTCCTCTCTCATCAGAGCAAAGATTGAGGGCAAAAATGTGCACAGCGACTAAAAAAAGAAAATATCGCACCCAAGACAAATGTTACATGAAAGAAATTTTAACACTGAAAACACTTACAGGCAAATTGCCTTTAATCCCAACAACTACTCCTTCTGCTTACAGAGAAAATGTATTGGTAAATTGAAAATACTTGCAAACTGTCATCACTTTCATTGAAAAGAAAACTGTCAGTGCATGATGTTGCATTTTAAGTGATTTATAAGAAATTGTTTACTTCCTCATCATTGACTTTATGGATACAATTCCCAAAGATAAAGCTTTACAATTAAAGATGATAATTTTTTTTCTCAAGATTCTAATATTATTATATAAAGTAATTGTCTAGGAATTAAGCTAATAGCTGACTATTTTTCTCCTCCCTGAAAATAATTATAGAATAGGTGAATTTTTAGAATTTTGCTGAAATATTTTATGTCATTTCTTTCTGACTTGATCAGATAATCTTATCGTTTTAATGGCTGTCAAAGTATTTCAGACACACAAAATGTTATGATATAAAATGTCATAAAATTGTGCAATAGCATTTAAGTCTTTAGAAGAGTGCACAAAAATTGATCTTAGAAGTGCCAATACCTATAATAATAATAATAATTCATTTTTAATTTAAAAAAATTTTTTTATGGGTTCTATGCTAGTTTGTAACTATATACTTGACATTTTAAGATGCTGTTATGAATAGAATGTTGCCAAGTATTGATGCATGATCCTCTCAATTAGAATTTCACTATGGCTTTCAACTATGTGATAAATTTCCTATATATGATAGCAAAGTAATTTAGTATAAAATTTATTTAACTCGAACACCTGAAACAAACTTTGCATTTACTTGCTTCTCAGCTATAATTTATCATTATCAAAAGTAGCAGTCTCCAAACTTTTCAATGAATGGACCACATCATATATTTTTGCAAATTTTCATTGGTCAAAGAAAAAAGGTCAGTTTTATAAATGAATGTATTCAGATCTTTTTTTTTTTTTTTTTTTTTTTTCCCCATTCCACTTGATATGAATCAGAAGAGAAATATGACCATTACAAAGAAAGACTTTCTTTTCTTGTGGGCTGGTTGTACTTTGGAGACCTCTGATCTAAAGATAAAAAGATAAACTATTCTTGATTCAAGTTCAGTATAATTCTCTTAAAAGTAAAGTTTGCTTGCTTATATTATTCAGATTATTATCCTCATCTTCATTGCCATATTCACAATGTTTCAGCTGTTGTAAGCTCTAGCCTTCTTCAGGTGATTGGAATTACAAACCAAACCCTTTATTTTGTCCACCAGGGTAAAGTGTTCTAGTTCCACGCTTCTTCTGAATAACACAAAAGTTGAAATATGAGCTCTGGTAAAATATGAAATAGTAATAACAGAAAAATTGCAATATGAGCACTGGTAAAAACGGTTGCTGAGACATTAGGTTTATAAGTCCCCAAAATTCCAACGCAGATTTCCTCAAGGACACATGGCCCAGTGGATAAAGGCATTGGTTAGATCCAGTGACTAGACCCAAAGAGTTGTGAGTTCAGTACCAGGCTACAGCAGTGGTGAACCAAAAATACTTGGAGAGTTGAGTTAAAGGGAAATAACTGAGACATCTGAAAGAGGCATGGCGTGTGGAACTAGAACAATCTACCCCAAAATAAAGGGTTTGGTTCGAAATTCCAATCCAATGGAAATGAAGATGAGGATAACAGTCTGAATAATGTAAATAATCATAATACCTCATATCAGAGATATAGACAGATATTGAAGTTTGCTTGATATTTTTATTTACATGTTTTATTTTATTTTCATTAAGCATCATTTATATAGATATTTTTTATGAAATTTATTTAATGACCTGTTCTATATAAAATGCCAAATAAATAAATTTCTGAAAATTTTAAATGTCAAACTTTGATATTTTATATGTCAAACTTTGATATTTTATATCTAATTTATGAATTCTCAAGTTGCAATCTCCAATCTTCATTATCATGTTAAGCTCAAAGAAAACCAATTTGAATATTTTACTATCTTCACATTTCAACTGCAAACTGTTTTTAGTTCAATAATTAATATTTCTTACTAACTTGTGTTGTTCTACTATTTGAAAATTTAACTTATCCTGGCCAGTTTTTCTATTCAAAAGGAACATTATTTCCTTCCTTTCTTTCATTTTCTTTTTTTAGCTTTGGCAAAATTTCAGATCAAAGTCGGTGTGTGATTTTTACTTTGATTAATATTGTATAAGGAAAATCTTCTTTGAAAAATTATTTTAGTTTTGGATGTCTAATTCTTGTAAGGATAACATTTCTTTTATTCCTCACATTGTGCTTTATCACCTTAGTATCTATGGTAAATAGCATTTCTTTTAGAAATATTTTTCTAGGTTTAGATAATTGATTGCAGTTGTTTTTCAGAATATAAATAAAATGATAAACTTCTATTACTAATTTATCAGTTGTTTATTTCTTGTTTGTTTAAAGAAAAGAAAAAGCACAATTATATGAAATAACAAGTGTTGTTTGAAGATTTTGCAATCATTAAAACTAAAGGATTTATTAATTCTGCTTTTGCAGTACAGCTTTTTTTTTTTTTTTTCCTTTTTTCTTTTATAAATGTGAAACGCTATCATTGTTTAATGTTCATTTATATGCTAAGTGTTTTTTGTAGTCCAGTGTATTTGTCCCATTAAAAAGTTATAAAATTAGTGTTGTAAACAAGCAGTAATAGGTTATGCTTTTAAGGTGGTTTATTTTCTATGATAGGATGGCTTATGTGGTGAGTCGTTTTGTACAGGGTGTGATGGATGAATGTTCATCTAAATTATGCAAAAATAAAAATAACACCTCTCATTTTAACAGATATATTTACCAAAATTACATAAAACATCTTGAAATACTAAATTTATTCAATAAAGTTGCCACTGGCTTCAACCACGGCCTCAGGCGACTTAATAATTTCCTGCAACTTTTCTGGATGGTCTCCTTGTTTAAGTTGGTGAATGCTGCCATATCCTTGCCTTCAATTCATCTTTGGCATTACAAAGAGTTTTGTTAGTCTCTTGCTCAACTACACCCCACACATAATAATCAAGGGGGTTGCAGTCTGGGGAGTTAGGTGGCCAGATGTAAGAGGTGATGTCACATAAATTGTTTGACAGCCATGCCTGAGTCCCCCTGCTTGTGTGACGTGGTGCAGAGTCCTTTTGCCAGACATAGGGTCTTCCAGCTGCCACCCTCTTGACCCAGGGCAGCACTACCTCCTCAAGGCACTTGATGTAAACCTCCATATTGAGCATGAGGTCCCATAGTAAGATGAATGGAGGCATAACGTTGCTATCACTAGTGATTACTCCAAAGACCTTTGTAATCACCATCAGCCTCATCTAACTCTTTCCAAATCCTCTGCACTGTCCTCAGATTGGCACCCAAATGTGCTGAAATGATAGTATTGGAGCTTCCAGCATGAATGCCAAGCAGTACAGTATGCCATTTCCAAATTTCTGGCAGAATGAATTGCAACATGGTGCTTTTTTTCTCACAGACAGATGCCCAACTAACCCTACTATACTGTGCACTCGACAAAAACAAACAATGCACATGCGCAAAATTAAAAATTTAAAATGGTGACAATTTACTTATCACACCCTGTAGAAAATTTGTTAATTATATTTTACTTATTATGCAGCTAAATAGTTTAATCCAAATAACTTTGTCGGTTTAAATTTTGACTTTGTGTGCTGGGTACACTTGCAACATGAGATCACATCCCTGAAGTAAAAGTGGCAAAAGGGATTAAGGAAACACAATTTAATTTAAGGGAGGGGAGCCCCTTGTTTGCTTGCTTAAAGTCTATTTATCCATAAAGTCTGACAGCAATTGACTCCAAAACAAAATGTAGCATTATGCAAAATCAATTTTATAATTTGCTTTCTCTTGTGAGTCAACTAACAATATTTTAAGACTTTTAATTCTATTTCTCAACTGCTAATGTCTAAGAAATGTGTAACATTCATTTGGGTCAACATTCTCTTCTCTTTGAATTTCTTTTTCTATAAAGAAAAGTCTGATTCTTGCATTTGTCAATCACAGCATTACAAGAATGACCATCTTTTTTGTCAAAGACTGTCACCAGATTTCTTCTAAATGGAATTGGTGAAACTGTTAGGGTCTTTGCTTTTGATACATCTTGGATACCAACCAACTGCTGATCCATTTGGAATTGGTTTTCTTTCCTCTATCAAAAAAGCGGATGCACTAAATTGGATCAATAATTACAAATAGCACTGAGGAAAACTGTTTCAATGTAGATGATTTTTCTCTTCTACTCAACAAAGTCATTGGCTCTTCTTTCCTCAAACAATAACAAAACAAAGCCTAAGTGAAGAAAAGTGAGCATTTTATGCATATTTGCAAAAGGTTTGGATAAGTGATATAACTCCCTGTCATTTGTTTGCTTCAATAAATTTGAAATGGTTTACATGTTTGAAAGAAAATTCTATCAGAAATATGACAGGAGAATTAGAAGAAAATAATAATTGCAACCTCTTAAAAATTATATTTGGTCGTGACTACTTGGAAATAATATTTTTAATCACACATAATATGGAAAGAGATATGTATTAAAAATAGTGAAATAGTCATGACCAGCAAAAAAGTCTTCTTCACCTTCTTTGACCTTGGAAGTCTATCATAACTGCAGCTGCATTTGTGAAGTTGAAAGTCACTACAAAAGTAATTCTGGATTAATCTTATTACTTTGTAAATGATATAAAGCACCTATCCACTTTCTTATTTATCTAAGGATGAGGCCTATGGGTAGCCCCTCACACCGCTATGGCGGGAGTGAGTCCATTTACTCCCCTGACCGGGGTGAGCCACGCGATTGGGAACGTATTGAGCGTGTGCAACACAACCCAGATGATTTGCGCCATAGCATTGGTGCACGTTACTCGGGATCAACAAGGTATGTTCTTTTGGTTTTGTGCGTGTGTTTTTTGTTTGTTTTTTTTTTTGGTTTTTTTTTGTTATTAGCGACTTTATACAAATAGTTCAGTTATTTTAGTTCACTTTTGATATATTAAAATCTTGAATGAAAAATGTCATGAATATCTTTTTTTTCCCCCACCCATTATTTAAATATATGTGCAATTTCTCTTACAATTTGATATATTTATTGGAGAAGAGTGCTCAATATTGGAGATGGTGTTTATAGTTTTCAACATGGCAATTGATACTGTATAATGACTGTTACTTTCCCACTTCAATGTAATCTTCAGGCCAAGTGCCATTATTCCTTTAAATTTAAATATAACTTTAACTTTTTAATTTTAAAATAATTTAAAATTTTCACAAATGTAAATATCAACCATACAGAAAAACAAATGACTATCCACTTTAAATTTATTTACACTTCCACTGACCACTCACCTAATATAGTCAAACAAATCCCATACTCCATCAGTTTTAAATTATTCAATAATTCATTAAATAAATACATGTTTGTTCAACAAAACTCACATATACACCTAATAGGAAAAGAAAAAAATATATCCAGCAGAAATAGAAACCTGAGATGGTTGAACTCACCAATATAAGAAAAATGTATAAACATCAACAAATGCTTCCCAAAATCAAGTAAGCCACACAAAATGTTCAGCAGGAATACCCTAAAATAGGTACTTTCATGGGATTGCTAAAAAAAAGAGCATAGCATGATGAAAAAGACGCCAAACTTGACGAAAAAATTTTATCGTCCAAATGTTTGTTATTATTAAGAGAAAAGATCAAAGTTTTTTTTTTTTAATTATTTTTAAAAATTTTCTTTTAAAAACATTCTAAATTTATGATTAAAAAAACCTTTTTTAGCGATCTCATGAAGGTACCTACCCTAAAATATACCATAAATCATACATGTACATACATGCATACATATGTATGTACATGTGTGTATATGCGTGTATATACATGTATGTATCACACATTATGAAATGGACAAAGTTCAACAATTATTTTAAGATATTTTATGTTTATACATTCTTTTTATAGATACAAATATTTAAATAAATGCTCTATTTATGATAATCTATGTATATGCATGTATATACATGTACGTACATGCATGTGTATGTAAGTTGTATATATATATATATATATATATATATATATATATATATATATATAAGATTGGCCAATACACACACACACAGGTAGAACTCAATGTCCAGGACAGAGGAGTAAGACTATAATATAAAAGGTTTAAACACTAATATTCCATGGTTATAATTCATTACATTGAAATTGTAATCGTGATTACAATTTCAATGTACAATTTTGGTGATGAGCCAAGTGTTTAAACTTTTTATAATATATACATGTATATATGTATAAGTATTTATATATCTATATGTGTGTATATATACAGGGGTTGAACAGAATAATTGAAACACTTATTAAATTCAAAGAAAATTTATTTAATTTGGAGTTGGTCCTCTTGTAGCCTCACATACACCTTTAATACGTCTAGGAATGGAATCATACAATTTTCCGACTTCATCCAGAGGAATTTTCAGTCATTATTCCATTAAAACCTTCTCCAGCTCTTTATGACACAACAGTGGAGGATATTGGCTCCTAACTTGTCGCTCCAAAATGCAGCACAAATGTTCAGTAATATTGATATCTGGAGATTGGGGAGGCCACTCCATGTGTTCTAGCTCACTTTCATGCTCTTCATACCAATTCTTAACCACTCAAGCAGTATGTATTGGAGCATTATCATCCTGGAAGATGCAGTCACCATCAGGGAATAAAGTCTTGGCCATTGGATGAACATGATCTCCCAAAATGTTCAGGTAATCTTTGCAGTTGATTCTACCATGCAGGGCAACTATTGGACTGAGACATTTCCATGATATGGCAGCCCAAACTATCACTGATCCACCTCCATGCTTCACTGTTGGAAGAAGGCAGTCAGGGTTGTAGCTTCTTTGGGCTGCCTCCACATAAACTTCGCCCTGAAGTTGGGAAAAGAAAAACTGGACTTGTTTGAGACTATGGCTTGCTTCCATTTGTCTGCAGACCAGGCATTGTGATCTCTGCACCACTTCAACCTCTTTTTTTTGAATATTGTGAGTGGAGAGAAGAGGATTCCTCACAGTGGCTCTACCATGATATGGAGCTCAAGGTGAACAGTTTAGTAGAAACTGAACTATTCAGAGGATTATTCAACTCAGCAGTCACTTTGGCCACATTTGTCTGATGATTTTTTGCCACATTGCATTTCAATGCATGTCAGTCCCTGTCAGTAAGTTTGCAAGTCGGGTCTGAATTGCTACGGTTGCTAGAGATCTTGCCCTGTTTCTCGAATTGCATCAGTGTTCTTGATATGGTAGCTCTTGAAAAACCAAACAGTTCAGCAAACTTAGTGATCAAGGCTCCTGCCGTGCAAGCTCCAACAATTTGCTCTTTTTCAGACTCAGAGATGTCACTCATTTAGCTAAATTTTACTAAATTCTAAAAATAAATAAGACAAAGACAGTAAATTTGATAAATAAACATATTTACAATAGATATAACCTGCAATTACAAAGTTTTAGTTAAAGTTCTTAATATAATAGGTCTTTGGATTTTGAAACTGTTCCAATTATTTTGTCCAAACCCTGTATATGTGTGTGTATATATATGTATGTGTATATGTGTGTGTGTATATATATATATATATATATATATATATATATTATATATATATATATATATATATATATATATACTTATTATAAAAGCATGGATTGTGTGTGTGTATCTGTTCCTTTATATATGGGATCGTATTTCCTACATTTTCAACCAATTTCAACAAAACTTCACAGGACGTAAAATTACCCGCGAGGTGGTTCTGACAGCGCCAAAAATTGAAAAACACAATTGTTTTTGCATGAAATCAATTTGAAAAGCAGGGTAAGGCTATCGCACATGGCCAGAAGTTACTGCCAGCTACTCAAGCGTCTGAAAGCGTCACTGCAGAAAACAAACGAATGCTGTTAACTTCCAGTGACTCAGTGTTTTTTGTTTGTTTTTTTCTGAGAACGATACACAAAAAAGTAAACAAATGAGACCTAAACATACACAAGTCCTCCTAACTAAAAATTATGACGTGAAACTACTTTAAATACACATGGTGTCCAAATGAAACCCATGTACAGTCAAAATTGGAAGTTAATTTTTTTTAGTCATCAAAAAAAAAAGATATTGACAACTGACTACGATGCTACTGACATAAACACAGCCAATTTCTTCCACCAAAGGTCCAGCACAACCAAGCAGTTTTGGGGCCAGGAATTTAAAGTATGCGTGCTTGGTCCCCCACATTAATCCGACCTTGTCACATCTCATTTTTGTGGGGAATGAGTAAACACTGATGTGCTCCCCTCTCACCTTACCTGGCCGACCATCGGGAAAATAAACCTCCACATCTCAAGTGTTAATAAAAGCAAAGCATGTCTGATTTATAAATATTTCCTATTTGTCCCTTATCCTATCATTCTCTTGCATTCCTATCTTATGTGATCTTAATATATATATATATATATATATATATATATATATATATATATATATATATATATACAGATGCAAACTATGCCTGGAAGAAAAAATTAAAATAATTAAGTACAAAAAATACAAGCCAGCTATTGAACCAGAGAAATGAAATTATACTTAAATGTCATCATAAAAATAAGTTTATATGGTTTTAAAAAATAGACATTTATTTTGCATCAAACACTGAAAAATATATATTAGGTTTGTAACTATGTAAGTTTATATATATATATGTATGTGTGTATTGTATATGTGTGTGTATTTAGCTATCTGTCTCTCTCTCTATGTTTAAATGAATAACAACATAGATTGCATTTCTGTGATTTTTATTATTGGTTGTGAAGTTAAAGTTTTATCCATAAAATTTTCCCCTACCTTCCCTTACTGCAATATTCTCAAAAAATCTAAAGTAGGATCTGTAATGTAATCGGTACTGAATTAGCTTCTTGACTTCAGCCGCTTTCTCACAGACGTGATGTGGCTTCCCTCTGTCTTTTCTACAAATATTTTCATGGCTACTACACTGATGAGCATTTTTCCCTGGTGCCCTGACTACATGAATTTAAGTGTACTACTAGATTGGCATCTAGGTCCCAACTTTTTACTGTTGAAATAGTTAAATGTAAACGCCCTTCTAACACTTTGTTTCCTCGCACTTCTCCATATTGGAACTCCATTCCTCTCACTTGCTTCCTGTTTCTACAATCATCAAAAACCAAAATGTCACCATGTTTTTGTTGCATTGATACCTGTTCTTTTACCTTTCTTCAATCCCCCTACATTCACTCTTGTCTCTCATTTTCCTCTCCATAAATGTTGTGTGATAATGGCACTTCTGACTTGCTTGGGTGAAATGCTTAAAAAAAAAAAACCCAAAACATTGAATATAAAATAATTAGGGGTACTGAAAAATAGCATCTACCACAATCAAAGGTAAAAAGCTCTCCCTACTAACAGCTAAAATAATAAAAAGTGCTCAATACAGAATAAATAAATATATATATACGCCATCCACAGACAGACTGTTTAAGCTGTTTTACAGCTCATCAGTTTATGGCTAGACATTTTTTAGTTGCCTCAGCTAGGGTGAAACCCAACTGAACTGGTGTCAGTCAGAGATTCTAACCATTAAGTCATGTCAGCGCCACGGTAGGGAGGAAAAAGTAGATTTTTTAGCGTGTTTATCTTTATAAACACGCCCAGTCAAGGGAGTGACTCAATTCGCATTGTAGCAAAGAGTCTGATCTATATATAGCTATAATAGTCACATTTTGCAATTCACCTCCTCCCAGAAACTCAACTGAAATGAATTTTCAGGAGCCAAATATATATATATATATATATATATATATATATATATATATATATATATTTAAAACAGGGATGTGTCTGTGTGTAACAAATGTGGCTCCATTTAGTTGGATTTCCATCAAAATTTACATGCACATGCTCAAGTTAGTGGGAAGGCCAGCACTGACTTTGCATTTCCCAACTCCCATCGATAGTGGAAATAATTGATTTTTTCATGCTTCTCTCGGCAGTTTTCATGTAGTTTGCAGCCATTTTCTACTGGCCAGGTGAGAACCTATACCTGGCTGCCTCGAATAGGCAGGAAGATTCTAAATCCCCGGCATGAGAGACAACAGCTGACTGACACAAATGTTAGCTAGCATGCAAAAAATCAATAGCTGCATTCGTCACAAGTAAGGCATGTAGCAACATCAGCGTGGCAAAAGGCAGGGAAGGGCAAAAATATTTTAAATCAGGTGATAGCGATTGCTGTGTATAAGATGTACGTTTTTTGAATAAAGCACTAACAGCATTGAGGCCATACTGCTAGATATCATATATATGTGTATATGTAAAAACATATATATATATATATATATATATATATAAATATATGTATTATATATATGTATATATATGTATATATATATGTATGTATATGTGTATATATATATATGTATATATATATATATATATATATGTATATATATATATATATGTATATATATATATATGTATATATTTATATATATGTATATATATATATATATGTATATATATATACATATATATAATATATATATATATGTAAATATATATATATATATGTTTTTTTGTATATATATATGTAAATATATATCTATATATGTATATTTGTATATATATGTATGTATATGTATATATATATAATTATTTTAAAAAAAATTTATAACATAAGTATGTTATAAAATCACTACAAAAATAACCATTTTGTTTCAACACACTCTGTGTCTTATCAAGTGATGGTGTTGAAAAAGAAAATAGGTAGTTTTAAAAGTTTCAAATTAATTGTGATCCTACACTAGGGGGAGCATTGTTACAAAAGCTAGAATAACCAATCAAAACAGTACAAAAAGATTCAAAAGCTTGACAACAAAATCCTGCTATTATAGCTACTTAGATCTTTAAATACGTGTAATATTAAAATAATTTTTACTAACTAATAATTATAAATTTATATGTTAAAATTTAATATTAAAATTAAAAACTGGCAATTTTTAAAAATCCAAATTTAATCACTATTAAGTTTAAAAACTACAAAATTATTGAGAAAGAAAAAAAAAAATATATATGTTTATTCAATTCATTTCTTCATTGAAATTCCGTCTGACAAGACAAAAAGCTACAATTCGGCTGGTCATCTGATAATACATGTATATATTTTTCTTTCCGTTTTTATTTTTAAAGTTTGTGAATATGGTCTTAAACTCAGCGATGACACAACAAAACACAATCCAGATTATAATACATACGCATCAGACATAATTAGAT